>OY735217.1:47187517-47252517 GCA_963457665.1 Thysanoteuthis rhombus | reverse complement strand
CATTTCTTTTCAATGTTGCCGGCTAACAACTTGTTTAGATCTTTATGAAGTGCTACCCAAAATTTTGAAGATTGCTCAATTTGCTCATCATTTCCCGTGCCTCGCCTGACATTTCAGGTATCTCTCGAAATCATTTAACCAGAAAATAAAGAATCAGTTTTTATAAACTTTCTCCTCTCGAAGAGAGCCATTTAACGCCCCAATTTCTATGAACGTTTTTGTAGCATAATGTGAGTATCAGAAAAAAACATGCAGGCACTCCTCGGTTAATATTTTTCATTATAACGTCGTTTTAGAAATTTCTCATATTTCCACAAAAGTTACTTCCCTTATTCTGAAGGAAATCTCTAATTTCTGAAAATAATTAAATTCATGTCAAAATTAATGTTATTTAAAATCTTTCAACCGAAAAAAATCGAAGTGTCATAGTATATCCATATATTTCATAATTTCTCTCATTTGCCAGTGTAGATTTATCAATGAATATTTCAATATTTATCAATGAATAAAAAATATTGGTGACGAAAATCAATTTGCCAATCTATGTAATGTAATGTAATGGACTCTTTCCAAAGTTTTTTTGTCACTTTTTCCCTAATTTTACTTTTAGTTCAACTAATCATTCAGGTGGTATTAAACATGAGAAAATGCTGGGCAACATAATGTTTTCGATATTATGTAATTGCAAAATTACTTAAATATGACCCGTTGTCACTTTTTGACGGCAACGGTGAAAAACTCAAAGTAATAGAAATATTGCTGGTGGAATCGCGTATTAAGTGATTTATCTGAATCGACATTTCAGATATATGAGTAGAAAAAGTAATATTCTTTTCTAATTGTGTGTTTAGGCCATTTCTCGTGGTTTAAGCAATTTTTGAGTACTAAAGGATATATATATATATATATATAACTGGCATTTTCCAAGGGAAAAAATCGAGGAAAATCTTGGGAATCTAGTTAGGTCAAATGTGCTTTTTATTTTTTTAAATCAGAAAACTTGTTTAGAGAGGGTTTAGAAGAGCATTGATGTCAATTTTCAAGTCTGTATACAAAATGGTATGGCCAGGAGTGCTGGATAGTCGAACACATAAACATACACACGCACACATAAAAAGGATAGATCTCCGCCAACCTTGGTGACTACAGTTGTTGTATTCTTAAATTGCAAAGAGGTTTCATGGAACTGCTACCAATCTCGAAAAAGGTACCATATATGCCAGCGTATCAGTTGACCCCAGAACTAAGGGGTCAATTCAAGTATAGTTCAATATTCCATGGTTAATTTGACTTTCCAACATAAGGCATCGTTGTGTCCATCAGATTCTCAAGTTTAGGGGGTCTAAATTATTTAATACATGATGGTGCAAAAGTTGCGAAGGTATTTTGAACGCTCATCACCTTTTCTATTTGATATTTTTCATTTTTCCTCTCTCAGAAATGTGAAGAAGGCCTTGGGAATTCGTCACAGGAAAATATACAACTGAACAAGGCATTAAAATAAAAGAATCTTACTTTGAATATCTATAACGTAGACCTAAAGACAACTACGAGAGAAAATATTGAAGCAACTGAATTAGACAAAGACACCCAAACAGAACGCAGAGAAGATTATAGAAGATACACATCAACTGGTATCAAAAGCATTCCCGAAAAAGGAAGGGGCTTTAAAACTATTACGGATCAAATAGTCGAACGTGCCAAAGGGTTCCATGAAACCCTCAATTCCTCCAAACAAAAGGCACAAGTCAAGATACACAAGTTACAAGAGACCAGTTTGAAGAATTCCGAGACGTCACCAAATGAATCACTAAAACCAACGACGAAAAAACGGCAGGATTTAGAAAAAGCTACTCAACCATTGATCACCACCATTCAGTAAATCAACGGAAGACGAAAACAGGAGTGTATATAATTCCACTGCTGTAGTATTTGATGATTTTATGGAGGCTTTTGACTCAGAGGAACCTCCCGCCCGCAAGGTCATCGATGTTATCATACAACTAGGCGTAGACCAGAGTCTTGCAACATATATACCGACACCAGCAGTTAATTTATTAGATTACATAAACAGCCCTTTCAGCTCAGAAAAGGGAGGAAGATAAGGTGGTTCCAGCTCACCTAAACTCTGTACAGCCTGCGTCGAGATGATCTTCCGAAACATAGACTAGGAAAAAAAGATGGCGAATATCTATGTAACCTCAAATTTGCTAACGACATCGACCATCTTGAAAAAAAACTCCACGATCTCCAAGTAATGCTAAAGGAACTGAACAAAGAGAGCAAGAACCTTAGTCTTCACATGAACTTCGCTAAAACAATGTCATGTGAAACAACCAGGGGCCAAAGACATACAAATCAAAATTGAAAACGCAGACCTGAAAAAAGTAGTGTTACATCTAAGACAACGAATCTCCGTGAAACCCTCAAAAGGAGAGGAAATCAAGCAAAGAATCACTCTGATATGGCAAGCTTTAGGTAGAGCAAGCTCAACCTTTAAGATCAAGAAAACCCCACTTGTCTTAAAAATAAGGGTCTATAATCAATGTATCCTTCCGATAGTCACTTATGGAGCTGAAACATGGAACCTAACCAAAAGGTTTAATCTCAAACTGAATACCATGCAACGTATACATGAGATAATCATGCTCAACATCACATGGAGAGATCACAAAACAATACAATATATTGGAGAAAAAACTGGAATTGGGGATATCATAGAGTCCACTAGAAAACTCAAATGGCAATGGGCAGGTCATGTTGCAAGTATGGCAGACACCCGATGGACATCGCGACTCACAACGTGGATCCCCATAGATTATATGCGAAACTGTGACCGACAAAATATAAGATGGTGAGACAAACTAAATAAGTTCAGAAAGTATTGGTCTTGCAAGGCCCATGATAGGGAGGTTGGGCGAATCCTGAGGGGGGGGGGGTCTTCGTCCAACGACGGACGCTCAAACACTGATGATGATGATAATCATCACCAACAAACAAGGAGACTACTTTCAGTCCCGAATGCTAAAAATCGTATGTTAAGGCAGAAGACCAGATATCCTTCGAAAAATCTAATTCAGAATGTTATTGAAAAAGCAAAGGTTTGTTAAGTTGATAAATATGGGTATTTGAAGGAAGAATAAGCCTGTACGAAGGTTAATTTAATTTCCCTTATTAATACATATTACATTTGAAACATTACTGAAACTATAAAGATACTGATATTTGAAATCCCAACATGACTTTTGCGCCACTCAGTGTGATCCATTAGGGAAAATTCTTCAGCTTAAAAATTTTATTTATTCACCGGTATACACGGTGATTATAACTTGACTGTGCTATCTTTTAATGAAGTCAGTCTAATATACGGTCGCAGTTGTTGGTTTGCATCGTCTTGAGTTCGTTGTGACCTGACAGAGAGATCTCAGAGGTGCTAGTAAGCCTGACCAAACAGCTGATCGGCCACCTAAAGGGTTAGCTTCCGAGAACACGTATGACAGGTAGGTCAGAAGCGAACCTGAGCCTTCACTCGTCATCGGGAAAGAATCGGACATTAGGAAGGCAAGCAACTCTATCGAAGGGACCCGGTTATCCTTCTCTCGCAGACTTAGAAGAATAAAAGCGAAAGGTCAAGGCTGGAATGTGAATGCACACAACTGCACATGTCATGCAGTGGTCACTAGTGATGACCGAGCTTAAATTAGAATCACCTTCATTGCAGTCTCCTTTTTCACGACGTCCACTTCTGCGTAATCATCCCCACAACTCCACTATGACCGTTGATATCAATGGAATTCTAATTTTCATGACTGACCAGTGGTCAGCGTTATTTAGAAGTAGAAATCTGCAGTAGTTAGCAGAAATTAAGCTAACAAGACCTGACGGATAATTACAAAATTCTGAAAAATTTTTGCAGGGATGGAGATGAATTTCATTAATATTAGTCTGGGGTCCGTCGCTTGATAAGTAAGAATACGTAATATTAAATGAAAGTCACCAAAACTGTTATAATGAATAATTGAATATTCAAGGGGTAGTTTAAGAACCAAACAGCTTTAATGACATTATTTTACTTCAAATGATCACTATCTGTAATCAATATGTACAATGCTTACACAATAATATATTTATTTACTTTGCATATTAACCAATTATTAACCTCATTATGACGTCAAAGCTTTCCTTCCGTTTGGGCGATATATGACGTGACCAGAAGAGATTTTTTACACATTTCCTAAAAAGGGAGACCACTCTCTCTTAGCATTTAATTGTTACCTTCTGCGTCAATTTTTTACAGTGCAACAGACGGACGGACACGTTACTTATTATATTATAGATTAACATTATCAAATGATTACTACTAGTAATTACTATTTTTTTAATCACTCATCAAATCCATTGAAAAATATTCCTTGATTGTACACGTGTTGGAAGAGATAGAGTCACTGACAGAGGAGATGAGAAAGTTGAGTGTAAAAGACGAAAATGAGGCACAGGGGGATGAAAACTGTGCCAATACTGACTTTGACCAGAAATCTGTTAGGGAAAATTGAAATATTCGCGTAACATTGTCAACATGGATGCATAAAGACCACATCATTTTAGTACCACATTTATTCCAGTGATTTCTTAGTTGATGAATATGATGGATTTTACAAGTAATGCAAAAATATCTTTTACAGTGGGAGTGAGGTGTGAATAGTGCGGTTGCTCGTTTTCGAACGTAGAAATTCGCCGCCCCTCGAAAAGAAAATAGCTTTGAACAGACGAAGAAATAAAGATATAAAAATATTAAAAGAAATTATATTCGAAAAAAATGCCATGTCTGTGAAAAATATGCGTCCGGTTAACCAGAAAACTCTTAACATAAATTTTCTTCAAATGTGCAAATACTGTCATCGAGGAATCCTATTTAAAACCGAAAAGGAAAAAAGAAAGATAGATGGCACTACTATCGTACACTTCATCTTCTTTCATATCTTCTCTGCTCGTATCTTTCATCTGAAAAAATTATAATTAAACGATTTACAAAATAAATAAAGATAGAGAAAGAACCGCGGCGAATAACGGGTGAGAGCATTTTAGCTTAATTGCAAAATAGTTTCTCACTAAACAAGATTTTTTATCTTGATTTCAATCTGTTAAAGACTTGAATTTTGTATCGTGTGTAAGGACGTAAGTTCTGAAAAAAAGGGCGGTCTCTTTGTTGTTTCTGACTGACTCAAGGGGTAAGTAGATAAATTGGTAGAAAAGGTAGGTAAGTAGGTAGGTCAATGCTTTCAGTAAATAGGTTTTAAATAAATAGAAAAAAACAATTGAAAAGAAAACGTTGATTACGTTGCATTTTAGAGCGTTACTCCTGGTTTCTTTGGTGCTGGTAAAAATGAAAAAGTACAATTATAAAAATAGAATGACAAAATACATTAAATAAATATGACGGCAACATTTTGTTACTCCGAAAAAAAAGGAAAACTTTTTATTAAAAGTCTGTAACACGTTAGCAAGGTTTCCCAGCGTTGCCCAGGTTAGAATGAATAGAAACCGTCAACGAAAACTGTCTTCAAAACTATCAATATAGATCTCTTATGTCTTCTGGTGATCTTTACCCAACAAAAGGTGACGGAAATAACTTATTCATTGAATATATCTTTTTACAATTTTTCACTTGATCATTCCCAACACAGCATGCTGCCAAAAGACGTTGGTCATGTGACGTTTTCTATTGAGTGACCAACCAGACCTTCTCTCGGTTTCAAGTTTGTTAAATAAGCATTTGAGACAGTTTATCCATTTCTTTTCTTTTTTTTTTTTCTTTCACTCGAACTTCTGACTTTTATTCGAAATACTCCCAGGGTTCCAGGATATCAAATCAAATGCTGGATACGCTTAAGATAGCTAATATCACTACAAGTCATACAGAATGCCCAGAATGCACAAGAGAAACTATCTAAATATATTCTACTTATCTTCTTTATTGCTCTTAACCAGGCCAGTCTCTCCTGATAATTTGTTTTCGATTTCACAAGAAAATCAGTGGTTTTAAATGATTCATTTGTGGTCAAATCTCTCTCTCTCTCTCTCTCTCTATATATATATATATATATATATATATATATATATATATATATATATATATATATATGATGAATGACAACTGTTGCTTTGAAGTTATTGAAATTTATGTACTGACGTTTCGTTCATTCTCTGGTCTCCTACACAGGCAAATGAAAGGATGATAGTGTCATTCATTTCACATCTAGATTCCTGATTATAAATGTTCTTAGATTTGTACATAATAAACTATATGGCACCAAACAATTGCAATGAATAATTGACAGAATGTTAATGTTTTAAACAAGGTCTGTCTCTGAGAAAAAGGAAGTGAGTTCACAAAATGGTGAGGTTTACTCATCATTCTTTAATTTTATTGAATATAACGTTGAATTATTCATCTGAACAGAATAAAACTGACTGGACTACAGAGATTCTCCTTAGTTATTGCTAAAAAATATATATTTCATAAACTGAGTAAAACACAAGATGCCCGCTATGCTTTATGATAAACTGGAGAAAAGACAAGATGGACCCTTTTCAGTCTGATCAATTGAGAAAAACATCCTTCATGATACGCTGTCGTCATCTTTCGTCCAATATTGTGACTGCAACAAACATGATGAGGATACTCGTCTCACTAAATCAGTGTATATATATGATGATTCTCCATATCGGGATTTTAGACAAAAGTTATTTTATTTTTATTTATTCAAAAATGTTTTCCTGCATATTCTCAACATTTTTATGAAAAATCGTCTCAAATAGAAAGTAACCTGAAATAGATCCAAAATATTTTTCAAATAAATGATCTTGATCAGAAAGATTTATTTCACTGATCCAATCAAAACTTGAAAGCACATATCTCTGTTAACGCCTTTGTCGCTGAGAAAATTGAATGAAAATCTGCCCACGTATAGCCACGATGCAAGTGAGGTAACAGATGAAAGATTATTGTGCAGATCCGCACCCAGTTATAACCAATTCTTTCTTATTTCATCGTATACCCCTCCAGAAAATTTAATCGATTATTTCTTGACATATCCTGTGGATAGGGATGCAGTTGAGATGCAAGGACGGAGGCTGTAGAGATTACTTATAGCAGTTCTCAAACTTAATTAGTTATTCCTTGGCCAAAGATACACACTTTCACAGAATATCATTGAAAATTCATTGAGAACCTTCGATATATTGTGTAGATGAACAAACAGGCACACAGTCACAAGTGAATACATATATCTCTTCCAATCCCGTTGCAGGGGTAAATGACAAAGAAGAGTTTGTCACACTCCGACACTATCTGTGTGCGGAAGGTGCGTGCGTACGTTTACATGAATATTACATATAGTAGTCCACTCGGATGGTGTAATGTTTATTACATCTGCTTCACACGCAGAATGATCCAGGTTCGATTCCTGATGTAAGCGAAGAAAGACTAACTCAGCATCACAGTCAATGATTGAACAACTGCAGCGTCAAAATTCAAAGTCGTGATAGAATAAATCTGGTCAGAATAAATTTATTCATGACATCACTGGCGTTTTCAACGGGAAAACATCTAAAAGTAGAGTAAAGAAACAGGTAGACTCTGATGAGTGTATATATATATATATATATATATATATATATATATATATATATATATATATATATATATATATATATATATATATATATATATATATATATAAGGCCACAATCCTTCATTTGAACATATATCGTTGAAAACTAATTATTTTCCTAGATTCGCACAAACCTTCGGAGGATTTTAGGAACGTTCCATTGTTGATAGTTCTAGAGTTTTCGACCAACATCGATCATTATCAAGAAAATGTGACAATAATGTCCAAAGTGTAATCAGTTATACTTTTGTATAATATTTTATTATACAAATTTTCATGATAGAGAAATGTGGCGAATCTTGGGGAAAGTCCATGTCCAACGACGGACGTAAAAAGACATGATGATGATGATGATACTACCAATTTTAAAACCTTTTTTTCAACTTCGATGACATTATTTAGAGGTTTGTACGCAAACTAGTGAAATTAGGAAAAAAACTTCAATAGATAAAAATTTTCTGTTATTCTTTATATATATATATATATATATATATATATATATATATATATATATATATATATATATATATATATCAATATTAATCAAAGATGAAACTTTAGACCACTGTCCATACGGAATGAGGGAAGTGAGCAGGCCTACTACTAAATTTATCTTGCAGAGAAAGGATTGAAGCATTTATCATAGTTCCAGCTTTTACAGACTACTTCTTATCTGTTTTATACTTGTTGTCTAGACAACATGTTAGATAAATTGTAAGTTTTCGTTAATTATTAACACCCAAAATGTGAGGATCATCCTATGACGCTCAAAATTTCACAAACGTATTAACCAGTAGGTTAAAGCTACCTGAGAAAGAGAGACTAAATCCGACTCTTTATTATCCTCACGAAAAGTATTATTATGAATAGAGATATTGAACAACCGTAGCCACCAAAATATCATAAGAGTTCCAGAATGAAATTGTAAAACATGAAACACTGAAGAAAATTACATAAATTGCATTAACAGATATTGTGGATTAAGTGACTGGAGTAATACAAAAAAAGATTTTGATTAAGTTTTTTATGTGTTTAGTGTTTAAAGTTGTGAAGCTTTCTAGACTAAATACATATATTTGTGTGAGTGTGCGTGTGTGTGTATATATATATGTGTGTGTTTATATATATATATATATATATATATATATATATATATATATATATATATATATATGTATATATATATATATATATATATATATGTGTGTATGTATGTATGTATGTATTGATAATAATTGAGAGAGCTTGAATGCATGAATTTTGTCTGTGATGATGGCATACTCTCGTTTAGCTTTATTTACCTCCTCTGAGTCTCATTGTCTATCCGAGGAGCTGAATAAAGTGAAGCGGGGTATATCACTGTCATAGACAAAATATATGTATTTAGAATACGCATCGTCTCCACTATACTGTTGGAATAAAGATTTTCTGGAATAATATATACGACGTCGTATGTATTCTACACACACACACACACACACACACACACATATATATATATGTGTATATATATATATATATATATATATATATATATATATATATATATATATATATATGACAAGAGTATGGTTGTAGATTATAATTCATTGAAGAGATAATTAAGAAAGCCGAAGTTGATGTTACAAATGAGATTTCTTTGTAATAATTTAACATTTATTCTTAGACTGATTTAATTTTGATTTGTTAATTTTGGTTAATGAATCATGTTAAATTGTATAAAGAAATCTCATTCATAATATCAACTCTGGTTTTCCGAATTCTTTTTTCAATGTACTATACGCATATGTATGTATGTGGGTGCTTGAGTTGTTGATCCCAGCTACCCACTACTGACCGGTTTAATCAATGTTGCTCGTTTTTTGGTTAGTCATGTGTTCTTCCACTTATATGTGTGCATCTATTGATGTGTATATGTATGTATCCATACAGACTTGGCCCAGCCCTTACTGTTCATAATAGAAGCATGAAACTTTACACACACGCTCCTCTCAATGAGTTGGGAACAGTGTTTTCGTTTTGTTTTTGTTCTTTTAAATTCCCTTCGGAAATGGTTTCTCAGTGGAGAGGTTTTAGTGTGCAATGTAAGTTTTAGCTAAATTGGTCACTAGCTTGTTCCTACTTGTTTTGTTTTCTTTAAATTCAGACCTTTTTCAGTGATCATAGTCGAAACAAAAGGCGAGAGAAGTAATTAATTAATTGATCATCCTTTTTCCATTTTTTGATTCCATTTGCCAGAAGAGGATTCAGTACATATCAAATTAGCATTTAACGGAAGCCTAATGCTGATTTCAAAAGATCCGGGCAACATCAGGAAGTCTTTACAGTTCTCATCCTGAACGCGTGAGTTGCTTGCATCGAACAATTGGGTAGATGTCTTTCTCTCTCACACTTCATATTTGACAAAAACAATAAGCAGGAAAAAATTAATTAAAAATATAGAGAGAAATATTTGGTGGTAAAAAAAATGTCCTCTTGGGAAACTTGCCAGAAATAACGCAATGTAGATTTTGTTTGTATTTAATGAGTCATTCGTGTTGAGGAGAAGAAGAAGCTTTTCTGGATTTTTATGCATGTGAGAAGAAGAGAAAAAGAAAAATTGACGGCCTGGACAAGAAGAAGGCCAAAGGATTCAAGAAAAAGAAGAGGTAGAAGAAGGAACAGAGAGAGGAATAAGAAAGTAGAGAAGAAATAGAAAAAATCAGAGAAAAAAGAGGGCGTAATCTGAGAAGATGGGAAGGAAAAAGCAAAAAGGGGAGAGGGGACTCGAAAGAAAATGAAAGAAGAGGAAAATATGGAATTTGGGAAGAAGAAGACAAAATGGTGGAGAGACCAGGGGGGAACTCACACAAAAATCAGATAAAAAGAGAGGAAAACGAATAAGACATATCAGTCCAAGAAGAAGAAGAAGAAGAAGAAGAAGAAGAAGAAGAAGAAGAAGAAGAAGAAGAAGAAGAAGAAGAAGAAGAAGAAGAAGAAGAAGAAAGGAAGGGGTAGGAGTGGTAGGAGGAGAATAACACGGAATCAGAAGAGTCGAATGAAGAATGAAAGAAGTATTAAAAAAAAGAGAACATGAAAATGGAGGATAGTGAAGAGGGGAAAGGGGGAGAATAATGGGGAACCAGAAAAGACTGAGTGGGATTAAGAATTTAAAAAAAACAGGAGAAAAGAGGGGGCGAATTGAGAAATAATGAATTCGAGAGAAGGATCTCGAATAAAGAAGAATAAAAAAAAATAAAAAAAGAAGGGCGCTAAGAAACCGAAATGAATTTTCAGCTTTTACGATCTAAAGCATTCGTGGATTCTTCACTTCCAATCTTTGAGTTCTCTTTCTTTTCTGATTTGCTTGGTGCCAGATTTGATGGTCCACCGATTGTCTGCTAAAAATTATTTGACTACTTTAAGCATATGCACCAACCTTCTTTTACTTCTTCGTTTCAAACTCTATAGCAGGCGTTTCATTGAACTTTCTGGTCTTGTTTTCTGTCTCTTGATTTCAATATAAGACCCTTTTTTTTCTTTATTTTCCAACCCCTTTTGAAACCTCCATCCTCCTTTCGTTTATTGATTTTAACCTATCTTTACTTACAGTCCTTTAGTTTCCTTTAAATTGGAAAATAATTGACTAAAAGTTTTTGGAATTTATGTTTTTTGTATACATTTAGTGTTTAAAGCTGTAAAACTTTCAGGGATATATATATATATATATATATATATATATATATATATATATATATATATATATATAAGAATTACAAGGATGTGTATACCCGGTGAATGCCAACATAATCAAGAGCAAACCAGCAATGTTAAAATTCACCGGGTATACATCCTTATATATCAATAGATCTATTTACGGTGGTATATTTTGAGCACTGTGATTAAATATCATTAATAACGGATGAGAAAAAATATTTCTTTCTTTTCGTATTCTTACAAAAATATATCATGTTATATGTATATATATATATATATATATATATATATATATATATATATATATATATATATATATATACATATACATATATATATATATATAATACCTGTCATAAATAACTGAACAAACAATCATTGTAGTTCTAATTGCTTGGAATTCGCTATTTATACCAAATGCTTTCAAGCCAAATATTATAGGCCATTTTATTTCATTTTCATGGTCTTCCTATAGTTTTTTCGCCTGGCCTAGGTGAAGGCATTCCATTATTCCTCTAAAAGCTTCACCATCTATTTTTATGAACCTTTTTGTGACTTCATCAGTGAATATTACTTTTGTTTTTATCTTGTAAGTCTTTAACCCTGTTTTCTGTCTTTCTCTATCAAGATCATAACATGTTAAATGGATCGTCTGCAATTTTGGTGGCTTCGAGAGAGGGTCTTGCAAACTGGGGTAACTCTTTTTCTCTTCTGTTCTGCATCTTGCATAAGAAGGGATGGTTGCCTGGTTGCCTGGTTGACCTTAAGTCACCATATCACCCTGTCGGCAACCCCTGTTGGTTCATTAGCGGTTGTCGATTACCGAAGGGTCCTCTTCAATAGGTCATTATATCTCTTATACGACGACCTAGATTTTGATATAATCTACCGTCTTGTCAATACAAGTGACGGTTGCTAAAGATGTATATACCTGGGTGGAAAAAATAACTAACGAAAGATATGTTATGGATCACATTTATTCCTATCTATTCAAAAAGGTGAGGAAGATGTATGTACAATATTGAGGTTTAGGTAAATATGAATGTGTCATGGAATCTTATGTTATGCAGGTAGCATAATTCAGTTTAACCAATAATGATCGACTTGCGTCCTTTCTTCCTCAACATAACCTGAACACAAGTTGTCACATGGCTGTATAAAGTTAATCACAGTCTTTGATATCTATTCTGATAATTTAATGTTATTTCACCTTTATTATATCTATCACAGCCTGTATGAATGGTTGGGTGTGTGTTGAACTACGGATGAAAAAACAAGGCAAACATATTTCATCGTCTGTAAAATGCAAAGGACAGTAAAATCTTTTTAGGTACAATATAGACAAGGTGGTCCAGATTGTGAAGCTTACAATCGCTCATTTGGTGTTACAAATGGTGAACAAATAAAAAGAAATAAGAGAATTGATGAAAAAAAAAAATTTGGATTGGACACTATTATCTGCTGATAATAGTGTCTAATCCTAATTCTGTTTTCCATTAATTCTCTAATTTCTACTGTTGCAACCACCTTCCATATTGTGCCCAAAAGGCTCCAAATGTCCATTGCTTTTCACAGACACTAAAACACAGCACATCTCAGAAACAAAGGACCATACACCACTGCTATGTATCTATTTGAATTATTAAAGTCTCACTGCTCATCTCGAATTGTGAAACAATATTGGTTTTTATCAATTTTTCTTGCTTAAAGCATTTCCAGAATGACACTGAAAATTTTCATCTCGCTGTTATTTGCATAAACATTCATCTCTAAATAAAACGAGCATTTAAAACAAACTGATGAACCAATATTTACCATTGAAAGTGATTGATTATTGTTTATCAAAAAACATGTCCGCGCAACAATTGACGAGATGCCAACCACATTTTATAAAACAGTCATTTTTACCACCAACCCCCCACACATATCAACACACTCAGAGATTTACACATGCAAATATTACTCGTAGATTGGGACCAGAGGAAAACTATCAGACTGGTGGCAGAGAATTCTAAGGTGAGCGCTAAAGAGAAATCAGTCATCACCAAAGGTCTAGTCAGGGCTGACGTGAGGATTTTATGCACCCTAGGCGAAACTTAAGATCTGTAAACTCACCCAGTTGCTTGATATTCTTAACTTTCCTCTAGAGAGGCCAGTGCTGCACCCCTCTGTGGTCTTCATCCCAGGCCACTGTCTAATTTTGGCTGAATAGATAGCGCCAGCGGAGAAGAATTCGTGAGAATGGCTGCCTACTCGCCAGAAAAATGAGGATTAAATTCAACCGATTTTAATTGAGTTTTGAAGCTAGATGGGCATATAAAGGCTAATTTCCCTTATCAGTGAATTGTTCAAACAGAGAATTTTAATAATATATATTGATAGCGAAGAAACGGCAAGATAAGGCCATTCCCATTAGGTGTTCCAACGGCAATACACCATTGGTTATAACACAATTTGTACTCTGATTTTCGAATGTTAGTGGAAAAACCAATCACTTAGTTCAACTCTTTATCTGAACAGCTTTTATATAGACGTATATGTTTCTTTCAATGCAACAATTATATTATTAAGAAATTAATATATGATCTGACGGAATTATTATGAATTGTTTTGATTGTATAGAAATTCTTATTAGAAATGATCACCCGTTATTTCACGGTGAATGTCCTCTTTGGCCTAAACAACGTAAATATAAAATGGAATTAATAATTGAAGAAAATAGGGCTGCTGCAGGAATCGAACCTGCGACCAATAGGATAGCCGCTTCAATCAAGCATTGCTATATATAATATATGTGTGTGTGTGTGTGTGTGTGTGTAAGTTGTATAGTGGCAATTCCATGCATCTTTGGGTGTCTTCAAATCTGAATGTCTTGAGCAGATCCTGGGATTCTTTCTGGGTCACCTCAATCGAGTCAAAACGATTCTCTTTCAGTAGGAATTTCAGCATGGGAGACTGGAAAAAGTCCTAAGGGGCAAAGTCAGGCAAATAGTGAGTGGTGAAAGACTGTAGAGTTATTGCAAGTTAGGAAGTGTCGAATGATGTGATATGTGGGTGGGTGCATTGTCATAGTGAAGAACCCAGTTTCTCTTCTTCCACTGTTCTGTATATTTGCGATGGTTACTCTCTCCCAGATGCTTCAAAACATCATCACGACAAAACATAGGATATAAGGGGTGCTTTAATAATGATCGAGATAGGCTTCCGTCTTATATGTTTATTTCCGAAGGGCTGCCAAATGGTAGTCACCTGAGGGAAGACGGAGGATACATCGATCAAAATGCTGTAACAAATCCACGGAGCCGAGGAAATTCGTCTGAATCAATCAATAATTGTAAGAACGACTCTTCTTGGACGTTCAAACATTATATATTCAGCAGATCAGAAGTGAATTTTTTAAGGATATATAAGAGGTGCTCTTATGCTGGTTACGGTTTCAGCTGTCCTTTTCTGGTCTCTGCGACACACTACTTCTGACTCGGCCCATTTCTGATTTCATCATTTGACTTAAAGGCGACAAGCACCCGAAGTGGTGTCACCCACTTCACCCTGCGCTGTTTTATACATAGCTAGGTGAGAGAGATGGATTCATGTTTTTTCGCAGGAGTATCAGGGCAAAGTGAACTGAAATTGTTTCACACACACATCTTATATATAATTAGACCTGTAATCTTTGTCTCTCTATTTCCATCTCTTTCACCCTCTCTCTCTCTCTCTCTCTCTCTCTCTCTCTACATATATATATATATACATATATATATGCACGAGCATGTGTGTCTATAAATAATGTAATAATCGATACTACCAGACTGTTGGGGTTATATATTTGCATCATTTATAGGGGTAGCGATGGCTGACATAAGTAGCGGACACGACAGATGTTTGTGGCTTCTTTATCCCAGCCATTTCCTTCTTTGCTTCTTTTTTTCTTTCATTCATACTTATACTTCAGTTTTCATATCCCTTTTCTTCTAACCTTATTATCCTCTCTCTCTCTCTCTCTCTCTCTCTCTCTCTCTCTCTCTCTCTCTATTTCTCTCTATCCCTCTCAATGTAATATGTCTCATCTTCTCAACATATCGTGCTGGCCGAATTTTCGCAAATGGTAAAAACGTAGTTCCCATTTGCCAAAGACAAGACAATAGATAAGACCTTGTTTTAAAAGACAGATAAAGATGAAACCTTACTATAAAGGAGAGAGGTTCATTCTTTTTTCTTTTAAATACAGGAATAGTTTTTAATCGGAATAGAATAGAAAAAGCTTCTCCGACCACTGCGACAAAAGTTTCTTAAAACCTCGATAGAATGACCACCAAGAAATATGGGATTAAGAATTCGTCCAATGCATTGAAAAATGTCGAAATATGTCTCACATCATGGTCAGAACATGCATAAAATAAAACTTTCTTTCTTTTTCTACCTTTCTCTCTCTCTCACTCTCTCTCTCTCTATATATATATATATACTTATATATATATATATAAGATTTGCAAGGATATATACCTGGTGAATGTTAGCATTTCGGAATATGAGAATAAGTTTTTTTGTTTTCATAATTACAAGAACAAATTATATTGCTGGTTACAGAAGAGTGCGTTTGGCACGAAATGTTCTTTTAACCATATTTTACGGCACTTGAAATGGGCTTTTTTTCTAAATCTGATCCTCAAAATTACCCTGCGCTCTTCACGCTTGAAGGTCATCTTTGGGGTCAAACTTGGGATCTACGAATTGCCTCAGTTTAACAATCCAGACTTTAGAATGAAAATACATATGGTATATTCCCAAAAGCATAACAGGGTGTGTCTTACATGCGGCAAAATACGTTCATTCTTTCTATTGAGTATTTTCAAGATTCTAACACTATTCCCAAAGAGTTAAAATTCACAAATGTTTTTTACTTTATCTTTCCAGGTAAGTGCTTGGCTTGGCTTAATACTTCGTTAAACTTTGGCTTTACACACATTGCCGCTTTTTTGGCGGCCATGTTCAACTTCAATGGTAAGTACAGATTTAATCAAAATTCAATGTTCGTTTGCTTCTGCTTTCTTCTTTGATGTTGTTGCTTCAAGTTGACTTTTTTTTCTTCTTACTTTTCCAATGCATGTTAGAAGCATAAAAGTGCTTTTTCTCTCCAAATCATCTCTGAAGGTTTTAACCAGTTCCGGTTCAACGCTATCAAAAGTCTCCTACAATTCAATTCCTTCATGAAAAAGCGTCAGATACATCCAGGTAGTCATATTACATCTGCATGTCCATGCCAGATTTCTGATGGCTGTTGCTGGAGATTGCATCTTTTGCAGTATTATACTCACAGACAGCTTCAATTCTTCTTCAAATTGCCAACCTATCCATCCTCAAGAATTATCATGAGTACGACAGTAACCTTCAGGTTCTTCGACGTACTAAAATTACCCTGCAAGGTCCTGGTATTTTTTTCATGTTTCATACTTCTTTCGTTTTCAGCCTATAGTCCGCTGGTACAGCCACGTCTTTGAACTGACAGACTATTCTCCTCTCCCAATTTCCTTGCTTGCATATAAATCTGTAAATTAAAGTCCTCGACTACGTTAATTTTAATGATCACAAATTTATGAAAAGCTCAAATTATGGCTTCCCTATCATTAAATCTTTTATTGAGGATATGAAGTTCAAAATGTTTTAAAAGCTGATAATCTGTAGGAGAAACTTCAGGTGAATATAGAAGATGCCGCATGACATCATATCTTAATTCCCTGAGCTTAGACACGGCTCAGTGCTGTGGGGTCTTGCACTGTTAATGGTCCTTACATTCAATTCAAGTGTAACCCATTTTTTCAACTTTTTAACCATTCCTATTTCCTTGGGATGACATGATGTAGTCTCTGTCGAATTCCCAACGTCTCCTGGAAGTGCTAAAACTGTTGTTCACGGGTCGTTGGTCTCTCCTGTCGATAATTCTTCGTCATTAAGAGCAGGTTTGGGCCTCCCATAGGATATCTTTCACTTTTAGCATTATTCTTTGAAAAAAAACTTCATGCGTAACAACCCAATATTTTTCTAAGCAAAGACGGTTGCACAATTCTCAGAACTTTCTTGTTCCTATGTAGCTATGTACTTGCTGACAAGGTCAACTTACTTCCCTCAAGACACTAAAGTCATTTTACTATCAATAGATCCTTTAATAACAAAACGTATTTTAATTCTAATAGAGCCGCGTTAATTTTGACGCAGTCAGAACATTGCAACATCAAAGACTTCTAAGAGTTGATCTCAAAAGAATGTCAAAAGAGGAGAAACAATTATTACAATGAATGTTGTTTTTTCTTAGGTTTTTGAAAGTAAATATTTGGCTTTTCATCAAACGCGTTGTAAGGAGATATTTGCTGAGCTGGAGATAGTTCGGCTTATGATAGGAAAAGGAAGATTATACCGCTTCAATCTATCTAGTCGGAAGTTCCTGCTGCTAATGCTTATGCCTTGAAAAGTCTTCTTCGAGAAACACGTGCACAGCAGCAGATTTACAATTATAAAATTGAGCCAATGCTTATTATAAAGATGTCTAATTATACGCAAAATAAGGTAATTTGGGGGATTTTTTACTTTGTAGCAACTAACTTATATAAAGGGGTAAATTAGTAATCTTATTGACAAAAGTAGAGGATGACCTTGAAGATAAAACATGATATCTTTCAGCTTACTCTGACACAAAGCCTCAAGGCAAAACTGTAAGGATCACCTAATTATTTATATTCTTGAGCGTAACAGGGCATCTTATGAGAATCAAACTTACTATACTAGCAAACGAGCAAAGATTGACGCCGCTTTATTTTTAAATTATTATTACTAGGGCAGTGCCCATTCCAAAGGTGCATGTTTGGAAGGGGCTGGACTTTACGATGTGTGGAGCAGCCTGCCATAATTGTTAGGTAAAATAATTTTACGTCCGTCGTACGAAACTAGAGCTTCGAAATATTTCTATTACTTCTCTTCAATATTGCCAATTTGGATATTTTATATCTAAATTCAGATGATTCTAAATTGGATTTATTTGTATTGGATTTCCCGAGAAACTGATAAAACGCTTCAAACTCGATAATACACTGCCTTGTGAGCTGATGAATATATCTGGTGAATGTCAACTTTGTATAGGGGCCAGTTATCGAGTAATCGCTGTGCGCTCACGAACACAGATTTCTTCAATTATAGTTGAATTGATGAATGGTTTCTTTTCTGTGCAATCATCATTGAACTTTATCGATTGCCGTGATATATATATATATATATACATATATATATATATATATATATATATATATATATATATATATATATATATATATATATATATATATATATATATACATATATATATTCACACACACGGATGCCCCTTAGTGGTGAACTGTAAGAGTGAGGCTTATATACTGGAGCTTATAGTCTTTTTGTCGAGGAATTTCCGCTTCCGTCTCAGATTCAGCCTCATTCTCGTGTTGATGTCCTCGAGCAGCCGAGAAACAGTCAGACGTTTGAGAGCTCCAAACGCAGTGTTAGAAAATCTGTCGCATTGGCTGAAATATTCTGTTCATGTGACTGAGTGACATCCTACAGCTCCCACTACACCCCTCTCTCTTTCTTTTCTTGCATCTTCTCACGTCTTTCATACTTAGTCTCATCCAGATTTTTCTTGCTTAGAAGGAAGGATCTTTTTACCGATCTAACAAGGTCAAGTCGTGAACATTGCAATGAGCAAGGATGACTGAGTAGACCAAGATGGTAGCAGTTATCATTGACGTAATATGTAACTTTTCTCTTGCCCTGCTCTCTCTCTTTCTTCTCCTCTTCTCTTTTTCTCCTCTTCTTATTTTTTTCTTCTCTTCTTATATTTTTCTTCTCTCTTCTATTTTTGCTTTTCTTGGGCAAAGAGATCTATCCATCTATCTCGTTCCATATCTATCTATCTCTGTTCATATATATCGATCTTTGCTCTTTTCTAACTATCTATCTATATATCTATCAGCGTCTTTTCATATCTATCTATCAATCAGTCAATTACATATCTAGTAAGCTTGCTTTTTTCATATTTATCTCAACTTTTTGCTTTCCAGTGGTTTTTTTTGCGAAGGCATTGTCTCTCTACTTCTTTGACTTGCACAGCAACATTAGCTTCTTAACCATCACTCTGAGGTGGGTGCCCACAAATGCAGTTAACGGAGCATTTTTTATACGCATAAAGCTAGCAGACAACGATATCAGCCCCCTTCTGATCTTGTTACCACTTCTCTCGTTTAATGTTTCAATACCTCCATATGGACTAACCACTTGCTCTCTCTCTCTCTCTCTCTCTCTCTCTCTCTCTCTCTCTCTCAATATATATATATATATATATATATATATATATATATATATATATATATCCTTTCATTTTCTCTGTCTCTACATGATATGACAGAGGAAATCGTGCAAATGCAAATATTTCTAACTAGTTATTCACCCAGTTTGGATTAGTTCGGCACAAGAGTATTAAGGCACCCAATGAGGATCGAAGTCACTACAAATTATACGGCAAGATGAATTGGCAACCAGATTTAATCTTGGTATCAACTCAACATAGTACCACACAAGTCAAAAAGTTCGGATGCAGGAGGATAGTATTATGCAAATATTGAAAATGGAGAGGGCCAGAATTCGAAATTCTGGTGTTTACCTGAGTTCGAACCCTGACCCCTGGCACCGGTTTGAAGTACATAACCATATCAACCTTCAAGCAGCACACTTTTTCTTTCTCTATCTCCCTTTTTCGTGGAATAAAGTCTTTCCTTTCTGCCAATATTTCTAAATTCCTCTTTTCTTCTTTCTCCTTTTCTTCTTATTCTTCTCTTTTCTCTTTCAGCTCTTTTCCTTCATCCTCACACTCTTTTTTTTTCTCACATCCCAGTCCAAGTTTAAGTTGACAAGAACAATTTTCACCTGATTCAGGAAAGTGAACTCTTCACTGATTGTCTATGGCGACCCTGTTGCAATAATCTGATCATCCTCAGTCGGTTTAGAAGTGGTAGAGGAGTTTGACCTTGCAGCAGCCAGGCTTGTTTTCCCTTTCCTCGCCCATTCTTTTTTTTTTTTTTTTTCGTTTTCCCCATCACTCTTTGGTTCTTCATCCTTTTCCTTACAACTTTCCTGTCTCTTTTCTTCTTAAGGCCCTGAAGCATCAAATCTTGGTAAAAGTTCTTTCCTTCCTGCAAACATTTCGAAACGCCCTGCCTCACAGCCCCACCACAACTGCTGCGAAGGACAAAATTACTTTAGACTTGAACTGCACAACATTTCCAGTCATACTTAAATGGCTGCGTCCAATTTGTGACGAACCATCAAAGCTACAGCCGGAAAGCGATACTTTTTCACCGACAACGATGTCCATTCCCCAGAGCCCAGGGACTTGTCGGACCAGCCAACAAATCAAGAGGGTATTAACCCTTTCCAAATTCATTTGGAAAATTAGTTAATAAGACAGAATTAGCAGTATTTGACGTCAATATCATCAGAGAATTCCTCCCTCCTCTTCGACACACAACCCCTACTCCTGCTTCATCTTATTAAACTGCAGTAAGCCACACTTGAGCGAATATCTAAATAGGTAAAACACTTCCCTAGGACAATGTTGCCAATGTAGATGTTTGAAGGTTTGGGTTATTTTCCGAATTTCTTTATCCAGTGGGACCACTTTAGATGGGGGGGGGGTCGTTGGAATTTTTCGATTTTGGGGGTGTAATGTTGCCAATTTGCTTTTGTTATTTTTTCTAATTTGTGGGCCTCGTGTGGCCAATTTAGATATTTTGCTTGTGTTTTGTTTTTTGTTTTCTTTTGATATTTCGAATCTGAGAGTGATCCCCAGTTTTGGAAAATTGAAAAAAGAACATCAAAATTGATAACACTGTCCCAGATTCAAGTGGTATAGTTATTCTTATTAGATCAAGCCAACTTTCTCTTTTCCCGTTTACAAAACATTCTGTGAATAATTGCTTGCAAGATCATTGTGCAAGAACCCAACAGCAAATGTTCGTGGCTATCATAATAATGCAGATAATTACCAACAGAGAATATTTCCATCGAAATATGGAAAATGCATCACACAAGTCACAAATCTTAAAGTTTTTGAATCCAATGAAGAAAGAAGATACTTGCTTGCAACACCCGAGGACTTTCAACAGGGTAAGCAATGCTGCTGAAACGAAACCTCATAACTGGGGCCGGCCTTTGGGATTCCGGTGCGCTGAGCAAAACGAAGTGTATCAACAATGAGAAAACGAAAAGAACAGATTTCTATTATGGTTTCACTGTTCAATGTCCCAAGATATACTTATTTTAGTTTTTAAAATCACGCACTAAAGTTTTAATGCGCAATTATTGCACACTAATATCCTACAATAATCTTGCAATAATTTTTTTGAGTGTCGTTAGAACGCTTGTGTCATCAAATAGTGCCGTTAAAATGAACGCTTGTGTCATTGAATAGTGCCGTTAAAATGAGTGATGTCGCGGTGATAATTTATTGTCTTATAAGAGTGCAGACGTACTGTGGGTTCCGGACAAGGTTTTTAAACATTAAAAAAATAGACTCACGTTCAAACTTTACGAAGAGAGTTCTAATCCAGAAAAAGGCATAGTACCAAATACTGCATTTCATTGCTAGAATGCATTCCTTTCTCCTAAGGGAGTGGCTCAATACAAAGAACCACTCTCTTATCAGAAACCGTCAACTAAAACTGTCAACGTTGGTTTCTTCGGTTTTTAAGCTGGTCTGATTGATGATCTCGAATACTCAGACTTTTTGCTGATCATTGCCCAACAAAAGGTGAGAAGAGTAATGTATTCATTGATCACCCCTTTTACTAAACTCTTAATTAATCAACCCCGAAACAGCGTACTACTAAAAGACGTTGGTCACATGATTGTTCCTAGTGAGTGACTAAGCTGACCCATTCCCAGTTTAATTTTACTCAAACCCAATCAAAACGCGGGAAAATGAATGCATTCATACTTGGGCAATAGTCATGGGGTGGGGTGGGGGATATTTAATAGCAGATTTTTCCCCCATCCCCCTTTGCCAATGTTAACGATCTTGTAGCTCCTCCCACCAAATTATTTGCATAACATAGCCAGCTTTGCCACCCGGTTCGCCCACCCGAATGTCAATTTTGGCATCTTCTCCGCTTTTCACCCACACCCCAACTCGTCCAGCATTTATCACCCAACTAACCACCCGTCTCATGTCAGTTTCTATCTCCCTGGAAAAACATAATCAGGCCCCAAAGCTAAGCCTAAGTTGTTATGACAGCTTATATACACTCCACTATTTTGTTGAAGGAGATTAGGAGACGTCCGTTCGCTGTGGGAGCGCTTTCTCACCGAAAGGGGCGAAAGTAAATGTTGTCCAGCATTGAATAAGCAGTGCGACGGCCGTCATTCCCAGGGAGAAAAATCTCCTTTTCGAGGCGGCCCACTATATAACTTAATAATTCAACCTGTTTGTTTTGATTTTTTCTAAACCGCAATACCCCTCAATAATTCAACTTTAATTTCAGAATCTGTCGTCACAAAAATTGGAAGACAGATTAAGAAAATGCAATACAAAAATGAAACAAATCGAAAACCACAAGTTAACGATGCAGCGTGAGCGAAAAAAAACATTTTGCCGTCTTTTCTGCTCTCTTTCTCTCTTTACTCTTTTTTCCTCCTAGTCTTTTTCCTCCTTTTTCTCTTACTCTTTTCTCCTCTTTCTATCTCTTTTCTTTTTTCTATTCTCTCCTCTTTCGTCTCTCTCAGTTCTTCCTTCTTTTTACTCACCTCTCTCTCTCTCACTCTCTCTCTCACTCTCTGTCTCTCTCTGTTTCTCTCCCCTCTCTTTTACCTTCTTTCTTCTCTTCGATCTCTCCCTCTTTTCTGTTCTCTCGTTTCCCTTCTTTATTCTCTCTCTGTTTTCTCTTCTTTCTTCTCTCTCTTTTCTCTCCTTCTGTAGTTGTTCATCTTTTCTACACCTGTTTTATTTCTTGCATTTATTTTTACTCTTTAATTGTTTTACGTCCTCTCCCTTTCTTATCTATCCATTTAACTTCAGTTTTTCCCTCTTCTTCCTTTTACTCTTTCCTTCTTATTCTTCTTCTCTTTCCATTCACTCTCTCCATCTTTTTCCTATCCAACTTTCTTTCTTTTTCTTTTTCCATTCGCTCTTTTCTTCTTCTTCTTCTTCTTCTTCTTCTTCTTCTTCTTCTTCTTCTTCTTCTTCTTCTTCTTCTTCTTCCCTCCAGTCTTACTTTCTTCATTTTCTTCTCTTCTTCCCTTTACTCTTCTTTTTCATCTTTTCACTCTTTCTTTCTTCACTTTCCTTTTTCTCCTTCACCTCTTTTCCTTCTTTTTCTCTTTCTTCCTTCCACTCTCTCCTCTTTTTCCCTCCACTCATTCCTTTTTTCTTCCCTTCACTCACTCCTTTTTCTTCTTCTCCTTTCCTTCACTCATTTCTTCTTCTTCTTTTCCTTCCCTTCACACTTTCCTTCTTCTTCTCCTCCTTCCCTTCACTCTTCCCTCTTATTTCTTCTTCCCTTCATACTTCCTTCTTCTCTTTCATCTCATTTCGTTCTTTTCAATCTTATTCCTTTCACTCGTTCCTTTTTTCTTCTTACTTTATTTTCCTACTTCTCCTTCCCTTCATTCTTTCCTCTTTTATCTTCTCCCCTTTACACTTTTTTCTTCTCCTTCATCTCATTCTTTTCTTCTTTTTCTCCCTCCTCCACGCTTTCGTTCTTTTTCTTCTCCCCTTCTCTCTCTCTCTCTCTCTCTCTCCTTTGTTTTCTTCTCTGCACTATTTCCTTCTTCCCTATTCCCTACACTCTTTCCTTATTCTCTTCTTCCCTCCACTCTTTTCTTTCTTTCTTTCGTGCACTTTCTCTTTTTTTTTCTTTTTCTTCTTCCCAGTGCTTTCCATCTTTCTTCAATCTTTCTCCTTTCAGTTTTCCTCTTACTTTCTTCTTTTTGCTCTCCTTCTTTATCTTTTCCATTCCACTCCTTTCTCTTTTGTTGTTTTCCTTACACACTTCCTTCCCTTCTCTTTCTCTTGTCACTCTTTTTTTTCCTTTTCACCTTTTCTTTTCCCTTGTCCGCCTGACAAATGCAAGCTAGCTATAGAGGTCTGTCGCCCATTTCTGGGGGGTCAATTCACAGAACGACATCCCTTGGTTGTTAGGTGCCTGAGCTCGAAATGGGGTTCTACCGCCATTTTGATGGGAAATCAGAATACCACAGCTGTCTGTGACTGCTACCCATTAGTGGGAGTGTTGGTTAAATCATAGAACTTCCCTTGGTTAGTAGGTGCCTGAGCTAGCTTTTGGGTTCTACCACCTCTATGAAGGGGAATCAGGACACTACAGCCGTCTGTGAATTTGAACGCAGATTCCTAAGACACTCTGACAAGCTTGCCAACCATTGCTCCACAGCGAAGCGTTCTACATAAATTAAGGTTAAAGAAGTAGAATTATTCGATGCTGGTTGCAATATATCCGGCATAATGGGAAGAAATCGTGGCAATAGCTGAGCAAAAACTACCTTCTTCATCTCATTCTCAAGTTCATACTTGAAAAATCTATGGTAGCCATCGTGGTATAAAAATTGTTTGATAGGAACGTTATCTCTTTCTACGGCCACTTTAGCACTTGCGTGTTATGAAATGTTTATCTCGGGCCCCGTACATAGTTGATGATGATCCCCATACTGTCCCCACCTAAACAACAGCCCAGTCCGGGGATGATAAGTGGTATGTTTGCTGAATACAATAGCCGGAGAGTTACAAGGAATCACAAACAGAATTGTTGAAGTGATGTTTTATTTATACAAAGAGAGACATGTGTTTTCCAGATGCAAAACAGCGCGAATTGAAATTGTCCAAGTGTGTCTGACGGAAACGCCACTTCCTTTAAGACACGCTGCTTTGCAGTTCGGGAATTCAACAAATGGAGATTTTTTTCTTCTTCCTTTTCCACCTACAATTTCATTACATCTACTCGGGGATTGTTTTTGCAGCATTTCCGCGAGCTTTCAAAGCCATTCTTTCATTTTAGACAAAGCAAGTTCAAATGACGAAAGCGTTAGAGTTTTTAACTGTGACTAAAGTCGGCAATTCTTAGAACGGGGAAAATTTCGTTTTAAGACCAATTTTTCAATCGGTTGACGGCGTTCGGAAGGAACAAGATATACCAAAAAGAGAGTGATTCAGGAGAGATAGAGAGCGCTCTTTTTTTAATCGGTTCTCGATGTTTGTAAAGATAGAAAAATATGATATAGAGAGTGGACAAAGAATGACAATTTTTTTTAATCAATTCTCTGGGTTGAAAGAAGGAAAGAAAGAGCGAGAATATACGTAGAGAGAAAGAAGTTAAGAAACCAGATTATACAATGTTTTCAGTCGATTCATTCTACGGGTTTTTCCAAATATCAAATATGATATCCGTAAGGAGAGAGAGAGAGAGCCTTTTTTATCGACCTTTTTTTTTAGGAAGGAGAAATTCAATATTCCTAATAAAAGTTGGGATGTTGATGACTTTTCTCAAAATTAAAGACTGATCAAACTTGATTCAAATGAGAATTGAATTCTGTGGATGACGAACAGCTGATCAATTCTACAGTACTATTATCAGATTAAAGTCATTTGATCCGTTACTCATGTCCAAAATTCTTGAATGATTGAACTAACTGAATCAATTTACCTTTATTGTAGTGATCAGCAAAGAACTTAAGTTTCAATGACCTTAACCCAATGAAATACAGGTATATCTTAATCGGTACGATTATTTCGTTCCAAAATATTTTTATCTATTAACTGACTTAATTGAACAATCGTGACCATCAAAGATGGCGAAGGGACCTATACTTTTTTTTATATCTGCGTGTGGTCAAACTCTCCTAGCCATGCCGTTTTGTCTATGGACTTGAATATTGGCACTTCCCATGTGTTTCTAATTTCTAGAAAAAGGGCCATTCTGACCTTTTGGGGATCTTATTCTGGCAGGCTTATAAATAACATCTAGATTCTCCGGATGTTTTTTTTACTCTATTTTGCATGTTTTCCAGTGGGTAGAATTTATTCTGACCATATTTATTCTTCTAAGGATTTTTTTTTTTACATGACTTCAGATTTTGACGCTACGATTGTTCAGTTATTGACTGTGATGGTCTTCCTTTTTTGAAGTTGTTCCAATAGTCACTATAATGCAAAAATATACTTGATGTCTGGTTTAAATCAGTCTAGGCTTCGGTCTAAGCTTTATCCAAAAGACTGATAAATTTGTAAGTGATGCAACAAGCATGAAATTGAAGAGAGGAAACCATTTCTATTGGTCGATGATCGAAACTTTGGAAACCGGGGACATTTAGTTGATGCTGACCAACGTCACTAAAGGCATGACACCGTGTCCCTATTTCGAAAACTTGGCAGAAATGGTCCGCTAACAAGGTTCGTCTCTATCTGACCATCTCTGCAACGGTCGACCACAACATTTCCTCATTTTCTTTCTTTCAAATATATATATATATATATATATATATATATATATATATATATATATATATATGGGCAAACAGATGCATTGGTTAGATGGTCGGAAGAGGATAAAGTTATCTAATTAACTTTACTGTGTCCATTCATAGTGTCTCTACAATTCAATGACCTCTCCTCGGACTTGTTCAATGTCCAAGTACCTTTAATATCAACTATTGATTTGCGCCAGACCCTCCTTGATGACCTTCACTCCGTGGCCGTTTGCGGGCCAAATACGCCTGATCCCAATGTCAAACTCTTGACAGATGGACAGATAGACAAATGGACGGACAGACGGAAAGATAGACTGAGGGACAAACAGACAGTTGTTTTTGGTATGTGGTGGAGGAACCAAAGTGGACAGACACGTCTACAGTGGCTGGCAGGCACGAACACCCAATTGAAGAGAGACGAATTGACAGACACGAATATTTTCTATTAGCAAAAAAGAGCTTGAAATGCAACATCGACAAAAGAAGATTAGTGTGAAAGAGATTTAATAATAACTTCCAACATTTGGGGGAAATAGTTGCTACCATCTTTGTTGACAGCGTTTCTAGATATTTAAGAGAAAAGCTTTTAGGTTTGAAAAATATTCCGGACGAAAAAGATCCCATGACATGACGGTGGAGTAATCTCAAAAATATAATGTTACAAGGTTATCCAGAAAAAATAAAAAGTCAAACGTTCTAACATCAAACCAGAAATATGAATGTGAAGCAAGGAATCTGATCCAATTCTATTTAATTAATTTCATTAAATGAAGAATTGTAAATCATTGTTATCAATTATAATTGATGCTTTTTGTCACAACCTGATTCAGGCTGGGTTCCCTCGAGCTGTGAGTAAATCAATCAACAGCGTGGATCATGAGTTCGATTCTCACTCAGAACTTATTTTCCATTCCGATATACGCTGTTGATTCATTTCATCATCATCATTAGTCTTCAAAAGTCCGTTGCTGGATATAGACCTTCCATAGTATTCGTCAGACCACTCTCACTATCATGGGCGTCCCGGAGCCAATCTGAATTAGTCTACTCCGTCTCTCCATTTTGCATTATGTCGGCCTCGATTACGCATATGCTTCCTGGAGAGCCATGTTGAGAGTTGTGATTTCCACCTGTTGATTTACTTAGTTGCCAAAAAAAAAAACAATAAAATAATAGCAAAATAATAATAAAACTTTTCTAGCTAGCTAGCGTCATTAAGCTGGCTACAAAATCGGCCATCCCTGCCCTGGCTCCCCGTACCACATTTCCCTCGTCTAGGCTTGCGGTATATGTAACACTTTTAGAGGCAGAAAGCACCCGAAGTGGAGTCGCTCACTTTTTCATTCTCACCTACAGGACGTATTCCTGGGCGATCACCCATCCAAGGTCGACTTCGCTTGATTGGACCAGAGGTGGTGTATGAGCCGCAAACTGTATCGGAGAGATGTAATTTTAGAGAGACTTTCGCGTATGGAGTGAAAAAAGTACACCAGGCCCTTATCCTGGTCGAATTCTTGTGGGGCATAGGACCGCAACCACTGCATCATGTGAGACTGCTTTCTGGTCAGTTGCAAGAAAATCTTACGGGACAGAGTTGTTAGCCCCATGCCCAATACCCCTGCTTAACCCGGGCTCAGGACTGTTTATTTCTGTCAGAGTAACATTATCTTGAATAAATTACCTCACATGTCTAGATGACTCCAACTGCCGCGCTATTCATTCATAGATGAGTAAGTGGAAGTGGATTTTCCAAAATGCAATGGTACGAAGAGAAAGTAAACAGTCTCGGTCGAAACTCGAACCCAGTTAGCCGATTCTGTTTTCCGAGCTAAAAATATCTACTTTTCACAACTTCAAGAAAATTAGACACCTGAATGAAGCAGCACATATGTGTGGGTATCGAAACTTTTACATTACTATTTAGTAAGGCCTACCCAAGGCAACGGCAACACGAGCAGTGGCCCAGAGCGGCAAGTGCTAGGGCACCTCTCATATGACTATTAGAGTAGGACGTGATTTCATTAAACTAAATTTAGTGAATATCAAGTGTAGTCAGCATCAACATTTACAATGTATATACAGCTTAGTGTGACACAGGGCCACAATAGTAGAGCACCGACCAAGAATGGAATTTATTCAAGAAGTAATGCTCAGCATCACAAGCTTGGTAAGCATTATTACACTGATTGCAGAACTAGTGATTTCATCAAATTACTCATATGCTCAGGGATTTCGCAAAATCTCAAGGTATTTGACTAAATCACTAATTTTACAGTCATACCGTAACACTGTAATTGATACACTGGATATATATATATATATATATATATATATATATATATATATATATATATATATATATATATATATATGTGTGTGTGTGTGTGTGTGCCTGTGTGTGTCTGTGTCTGTGTCTGTGTGCGTGTGCGTGTATATATGTATATATATTTTTTCGTTTCTATAAAAAAAATATCTTCTCATAAGAATCCAAATATATTACTGAATTTGTCTAACTAGTATATATATATATATATATATGTTCGTGAGTCTGCATACCGCAGCGACTATAGCATATCCAAATATCTTCACACGCGTCTCAGCGTGGATATGAATGCGTATACGGGGTAAGACTTCGTTGGTTCCATGTAATCCGACACCGCCAAGAAATCTATACTGGCTTGTTGTCAGCCGTACTGCTGTGCTTTTTGGCAGAGGAGATTCACCGATACCTCTCTTGCGTCCACCTACCAAAACGAACAGCATGTACCACTGAGATTGCAGGTTCAAATCCGGGTCGATCCGCTAATTCAGACAGTCCAAACTACTGAACCACTGAACGTAATTCCTTCGACTTCTCCCTGCGAGTTCTGGATGTTGGTACAGAGTGACGTAAGCCACCCAAATGAGCTTACGCATGCACGGATGTGCAGGGGAAAATGGCAGCCCAGCGATACATGATGACAGCTACTGGTGTATCCTAAATTTTATTTATCTATTTTGGTCATGTTCCGAAAACGCATTTGAATCGAACTCCGATCTCTTTCTTCGATCTCTTGTATTTAATATTTTGAACATTGTTTTTACAACAAATATCTGAGAAGGAATTTCGTTGCACTCTTAAACAGGGATGAATATTTGATCTTTAGATTGTTAGATGAAATGCTTATATGTGCCCCGCAGGTGAGCGAATAAAATGTCTTTCTATTCATAGACAATGATTGAATAAGGACATTAGTCCAACGATGCATCCACATTCCACCTGTCATTACAACAATGCAATAAGTCTTTTACTTCACTCCATTGTGACAGGCTTTGTGACAAGATTCACAACATATATATATATATATATATATATATATATATATCGTGGCCGCGTTATAACGGACTGAGTTGTATCGGGGGATGGTAGTATCAATGTAACATATATTTTTATCAGTACAATATGTACATATTGCAATCAGTACTACAGCAGAGATGCCTGTAACAATATAATAATTATGAACCGCGTTATATCGGAGGATGGCTGTACTAATAGTATTTCCACAGTACCAAAATGAGATCAGGTAAAAAAGAAATAACTTCCTATTGAAAGGATATCTGATCAGATTGTTTTGTTCTCCGAATTTTTATGACATTATATGAGAATTTTTTAATTCACTGAATAAACTAATTTCAAGTGGCTGCAAAGTCAGGGTCCAGTTTTGTATTAGATTGAATCCACCTTCTAAAACATGGCGAAACAAGCGGAAACCATCCGATTTCATTCAGTTGGAGCCCGATGAAGATGCAGGGCTGAAAAGAGTCTTTCTACCATGTGTCATGACCTACAGACCCAATTATAGAGATGCATGTGGATGCAGCTACAATAAAACTTGTTAACAAATTCTTGGATACGTTTAATGATCCATGTTATTTGGAGCCAACCTGGGTTCAAAATCATGATTTTTTTTCTCTAAAAAGTTGGTATCATAGGAACAGGAATGGGAAAACGAAGTCTCTTACAAAATAGTCACCATTTTTTTTTCTAAAAGATTTATCAGGAATTACCTGAAGCACAGAAACTCGAAAGCAAATTCAATTCTACCTCTTTTTAATTTCTCGCCTTTCTTCTATCGACGGCCGAGTTCAACCGATGTTCGTTCGCGGAAACCAATGTTTCACCCCTCCACTCTTTTGCTTACCCTTACCCTGCTTCTCTTTCCTTTTCCCAACTGTCTTTGTGATCTTTGTGTTGCGATTGCATACTCAGAACTCTTCCTTTCAACGCAATTTTTCTTTATTTTTGAAAGTGACTGTCGGAAGCATTAGAAGACGTTGCTTATTATACCGCTTGAAAGTGCTTCTAATTGGCAGTGGAACACCTCTGTGGTGGAAATGAAGATTGTTGAAATTATCAAAACAAAATTTTAAAAATTAATTTTAAAATGCTTTACGCTGAAAGTTAGGTATTTTCGATCAGTTCTTATGTCCCTTGATATAAACATTTCAATTTTCTTATATGAAATTTTAATATAGATTTTAGCTGAATGGTCATAGTTGGGTGATTCATTTGGATCTGTAAGTCCCAGAGAAGTTAGTTTTTATACTCTAAAAAAATTAGTAGTTTGTGCATGCATATTCTATCAGTTTGTATGGTTTTGTCCAAGTCGTTTGCACGGTTTCCAATAGATCACCCATCCTGACCAATCACGCCCGTTTTTCTCTCTTTTTATGGATGAATAGCTGCATTCACCCATTATATGACCAACAATCTCATTTTGACCTCCATATATTCTCCGTTTGATCTTTTCCTATGTTTCTTCTTCGCCTTTGTATGTGTGGTTTATATGACGTTGTTCAGGGCTGTCATTACCAAGGACTCGATTTCTCTCTTAAAATGTCTTCTTCGTAACCATGTCTATGTCATTCCATCTGCGATTCCCTTAATTTGTCTCCTGATATACCCGTGCAATTTTAGCTGCTCAATTATATTTCAACAGTTTTATTCTGCAATGCTTTGGCTGTAGACAAAACAATAAAAGGTTTCCAGTGGCTAAAAAGTGGTGTGTATCTTCCAAGGGTAATGAAAATTTAGCGATGGTCCTCATTACTTACCACTGTCGATTGAGAAACCCGATAGGAGAGTGATTTATCATGCATGCCTAGAAGGGTCCTCTGTGTTTGGTTGCCAACTTACATCAAGGCCACGCAACCTGTTCTCAGGATATTCAGAATTGCTGGATACCTCCAGGACAGACCTCGTATATATGTCAATGTTATTATTACTTGAGTAGGTAGTGAAATGCCGATACTCCTGCTGTACGTATGTGTGTACTTAGCTGGGTTGGTACGAACAAACGTAGAGTTTAGGCGTTAAAGAGATGTTTTGAAAGAATATAATGGGCGGATTGATTAATGGCGAAAAGTATACTATTTGATCGGTCTTAAAAAAAGTTTCATCTAAGCCGGTAAAATTCATCAGCCCTTTTCCTCCCACTTGCATCTCCTGGTATAAATAAAGTACTGATAATATCTCTTCTGAAATTAACTTTCTTGGCCAACGCTCTGCTTCTGAGTAACCTGAGCGAAGTAAAATTTCATGGTGTATTTAGAAATATCTTGAGTTATCTTGAGCGGATAACGAGTAATTAATTTCAAAAAAAAGAATAACGCCCTTCAGAGCAACTTTTAATGAGGAAGGTCTTTGCATAGAATGAGATGCGAATTGTGTTAAGGGGTGTGATGTGGATTTCTTCGTTGACTCATGACTCATCTTCCCATGGGCGTCCGTTGGGGCAGCAAACGGGGCATTTGCCCCCGCTCGAGATCAGCTAAAGCGAAGGGTTTGGATGATGGAATCTTATAATCAATTAAGGATAATCGTGATGTAGGATTGTTTATGTAATCCCAACATGGTAATATTTAAAAATACTGTATTATTTGCTGATAAGAGGGTTGTTTCTAAGATTTTTTCTGAATATGTTCCAACTCCAGGAATATATCCTTTTGCAATAGTCTCAGTGAGAAAGACTTCCTTGGAATTGAAAATCTCCAGTGACCTAGCACGATGTTCAGACATCCCCCCATAGGGGTGTAATATGGAACAAGACCTTGGACATCTTGGGAAACCGTGCATATTTTAGTTAAAATATTGGTCAGTTCCATTAAAATGGGACAAGGTGGTACAATGGGGAGGTACTCCCTGAAGACAGATCTCCAAGAACAAGGCACGGAGATGAGACTTGACTTATCCTAGCCGTATGACTAAAACGTGTGATCATCGCTGCCAAGATGACGAAGTTCGTAAAACTCCACCTAAGAACTGCATTACCAGTGATGTGAAGAAAGACAAATAATAAACAAACACGTTTATTAGGAAAATGGGTTCGATCCTAAATTGGGTGCTCCCCGCTTGTGATCTTGTGTCGAACTATCTCAAATTTGGTAAATACCCATATAACCAGCAAAGCCGCTGACAGCCGGAAGCAGATCTCATTTCTAACCTTATTCCCACAGGCATAGTTTCTATTTCCCGTCACTTTTTCTTAGCTACTTACTTGTCGTCGTACTTTTTAAATTGCCTGCGGTTTTGAGGTGAATTATCGACATTATTCCTCACATTGTTGACAAGTATCTTCAACTTTCTTGAAGCCAGAGAATGTATCGGCCAAAAACTTTTGATAAAAGCGAAAAAAAAAGGTTAGATACTCGTCAAAAATATCTGGAATAATAAAAAAAAAGTCAGTACATTATTCTCAGTTTATATCAGTAAACGCCCAAATTCACGAAGTTGTTGCTAGAAATTACGTATCTGTCTTCAGAGTTTGGTTGTCTTTATATATTGCCACCCAAAATAATAGCAACAATAATGTGCATGTGTACGTGAGTGTACGCACGCGCGTAAAATCATAACCTCGTAAAGCACTAAAGCACAAACACATTTATTACTGTTTCAGGCAACTATGTATAAATGTGTGCATGTATATATATATATATATATATATATATATATATATATGCGTATGTGTGTATATATATAAATACATATGTGCATATATATGTATAGATATGTGTACCTTTTTATAATGTATGTATATATACGTATATATATATATATATATATATACATTTATGTATTTGTACGTATATATGTGTGTGTGTGTGTGTGTGTGTGTAGATATATATCTATAAGTATGTATGTATATATGTATATATATAAAGATAGGGCGATAGATATGCGTATATACGCTTGTGCATGTATACGTAGTTGTATATGTATTCATATGTGTATATATATATTTGTACGTAAATATATGCGTATAAGTATGTATAACATGGAAAAACTTTTTCAATTTTTTGTGTCACGTAAGTTTCTCTCTCTCTTTCTCTCTCTCTCCCTCTCTCTCTCTCTCTTTCTCTCCCCCTCTCTCTCTCTCTCTCTCTCTCTCTCTCTCTCTCTAAATATACATATATATATGTGTGTGTGTGTGTGTGTGTATGCGTGTGTGTGTAAAGAGTGCATTTTCCTGTATGTAATCAATACATAATGCCAGCTACGACATATGAGTGCAAAACTCGAAAACCAACTCAGAACTGCGCAGAGGCCAATGGAAAGAACAATGTTAGGAATAAAGCTTAGTGATAGGAAGAGATGAACATGGATCCGAGAGATGGCCAGGGCGAAGGATATCGTACAAATAATTAAAGTAATTAAGCGACAAAAATGGAGAGGGGGAAGGCACTTAACAAGAAAAAAGGATAACAGATAGATTGGTGCCTGCTGAAAAGTGAACGCGGTAGGAAAAGACCAGAACAGATGGAGAGATGTCACTCACGCTAATCATGGAAGGAGGACTCTGTCCGGCAGTGGACTCATAATGATAATGATTAATACATATATGTGTGTGCGTGTGTGTGCGTGTATGAATTTTTTTATTGTTATACATGATGTCTTCATGTGCGTGCTTGTAAACATCTGTATCTTTATTCAGTTTCATAGATAGGTTGATAAGGGCGGCACGTAGATAAATACTTGGTAGGTTGTAAGGCGGGTAGCTACTTATGTAAGTTGGTGAGATACCAGATCAGTAGCTTCAGCAGGTCGTACTAAGAAGTGCATTTTCTTAATCTTATCTACAGAGATGGAATTTTGATAGAACCAGAGGAAGAGAGAAGAACAGGTTTTGAGGACGGGTGGACGGGTGTCTTATGTAAGATACTTGGGATGGTTAGCGACGGGGGGGGGGTAGTTTGATGACGACTCCATTAGAACATACATAAATTATACTGAGATACACGTGTATGAGTTTTTTTTTCTTTTTTTCCTTTATTAGTGTAATATTAGAAACCGTCAACCAATACTGTCACCTAAACTGTCAACATAAGTTTCTCTCAGTTTTTGAGTTGTTCTGTCTTCCCATGTACAGGTCACACCAAAGTAGCTAGTGGGCTGGAAATTGAAAAATTTGTCCGAAAAAAAACTTTTCTTCTATCAACCCTCACCCTTAAGTAGGTTTTCAGTGGGGGTGTTCAATTTGCAATGTAGGTTTATGCTAAATTGGTCCCTCCGTTACTATCAGCCTGCTTTGTTGTAATCTATTCTTATATTAAGACTTTTAGCGATCACTGCCCAAGGAAGGCGAGAGAAGTAACTTTTTCATTGACCACCCGTTTTTCAAATTTTCAGTTGATCATTCCCAACACGACATGCTGCCATAGCCATAGGTTTCATGATGGTTTCTAGTGAGTGAGTAACAAAACCTGCCTTTTTTTTCAGAAGAAAGGAAAATGCAGGTAGTCTTGCGGTGTTTGGATAAAAATAAAATGCAGAGAATTCGCCAGGGAATAAGTGCTTTCTCCAATTTTTATTTCTTTCTTATCTTGGGAAAGGTTAGATATATTGAAAGATAGATATGAACAGATGAAAATAAACATATCGACAAATATAAGCATAGAAAGATATGGACTGAGTAGATAGAGAGAAAGAAAGATAGATAGATACAGATGTGAACATATATATATATATATATATATATATATATATATATATGTGTGTGTGTGTGTGTGTGTGTGTGTGTGTGTATGCGAAAAATGAATATATGTGATCCGACAGAATGAATGATGAATTGTGTTATATTATGTAGAAACTTATTTGAAATGATTTTCCGTTATTTCACGATCAATATATCACTCAACTTAGACAACATTGATAGAATGAACAATTAAAGAAAATGGGGTTGCTGTAGGAATCGAATCTGCGACCGATAGGGTAGCCGCTTCAACATAGCAGTTATTTGGGCCTTTGCATTGCCGGCGGCTGTTCAGTTCTATGGTGGGCGCACTGCTACGTTAAAAAGTGACAGGTTCGATTTTCTTTTATTTTCTATTCACGTTGTCTAAATTGATATGTATATATGTATAGTGTCATCCACAGACTGCGGTTTCGATGTATTGTATCACTTCATAGACTTTATCCCTTCCAGTACCACGAGGCAGAATTGAAAACCTCATATCAGACCCAGAGGCTGATATCCTACCTCTAGACTACGGAACTGGGTGGTCAGTAAGGCTGAATTTAAGCGATATATTCATTTATGCAGAAACTCCTCATCCACCAGAGTGCTCTATTCCTATGGAAGAGCATTGCATAAGCTTACAATGCATGAGTTACCTCACTTAAAGAGTGCTCAACCCTGAATATATATATATATATATATATATATATATATATATATATATATATATATATATATATATGTATATATATATATATATCTTCACGTATATCTATTTAAATGTGAACTCACATACACATAAGTGCTGTAGAACAGCGAAACAGCTGTCTGTGAATGACACAATTTTTAATAATGTATATGTGTGTGTGTGTGTGTGTGTGTGTGTGTGTGTGTGTGTGTGTGTGTGTGTGTTCATATCTATTTATATCTATCTATTTATCTTTCTGTCCATCCATTCAGTCCACGTCATTCTATGTTTATTCTTGTCGATATCTATTTACTCTCATCTGTTCATATATTGAGGGAGATGTGAACAGAATATAGATAGATAGATAGATAGATAGATAGATAGATAGATATGAACAGAGAGTTAAATATAGATGGATGTGGACAGACTTCTCTTGGTAACCTTTGCTTTGATATACATGAATCTATTGCGATGTTTAACTAGCATAAGGAGAGGCTTTGAAAGTCATACGGAAAGTCTAAAAATGATTAAAGAAGATATTCGTGAGAAATTAACACAATGAATTGAAACACCAGTCTCTATCAGATTATGCAGTGTCGATTCCTCAAGGTGCAATGGGAAAAGCACGTTTGACGTACCGAGCTGAAGAGTTCCTGGTGCGCAATCTGATAAAGACATCAATTTACTTTCATAATTGTGTAAATATTTGATGAATATGATGTTTAATTATACTTTTAATTAAAAAAAATATATACTTGTTTGAGCCTATGCATGACTTTTATGATGATTAAACACTGCCATGATTTTATGTTCGTCAAAGCAAAGGTTACCATTCATTCAACTCTCTTGTAAGCACGGGCAGATTTCTCTCCATCTATTTCACAAAACTCCGTCCAATTTCAGGCTTGAATGCGGTACCGGTCTTTTCTCGGAACATCTTTACTTCAATGTTTATATTAAAAACATTGATGCTTACGAGTTGGGAGAGTAGAAATCTTTCGAAAATTGCGTAAAATGTTAGCTTCTGTTTCCTGGAACTCACATAAGAACTTGATGCGCTGAATGTAACAATAAAAACCAGTAAAATTCTACTTAGAATTTTCAATTCGGTGCCGAAATGTTGCTATTGTTTGCCTAATATTGAATTTATCCAAAAGCTCTATTTTTATTTTTTTTAATTCGTGAAACCCAGATCTATTTGAAACATACTGGATTGTCGATGGACGAGGGCGTATCGTAATGGTGGGAGCATTCAGGATCTGCTGTACTTTCTCCCCAGCTCTTACGTCGACAAACTTATTCAATTTGTTGACTTCTACGTTCACTTTCATTTTTTTAATTTCTTTCTAGATATTTTCAAATATTCTGAATAGTGTTTTGCCAGACCAGAGTCAGGGGGTGTGAAGCCTCCTCTCGGGGTCAACGCCTGTTCTTCGTGCTTAGATTTTCCTGATAGGAAATCTGCTTACATTCAGGATGTTCCCGCCAGGCCACCAGAGTGAAATGTGACACAAGGTCAAAGCTTAACGTGGGAAAATGGAGCTACCCATCAAAAAATAGCTCCAGCCGACGCAGCCGTGATTGCTAAAGCAATCGAGGTTGCTAAAGCAACCGAGGTCACGAAAGCGTCGGGACGAGCTCGACCTGTCCCTCTTAGGGCAATGGGACAGCGCCGCCCCGGGGTGAACTGCTTCCCTGCAACTGGGCTGAGTAATAGAAAGAGGAACCAAGGATGAATCCAAAGGTTCCAAATGCGCTTTAGTACAGTCAAGACCGAATTTCGAAAAGTCTTCAACCAGCAACCCAAAGCTTTTATCATTGATTATTTCCATAAGGGTTCCTTTTTTTTTCTTTTGCGTGATTAAATCTTGTCCCTGAATACCTGACCTGAATCCCTTAATCTTGTGAATAAACGCTCAATCTGAAACTGAATCCCTCGTTTTAACCCTTTCCAAATCATAGTTATATCCATCATTATTTATGATACGGTCGGGCTCTTTTCTTTGTTTACGTGTTCATTTTTTTACAACGTTTCGGCTGTGCACCCTCTGACCTTTGTCAGGTGTTGCTGGTTCTAAAATGTGGAATCACTTCTCAAGGTGCATGTTCTGTTGGACTAGACAGGTCATATCAATAATTTGTATATCTGGGTTGTGTTGTTGGGGTACTTCCGAGTTTCCTCCCTTGCATTAAGGGACTCATTTTTGCTTTTTTGAGTCACTTACGATTAGAGGCTCCCAGATACTATTGATATCAATGCTCAGTCAGCAATATTCAGTTCTTCCTCTTACCTTTTCACTCTCTCAATGTATGAAGATGTGGGTGTCTGAGCAGTTAAAAACACGGTGAATGTGATCAGTGAACCGAGGTGAAACTCTGACTGAGATAGTTTACGATCAGTTTGCACTAATGCCATTGGGAAATGCGTGTATTCATCTTTTTGCCTCACCGATACGTCATAGGCCAGCGTGCTAAGGTGAATTCCATCAAACCCCCATGTCTCCTTAGAGTGGGAAAGGAGGCCTGGCAAACCGGAAGTGGGTTGTGATAGATGGCTCATGTAAAATAAAGAAGAGAGGAAGAGGACGGACCTCATCCCCCCTCGACACCTCAAGTGTAAGTGGAAGATAAGAATGAAAGATAAAGATAAAAACTCTCTTACTCGAAAATGAAATATTATCTGGGTTGTAAATTTTGCCCCTTTTCTTCCTATATTTCTGCTTTGAGCAATGCTTGAGAGAATGCTGATTAATCTCACAAAACGATTTCCATAGTCTGCAAGTTCTAACACTGCTGTCGTTAAATCCAATTCTCTAAATCTGTGATTGATATGACGCTATAATTGGAGTTTTTCTCAAAACTTTCTCATGACACGCTGAGTGCAGGCATCGATAACCAGATTTGAATTTTGCAGTCGTAGTTCAAGAGTGATGGTGCTTGTTTTAGAGCGATTTCAGTCCAGTCAGACCATTCACTAGTGTAATGAGTTCAATCCACATGAGATTTCCCCGAACTTGCTAATCCTGTGCCAGACTAGGCTATCCTTATGGACAGTTGAAAACGTGATTCTGCCTGTGTAATCAGTTTTACTCTCAGAAACTCGAGCTTTCTGTCTTCATTGCATTCAAGGAAAATATGTGCAGGCAAGGTGAATTGGCGGATCATGTAAAGGCTGATAATGAAAATAAATACTTTTTGCTGTTACTGTGGTTTGTCCAGCTTTCTTCTCCGTCAGTCATCGTAACATGTCAATGACAGAACTATAGTCGGAATATCTAGGGAACATAAAGAAGTCAGGGAGACGTGGATATATTTTACAAGAGTATTTAGGCAAAATGAACATGAAAAATATCTTGGAATTCGAAGCGACTTTCTCTTTTGTGTCTCTAACGGTTGCGCTAACCTACGCTAAAAGAATTGACGACTGACGTTAAGATCTGCAATGAGGAATTGAGTGAAACACACAAGTGTTTCAGTAGATTTTTCTTACTTTAATTCAATGAAGTACGGGTGGAGCAGAGGACCATTGGCCAGATCATCAGAGGATTCATTTTAGATGTCAAGATTGCGAGACATTACTTCAAGTTCGCCAAGAGGGGACACATATTTTGAATCTTGGAAAAGTGTCCAAATTCTTTTCTCTCACTTCTAGGAATTACTTACTTATTGTAAAGTCTCGTTTGTAATTTCAGATAAAAAAAAAGACGCTGGGCGACGCTTTCAGAAGTTAGACTAACGAGTTTTGATATTTGAGGCCTGATTCCAAATGCTCACTTAAAGGTGCTAGCTATTATGAAGTCATCTCTTATTATTACCTAGTGCAAAAAATACTCTCTTCAGTTGTCAGATAGATGCTTTTCAAGACTATCAGATTATTGACAACTAGAGTTCGAATGCATGAATTTAAGGATACGTTTTCTACAAAATATTTTTAAAACTACACTAGGATTCTCTCTCTCTCTCTTTCTCTCTCTCTCTCTCTCTCTCTCTCTCTCTCTCTCTCTCTTATTCTGAAAGGGTCACTCAATCTATTAATAGCCAGATTTTAAAGTGCTTAAACTTGTATCTCAACTTCAACGCTATTTCTAAAATAGTAAAATAGTAAGCCCTAAACAAAAACTCTTCAGGTGACGTTCATTCAGATCGACAACCATTCATTCATTTATTTGCTGTGTTGTAAAGCTCATTCATTCATACTTCAGCATGAATGGAGACACAAGAACGCTTACAATCACTCATGAAAAATAGTGCATGCTCGAACGAAGATGCACAAAATGAGACGGAAAAGGGATTCCTTATTAGATTCTCTCTGTTCGCATTCATGCTTATATAGACACCGTTTCGTGAAGCTGCGATCTACACGTAAACGATATACTAAAACGTACCAAACATAGTTCGTTTTCGTTCTCGTTCTCTCTCTCTCTCTCTCTCTCTCTCTCTCTCACACACACACACACACACACACATACACACACACACAGACATATATGTGTGTGTGTGTGTGTATTTAGCTATTTATTTATTCATTTGCAACGGTGGATCAATAGGTCCGCAGCCCGCTTCTGTTATTAGCAGGTTAAGTGCATAGACAAGAAAGTGGATCCTGTTGAGGAATAAATATTTATTGAATAGAATAAATGCTTTTTTCATCATGAGTCTACGGACTTATTGATTTACCACCTTATGTATATACTGTGTAGGTGAAAAGAAATCCCATATTGGAAATTGGTAGTAACTTTAATATTCATCAGTCGATTGTAGTCATACTAGCTTTACTTTGAACCATACAACCATGGTAGAATTTGCCCACTGTGTTGAAAATCAACGTATGCACCATTTTCTGTAGGCTTTTGGTATAGCTTTGATAGATATTTGCAGTACGTAATAACATTTGAGCTTTCTGTTTGTTTGTCTGTGCCTCTCTCACACTAAAACTACAAAGTCTATCGATTTGATATTCTGCATGTAGACCCACCAAAGATCGCCTTGTGGCATAGGCTATGTGAGGTTGAGCTCAGGGGTCAATCGAGATCAACAGGGGTCATTTCTTTTAAAATACCCAGTTCTGGGATTTGAGTCACATTGCTGTTTCGTCAATGAAACAGTTGATTGCAGCGGTAAAAGTCTCACAGTCGTAGTCTAGGTATGTTGTTGCTTCGCCTTGTACACTTCTTTTTTTTTTATGACAGCATTTAGCCTAAATCAGGTCATTGAGAGGTGTTTGGGGTGAAATGTTGATAAAATCAGACACATGGCTCCGTCTGTTAGTACTACCACAGCTAATCAGTTCATTTTTTAAAAATAGGATTAAAAGTAATTGCTCTATTTTTACGACCTATTGTAAACCAGTATTATTGGTGCTCAACTAATATTTACATTTATCTTTATTTTTCAGTTATTTTTATCACCACTTAGTCAAGGCCATCAATCTACGACAGCAGCAAACAATTAGCACTCAGTGTAAATGACACATTTTTTTCCGTTTGTTAACTTGTGTAAGAAGAAATAAGGTAAAAAACATACTACTCACTATGCAGTCAAATTTCAAGTTATGTTCTCCCCGGACAACGCTGAGTACCCCTGTTATATATGTATAACTGAAGGGATGGTCATACCTACAATGTGCTATACGTTCCAAAATACATGTGTGGTTACGACTAACTCCCTTTAGAAACTCATGCATGTATACATACACACACACATACACACAGACACACACACACATACTCAGGACATAAGCTCTCATCATACGGAAGACAAAAGGAACGAACTCTAACCATCCCCTTTCATACGTGCCTCTCCCCAATCTAACATAGCATGATGACAGATTTACGAATTCTCATCCCAAATCATTTTCTGGCCATCCACTGACGAACTCAAATACAGATCCATCCCACCCACTTACAAAATACATAACTCCAGTACTGAGAGACTTGCCTTCATATTTCTAATCTTGCCGAGGATATTGGGTCATTTCGAAAAATCTGTGAATAAATACCCATTCGCTCAATCTGTGTTTTCCTCGCTGTCTATAAAAATTCACCATATATATATATATATATATATATATATATATATATATATATATATATATATATATATATATATATATATATATACAAACATGCATATGTTACGATGGAGAGGATCATGTACAAGTGTACCAATCTCTCAAATCACAATTAATTCGTTCAATTCTAAATAGATGCCCAATGAAAATGATTTTGTGTTGTATTCTTCTAATATGTCTGATTGAAATTCATATATTCTCATAGATACTTTCTCTCTCTCTCTCTCTCTCTCTCTCTCTCTATCTATCTATCTATCTATCTCTCTCTCTCTCTCTCTCTATATATATATATATATATATATATGGAAGTCCTAGATTCTAATGCAAACCTCCGTGGGGTTATGAAGCTGCTGATATCCTTATGCATCAAGGCAGATGCATTAATCCCTGTTGTAATACTCTTGCAACCTCATGCGAATATACACGCATACACGTGTCTATGATCACATTTAAGCGCAGCCACCAGAAACGCACCTAACAGCTAGCAGTTAATTTTGTTTTATCAATAATAGGCGACAGGCTTATAACTGCGAGAGGGCGCAAGTGCCAAGGAGAAAAATCTGTGATTGAGAGCGTGGCCGTGGCTGTTCGGGTTGGGGGTCAGAGCGTGGCTCTGATGATGACGGGGGCGCGGCGGCGGAGATGAGTGTGTGTGGGCGTTCGACTGAGGATTGCGACCGGAATGTTATTTTATTAGTCAGAAACTATCGACCGGCGTTTGACAAGAGAGAGAATGAGAGAAGGACGATGTTTGGATCGTATTATGATTACTGTAGCCGCCATGTTGATTTCCTGGGCCGCTCTTAGCGATAAATTGCAGCACTGGTCCACGCGTCTTTCTCCGCGCGGAAACAATTTAATCCTCGACCTGACAAAGGATATAAATTCATTACTGAAAAGTTTGATCTGTTGCTTTCACATCTTTCTGGAAAGTATGATTGTTGCTGTGAGATTCGGGATGTGGTGTTTTCGGTTTTTTTTTTTTTTTTTTTTGTTTGTTTTATGTTTTTTCAGTCTCTCAGTTCATGCAGGAATATGGACTCCGTATCCAAGAAAATAATGGCCAAGTAAAACGATGATCTGATGGAAAATTACTGTATAGTTTTAGATATAAGTCGACCGTGAGTATGATACGACTTAATAATTGAGCTTAAGATTTCAGAAAATGAACAGACTCGGATAAACTGAGTTAGTTATTTAGTCATGACATCGCCATTAGAGAGATCCTCTCATGAATACACTGATTATGGTACTTTGTTAGCTGTCACCGAAATATGAATGTCTTTAATCTTGAGCAAATCGATCGCTGTTTTCAGGTTTTGAAAGAGAAATTCGCATCAATGATGACAAATATTGTTGAAAAATTATTTTAAAAGGTTACTTTACAATATATACCACATACTACCTACATATCGTTTTATACAAAACAGTGGTAATGAATAGAGTTTTTAAAAAAAACGGGCATTATCGCTCGCTAATAAGCATTGTTTCTATTTACGTTGTATTTGAATAGGAAAAGTATTTACAATTTTTTACTGACCAAAGTATAAGAACTGATGATAGGAGCCTTTTTTTTTTAATAAATGAAAATTTGTCTTATGTTCGAGATTATACGGTACGGAAAATAGATCCTCCGAGATGATCTTTAAATAACTTTTATCGTTAATTTCCTAATATTATGGATCAAAAATAGATCGTGTAACAAAGGTTGCTTTGTTAATATCATGGCGGAAATTCGTTGGAGCAGCTGATGACAACGATGAACCAGACAAACAGAGCGAGAGAGGGGAGACACCCTAATAGTTAATAGATATTTACTTTGCCACGTCCAGAAGTATGGAGTTACTAGTGAGGATCGAACTCACTACTCAGCAGTAAGGGTTTGTGAAACCATCTTGCAGACCATTACTCCACATCAAGGTACCCATCCCAGTTGTTATTGGGTAGGGTTTCATGCACCCTGGGGAGGGGAGACTTCATCCTGTTGCATACTTACGACTTTTTTTTGCAGTTTGGATTTTTGGGTTCATCTAATGGGTGGTTCACTCTGTCGATAAGCGGATATCAGGACAGTGAAGAGGAATTAAAATGACTTCAGTATTTTTATGTCTGCTTGGATAGTGTGATGGTTTACGTGTTTGCGTCACATGCTGAAGGCCCCTGGTTCGATTTCTTACCGAAATGGGCAAGAATGTAGAAAACATTCGAACAACTCTCCCTGTGCTAACAGAGTAGATCTTAAGTTGTGTGATTAGGATGGAAGTGTCTCCTCGAATGACTTGCATATTGCCATGCGGTGGCAAAAAACTTGTGAGAATAAAGTCCTGGTCTTGACCATACCCTAAACTCGCAAAGATCACCAAGCTGACGCATGCAATGGAAGCTGGGACTTTAAAGGGGCTTGTCACTTAAGAGACAGGCGCATTACTTATTTCAGTCTCTTTGAAAATTCACCATTTATTCATTTTTCATGTCCCTTTCGAGCCTTGATGACGACAGGAAATGAAATCTATAAACTCTCATTGTTCAAAAGTTTTATTCATTTTACTTATATGTGTAATTTTTATTTTACTTTATTCTTTTAACTTGCTCAATCCATTGTCCATATTAAAACTGCTCGTCGGAAATATTTAACCAGCTACGTAGATATGAAATAAGGTTAAAAACGATTAAACAATACTCCTGGTGTAGCTCCTATATCCCGCCAAAGTTTTCATTCGACACTCCCCTACACGCGGAACTCATGTAAAGTCTGTAATACCCTACGAATGCAAAAAAATCTCATCTGTCAGATGAAGTACAAAGAACTAAAGTAACGTTTTCAAGAACATGATATTTGATTAATTCAGCGAAAGTGTTATTGAGCTTGTTGAAGCGTAACTCCAGTTCATGATGTGTCGGCTACGAATGACTTCACTTTCACTCCTTTTCACAACTACTTCTACCTCTACTTCTACAACAAGGCACTGCTTAAAATGTGACTTCATACAAAAGCGAGACTTGAAGCTGAAGGCTCATCGACTACACCATTGTACTCATTTATTGGTGCACTTGGTACAATGAAAGTTCCTATTTTCTATAGGACAACTTGTAAATTTACACATATTCTATTGCATAAAGTAAGAAAAGCAATTAAATGTAATCATAGCTATCCTGGCCACAAAAGCAAAGTTTAAAGAGAATAGTTCCGATTTTCTATACTTTCCATGCATAACCAATCAGAAAATAACACTCACTCCCAAGGCAGCCACTTCAGAAGTGATTTTCATTTTTTTGCTCCTGGAAGTCATTCTCAACGTCGAAAAATGAAAAAAAAGAATATCTTGGCAATACTGAATTTTAAAACATGAAAAAAAAAATCTCAACATTGTCAACACAGGATTCACAAATTTGAAAAAACAAACAAAAAACATATAATTTTGCAATCCTGCTCTCCACCCAGGGACCAAAAACCTACGAGAATGTATTCTAAAATATTGTCCTAAAATTTCTCACAAAACTCGCAAAATCGTTAACAGCTGCATAGACGACGAAATCAGAAGAGGTTCCACGCACGTTTACACAAGGTGACGAGATCAAGCCGGACATATGATAAAAATTCACCGACATCTAAAGGTCATGAAGTTACGCACGTGGTTATTACAGAATTAATATATGAGCGTCCGTGCTCACTTACACATAAGCTAAATGGATTGACGTTCACGCAGGTAGCAAAACGTATCTAATGAACAAAGCACCATCCAACCAAGGAAATGTAATTAGGACAGCTGCAAATATATACAAACATTACAAGAACCCAGTCCTTGCTACTAACAAATACGTTCCGCCCGCATACTTTGATGTAGCAGGAAAATTTGTCCTAATGTTTAAATTAACCGATACAAATAATATCCCCGACTCATATCTTAATGTTAAGGTACAAAAAAAATACTGGTAATGTTACAAGAGAAATACAATCACATTAGTATATATATATATATATATATATATATATATATATATATATATATATATATATATATATATATATATATATATACATATATATATATATATATATATATATATATATATATATACATATATATATATATATATATATATATATATATATATATATATATGAGATTATAGATTGCGTTATATTAAATCTTCTTTAATTGTCTATTCTATTTACGTTGTCTAGTGTGAATGATGCATTAACTGTGTTATAACAGCAGATCAGTCAAAATAAGTTTTTATACAATATAACATAATTTATAATTCTTTCGGGTCACATATACCCATTTCTTAATATATATATATATATATATATATATATATATATATATATATATATATATATATATATATATGTCATTTACTAATGTAATTGCATTTTTGCAGCTTCAGTATATACATATATATATATATATATATATATATATATATATATGTGTGTGTGTGTGTGTGTGTGTGTGTGTGTTTGTGTGTGTGTGTGTGTGTATGTGTGTAATTCATAATCATCGGAGTTTTTGCAGTAGCAATGGTGTCTACCAAAGAAGCTCGACTGATTTTCAAGTACGAATTCGAATCAAAATATAATACTGCTCAAGCTGCTGATAACCCAAACAAAAAATTTGAAGTGAAATGAAGACTGTTACAGTGCGTACTATTCAACATTGGTTCAATGAATTTATGTCTGGAAATATGGATGCCAATAATGAACGTCAGGAGAGGTACAAACCTGTTCTCAATGATGAAGAATCATCGACAGTAGTGGCCAACGACCCACAAACAACCAGTCAAGCTTATTCTTGAGGGTTTAGGTTCACAAAAGCGATCATATCATGTCGTCTAGAGGCAATAGGAAAGATTAAAACGTTGAAAATGGGCCCAGCATCAACTGAATAAAATGCTAGACCGCAAACTGCTTATTGAGTCTAAGTTTTAACAATTCGGATATAAAGACTTGCAGCATCCTTAAAGTTCATATGATATTTCACTTACAGATTACTATTTTTTCAAGCACATTTGTAATAAGAGATTTAATAATAAGCAAATCATAATTCGTGCTTTTACTTATTTTTGGCCACGAATCTAAGATAGTTTTATAGAGGTTGCCTATTATAATAAGAAGATCGTTTGTAAAAATTATAGCATCGGAAGAGTCATATATATCGATAAAATATTTTCAGTTTTTTATGTTATTCTTTATCTTACAATTCTAAAAATGATTTTTCAGATTCAACAATTTGATAAATCTTTATGATACGCCGAATTAGTGAAATTGTCTAATTGGCAAAATTTACTTATTTTTGTGGAAAAAATTATGACTTCATTTTCATTTCATAAAACTTTTGATGGTAAAAAAAGTAGTATTATATCCATTTTTTTTTTTTTTTTTGATTAAATGAAGTTTGATCAAATTAAAATTACGTTTGTTTTGTTTTTTGTTTTCGTTTTTTAAAGAAAAGTTGAAATTTCGCCAATTAAGCTATTCCACCGATTCGGTATAAGATATCTACACATGAGAATGCACTTAAGAGTACGTATTAAGATGTAGACAGGTATGGATGTGCATTAAAACATGAACCTCTAAGTTGAAAGCGTTAATGTGTGACAAAACACGAGCGAAACGCACAGCCGCCGACGCCCGTGATAAGAAGGAAGCTTCTGAAGTGCCTGGTGGGAACCTGCATACACACGAGGGACGTACACACGCACACAGAGTCGGAGAAAGTGACTGAACGGTGTGAATGAATGAGTGAAAAGGGCTGGGGACAGTACACGTGCTCACATTCTCAAATAAAAATCGGCGGTTGGGTGGGTGGGGCGTGCGAGTCAGAAAATGGTTGCACGCAGAGAGGCACGTTCACAAAATGAAGAGAAAATGCAGTAGGGTAAGGGACGGGGGTCCATAGGGACGGGGGGGATAGAAGATGCACGCCGACCCCCAAACGCAAACATTAAGGAGTGAGACGAACACAGGCAACTTACGTGTGCGATCAATGACTCAAAAGTATACACACTCGTATCGAGATAGACGGACAGATAGGCGTATACATGTGCGCTGCACGAACACTGGGGTTACGCTTCTCTCGTCGGTGCACGAATGGGCCGAGAGAAAGAGGCACATCGACACACAATCAAAAAAACACAGGCAAATCTATAGCACTCCGACGTATAAAGACATGCGGAAAGTGGCCGACTGACACACAAACAGATATCTCTATTTTCATATTAACAGTCTTATTTGCGAAGAGTCTGACTGATACGCACGTAACGAACACAGATGCATAAAAAAACAACAAAATGTGTATACGACACAATGCCACTTTTCCAGGCTGGTGGATAGCATTTCCGGGGTGAGGACAAAAGAATATATTCGGAATATCTTGTTGGCAACTCTGTTACCTATGAAGAATAATACCATCATTTCCATATGGGTAGTTAAAACAATTGTAAAGCGCCATTATCGTTTATGGACTATAAGGTTGGAAATTTCGTACATTCTCTCTTTATGTTTGCCCACACCCCTAGTTGACGCCCATATACAGGCTGGTAAATGGACGTAAAGGAAAACAGATGCACAAGATTGAAATGATCTCCCGTCATTACACGGTCAATGTATCACTCACCCTAGACAATGTAAAGAGAATAAACAATTCTTATAAGTTTCGGTATAATATAACGCAATTTATAATCATTCAAGATAGTGGAATTCTTGTTCTATCTCGGAGAAAAAAGAGATACAAACAGAATGTGTGTGTGTGTGTGTGTGTGTGTGTGTGTGTGTCAGAGAGAGATATGGGGAAATAGGCAAAGACGCTCGAATTTAAATGAAGACACGCGAGGAAGACAAAGGGATTAGCAAATATTCGCACGAGCACTGATAGACTGACGCACACACGCACACAGACAAGTGCGTGTCTATCAGGAACTTGAAAAAGAAAGTCGCATTTAAGAACAGGGTCAATTGTAGAGAGTCACACACACACACACACACGCTCACATACAAACACAAGAATACATACTTGATATTTACTAGGCTTTATACGGTACAAAGTTATACGGAGGAATGGGCACAGGAAGATTGTGTTGCGCCAATTGTCAAAGTTGAGAGAGTTTTTTCTTTCTACGTCAACTTTTCCTGGCTTCAACTTGGGTTCAACTGCCGATCTCTGGCGATGGTTGGAAGTACGTAACTTAGTCATGGAGCACGAATACTAGGTTTAGCTTATTGTCTATAACTTTAAAAACAGTCATTAGAATACCAACTTTTGTTCGGGCAGACTATCTCTTCTAGCTATCTTTGATGCTGACACAACGCCCGGCTCATTCTGCGACCTTCAGGTGTGATAGGAAATTCTGCAGGGATTTAGCACTTTTTTTTATTTTTGCTTTGCGCCATCGGGGAAGGTAACCGATAAAAGTATCCCCTTTTCGTTGTTGCTTACATATTACACCTGAATATTATATCTTTATAATAATAATAATAATAATAATAATAATAATAATAATAATTTGAGGAGTCTCCGTGCGTAAGTATGCACCGAGATAACTTAACAACTGTCCATTTTACGAAGTTGATATTCGCCAGATATTGATCAGTGCACCGGACTTGCATCATCAAGTTTGAAGTCATTCAGATTTAAGGTTCCCGGGTAGCAGGATTTACAATTAAATTCCACACGAAATTGAACACATATTTTGTACCCGTCTAGGTGACGTGTTTATGGTGCGATCTGCATCACTAATCATTTCAATGTGGTTTCGGAATAAAAGAGAAGAGAGAGGGGGGACAGGGGCTTATCTTGTTATGATAGAGTGAAAGAAAGAGAGAGAGAGATAAATGGTGTTTATCTTTTTATGATAGTGAAAAAAGGGGAATTTATCGTTTTATGATAGAATGAATCAAAAAGAGACGGAGAGAGGTGAATTTTTTCGCAAGAAAAAGAAAGGATGTCTATTTTTACGAGAGTGAAAGAGAAGGGCGGTATTTATACTTTTACGATAGAGAGAGTGGATTGAGAGAGGATGTTTATCTTTTACGATAGAGAGAGGAGTGTAGAAGGACGTTATTTCTTTTATGATAGAATGCAAATTAAATAGTCTAAAGGAAAATTAATCCTTTTTTTGACAGTAATTTATAAAAACTAGCTGAAATTTTATTTTACCTTCAACTTTCAATTCAATTTTTTTCAATTTTACATTTAAACTAAAATTTAACGAAACTTGAATGCGTCAATGGATTTGAAACACACAATCGCAACTTCTATGCACAAACCTTCCTTTCCCACACCTTTATTATATTACCCATCCCTCTCATTTTCGGACTTGAATACTGAATCACACTTTGAAAACGAAATATATTTAACCCTGTCCGATTTCCATCTTTATATATGTAAATATATTACATGACGATTATGGCAGGCTGCTTCACACGCCATGAAGTCCGGTCCCTTCCGGCGGGCATGCTCTAATAATAATAATAATAATAATAATAATAATAATAATAATAATAATAATAATAATTGACATACCTGAACGCCTCCTTGAACAATAGAAGACAACTGGATGTGCACCTATCCTTTTTGACGAGATATAAGCACCAAAAAAGCATTTTTACAGACGCTCAAAACTCTAGCGCTCCTTCTAGTCAGCACGTGATTAATTATACATAGTGTAACACAAATACCTTCTTCCCTATCACGCTTTTTTTTGGGTCAGGAAGGAAGATAAAACATCAAGGGAATGTATCTACTTGAAATAATAACGCGCAGAGATTGCGTATGGGGCGTATAGCTCCTACACACACGATGCAGTGAAATGTACTTTAATACTTATTAATACACATTCAGATACATTGACATAATCGTTAATAAATATCATAACCATCAGTCTTTTAGCATCTGTTGTTGAACAAAGACCTTCCCGAAGATTCACTAGACCTCTCTATAATGGGCTTCGCGGAGCTAGTACTTTTTTAACTTGTCTAGTTCGTCACGCCATCTAACTTTCCAAAGTTTCGCATTTGATCTCTGGGGATCCACGTTGTGAGTCGTGATGTTCAGCGTTTGTCTGCCATTCTTGCAATGTATCCAGTCCATGGCTATTTGCAATGTATCCAGTCCATGGCTATTTGAGTTTTCTGATGGAGTCTGTGATATCTCTTTTCTTTTTTTTTCTCATATAGTGCTGTCTTGTGATCTCTCAATATGATGTCGAGCATGATTTTCTCTTGTGCATGTTGCATGGTTCTCAGCTTGAGAGCCAAACTTTCGGTTAGGTTCCATGTTTTAGCTCCATTAGTGACTATCAGAAAGATGCATTGTGTATACACCCTTCTTTTCAGGACTAATGGGATTTTTGTTCTTGAACTTTGAGCCAGCTCAACCGAACGCTTTCCAACCTAGAGTGAGTCTTCGCTTGATTTCTTCTTCTTTTGAGGACGTCATGGAAATTCAGTGTCGGAGGTAGATCTAGTTTCTTCAGGACTTCGTTGTCGATTGTGAGAGTTGTGTCGTTGTCCTCAACATGTTTGTTGTACCTGACATTTGTTTCAATGAAGCTCATGTGAAGACCAACTTTTGCTTCCTTCGTTCAGTTCGTCTTGCAATATTTGGCGATCATGAAGGTTCTCGGCGAAAAGGACGATGCTGTAAGCAAATCTGTGGTTACTTAGATATTAACCGTCTATTTTAATTCCTTTGTTTTCCCATTATAAGATTCAGAAAATCATATTGAGGCAGGCTGTGAAGACTTTAGGTGAACTGGTATCCCCCTTGTCTTATCACTTTTGGGACAGAAACGATTCAGAGTCTTTATGTAGTCTGTTAGAGGAACTACTGGGTAGGTAGATATGTGGCAATATTCTGACATACTGTTGTATGATTACATCAGTGACCTTAGAATCTCCACTGAGTTGAGAACCTTCTCAACAAAAAGTACAGCGAAAAGCATTTTGTATTCTCCTATTTTCTCTTTTAGTTGATTCACTGAATGTTGATGGGCAGTGGTCGAGTAGCTTCTTCTAATGCCAGCTTGTTCCCGTGGTTGGTTTGCATCAAGTGTTTTGGTGATTCAGTTGGTAATGTCTTTGGTAAAATGTTTGTACAAGCAGTTAAGTAGGCTTATTGGTCTGTTGTTGTTTAGATCTTTCAGATTTCCCTTTTTTTGTTACAGGATTATGATTGCAGTGTTCAAATCTTCTGGGATTTTGTTTTGTTCGAGACAAAAGTTAAATAGAATGTCTGGTTTCCTTGTGATTACTTATCCATCTTTTTTTAGTGGGTCGATAGTGATATTATCCAGCCCAGACACTTTTCCTTTTTTTCTTCCTTTGATGACCTGCTTCATCTCCCCCGGCATAACTTCTTGGAAATCTTCAAACTGATTACTCGTTTCTTGTATATCTTGTCAATTGTTCAGTGCCCCTCGTTGTTGGGAGGAACAATGTTTTCAATTCTGGGGCGGCGTGTTCAACGATTCGATCTCTATGCGTGGTTAGGTTCCATTTTCTTTGAGCACACTCGTTATTTACTTTCTACCTGTACAGGAAGATTTTTCAATAGTTTTGAATCCTTAACTTATCCGAGAATGTTTTCGATGACTGCTGTTGAGTATCTTTTCTCATCTCCGATCTTTTCTCTTGCTGTTGTCGGTGCCCTCAGTTTTCTACGTTTTCCTACGAGTTCCTCCGTTTCCTCTGCGAGTTTACTGCTGGTTTGTTTTCTCTTTGGCTTAAACATTGGTTGTTATCTTGTTGATTAGCTCGTTGATGTTCTCTTCAAGGGTCGAATTAGCGATTTTCGTAACTCATACAGATCTTTAAATGCTAAGATTCGAGTAGCTACTTTTTGTTAGTGATATTTACCAAGCCTAGCTTTGTCTGACTCAAGGTCACAGTAGTAGAGCACCAAATGAAAATCGAACCCACTGCACTAAGAGACTAGCTTGCCAACCTTCGCCATACGGCAGGTGACCTAACCCAAAGTTGCAGAGAGACAATGACTCATTTGGACTACTTGGTGAATTGGATATATCTGCATTTTCTGTCGATGCGCTTGGTTGTAATTCGAACCTAGTTAAAAGCTAGGAATCCGAATATTGATTTTTCAGGGCAAGAAAATCCTTTCCACTTTGAAGACTGGCGCAACAAAATCTTCCTACCACCATTTCCTCCCATTTGTCCTTGTGCCGATATATCATATCATAAATACTCGCATATATCTCATACTCACCTACTCTTACACACGCAGTAATTCGGAGACATTTCAGAATACAATCATAATTTTGATCGAACGCATGAATTTGAAAGTGAAAGGTGTTTTTATAAAAGTATATGTATCGATGGTGTCAAGTGTCCACGGACTAACACATTAATGACGCCGTTTCCTTTCTGTGTTACAGAAGTTAATTCTCAAAACTAAAAGGTATAATTGTATACGCTCGCTTTTGTCAGCAAAACCAGGTCTTTAGAGATATGTCGACATGAATATTTGCCCACTTCAAACACACAAGAACTTGTACAATTAGTCATTCAAAGACCGATTACAAGAGATACGATACCATTGAATGATTAATATGCACCACTAAATTAAGTGTTTTGAAAAATACATATTTGTTGATTACGTACCTTTTATATAGGTTCCCAGGACATACAGTAGAGAGTGATGATTAGCGAGTTCGTCTCGTAGACCTTTACTATTGTGTTGAATTTGATCCTTACTGAGAGCCCCGCACTTGTGGCCCTATTCCGAATTAAACTTTACAAAACTAAAGTTTAAATAGTAAATACCATTCAAGTGCCTAGCCAAAGAGCGATGGTTGGCAAGTTAGTTTCACACACCATTCAAACACCATTAATACCAGGGCCAGATAGGGACCTTGGGACCCGGGGCACTTCAGGTCCAGTGGGCCTCTCATAAACAGAAATTAAGACGTACAGCAAATTACAAAATTTACTCATCAAAGTCCGTTAATTGCAAGTTATTGGAACAGGCAAGTTACACACACGTTGAAAGATTAAATAAGTTTTATATCTGAAGTGAATACCTGTATACATGTAAATACATGTCAGCCGAACTCCAAATAGATTCTTAGGTAAGTCAAATTACAAAGAACATAGATATGCTGCCATGTACTCTTCGTTTTCCATAGATAACAATGGCTGAGTCAACAATTTTTTTATCATTATACTTTTGTATAAAGAGGGGCCGGAGGCAATTGTCCACTGTAAAGTCATCCTTAATTACTACTGTAATGAGTTCGCTCTTCAATGGCTACTCCAATTTTCTGGTCTTGTGCAGTATTAAGCTAAGCTTAGTAAATTCTTATATACGAGGTGTGGAGGGTGTTCATGCACATATCTCTGCGCACAGCCACGCACCCACACACCCTCGTTTGTGCCTGCTCTAAAGAACACAAGACGGGTATGCGCCCACCTCCGGCACCCACCGACCTTCAGCTGGCCGCCTACACTCAACTCCCACGCGCACCTTCTCGGCATGCAGCCTTGTTTCTGCTTCTAGCACACAGACACACACGCACACTATTGTACGCATGCCAAATGGTGTCGGTCGCTGACGCATGCTCTTCAATTCTCCCTTTTTTTTGTAACATTAGGGGGCGCTGCTGCCGGTATGCATGAAGCTAATATGAATATAAGGAAGAAAGGTGACCCTTTTTTTCCCCTTCTTCTTGCTTCTTACTCTTCTCCTCGTTCGACTAATCCTTCTTAATTCGCTGACTCTTTCTTTTCCTTTTTAGTCTTACTTCCTTTGTCCTCGTTTTTGGCCTTGCCCCTCCCTCCTTCCCCCGCATTTTTCTCCGTCATTGTGTCTCATTCTTCTTGCCTCATTCGAGGCTTTGGTTGCGGAAGGGTTAAAATGGGACTAAATGAAAAGAACTTGCAAAAGAAATTTGAAAGGATGATGATGATCAGGAACCCTGAGAGGTGGGTGCAGCGGATGCAGCGGGTACATTGCGTCGGGGCCAGGACGCCCAAAGGGAGGGGGTGGATAGTTTCTCGGGTAAAGCTGTGTACCGAAACTCCTAAATCGATACGATATGTCCATAAATAAAATAGGTTGACTCTATCGTTTACCGGCGTGCGAATACAGAATGGCATATTAAAAGGTTTATGGCAGAAGAAAACTGGATGGCTAAAGGACAAAGGTGTTTCGGGGGGACGTAGAGCTTTGCACCACTTTATCGAATTCCTCTTGATGATGATTTGCACTTGTGGTCTTTCTAAATCATAATGTAAACCTTTTTATATTCACCACCATCATCACTGGCCCAGGTTTATACGGAGGTATTTGCAAAGCTTATTTTAGTCTTACACAAGGCCACAAGTGTGGGCCATCCAGCAATGATCAAACTCACTACAATAATAATTGTCTGCGAGACTAGTTTTCTCACTATTGCTCCGCGGCAAGGCGCAACCAGCGTTTACCTGTGCGTATTTAAGAGCGTGTGATACTCAAACAATAATGAAAATTATAACACAAACATTTTTGTTTTTAGAGCGACTTTCCTCTCTCAGATATGTTTTCATAGGACGCTTAGCTTTTCGTTCCTTCAACCAAATTTTTCGCTCTCTCTTTCTCTCTCTCTCTCTCTCACACACACACACACACACACAGAATGCTTACCTTTTTGTTCATTCAACCTAATTTCACTCTCTCTCTCTCTCAACCGATAGGTAGTCGCTTTAACGTAGCATCGCTCTTAATCAATGAGCTAAACAGCTCGCTGGTGAGATAAAGGACCAAATAAATGCACTATGTCCAAATTCCCACACTGTTCATTCACTGTCCATATCTGCTCTGTTTGTTTCTCAACGCAGACAATTATGTTATTTAAGAAATGGATATGTAATCCGACATAAATAATCATGAATGCGTTAAATTACTTTAAAACGCTGTTTGGAATGACCTCTCCATTGATACAAGACAGCGTTAATAGAATAAACAATTTGAAGAAAACGGGCTACTGCAGGGATCGAACCTGCCACTGATCGGTAGCTGCTTCAATGTAGCGTCGCTCTTAACATATACATATGTATATATACATATATGATAGAACCCTTCACCACCTAAGGTTGTTCAATGTGCATGTTTGTTTTGTGGATGTGAGTTATTATACAGAATATTGATGGACAACTGGAATATATATATATATATATATATATATATATATATATATATATATATATATATATATATATATATATATATATATATATATATATATATATATATATATATATATATATATATATGTTTGTGTGTGTATATATATATATATATATATGTTTGTGTGTGTATGTGTATCAGACAACCATAGTCACCAAACGTGGCGGAGGGTTTTATCCCTTTTTTTTCTTGTATGCGCGTTTTTGTGCGTTCATGCGCTCCTGGCCATACTGTTTTGTCTGCAGATTTAAAAATTGGCATCAATAATTCACTAAACCCCTCCCAATATTTTTTTTTTTTCACTTTTGGAAAAAAAAAATTAACCTTTCGGGGAGAGGGCTTATTTTGACAGGTTTTATCATGACGCCTATATTCTCCGGAATCTAGGTGTTTCTCAATTCATTTTTAAAAATCTACTTTTGTCATTTTCCAGTGGGAATAAACAGGTCATGAACAGAATTCATTTTGTCCTTATTTATTTTTTGATGGAATTTTTTTTTAAAATGACGTCAAATTTTGACGCTACAGTTGTTCAGTTACTGACTGTGATGGCGAGTATATATATATATATATATATATATATATATATATATATATATATATAAAGAAATCACTACACAAACACGTTTATGTTTCTACCTCGCTATGGCTTCTTCATACATCGGATATTGCATTATATTATATCTTATTTTATTTTACTCCTAATTTTGATCCCGATTTAGGACCTTATGTTATAGATGTGTGTCTCTTTTTCTTGATGGAAAACCGTCATCTTATTCTATTTATATTTCTTCCCGCTTTTTTCTTTCTTTTCGTTGTTTAGTTGTTGATCTCAGTTTTTTTATTTCTCATTGGAGAAGTGGATTCCTGGCTAGTCGTTATACATTACATGGGATGTTTCAGACGCTTTTTCATCAATGTATTGTTAATCTATCAGCTCTTTGTGGTATGCTTCCTCTCAAAAAGCACCCCTTTTAATAGCAAAAACTTACGCAGTAAATTGACACCCCCTGAACCTAATGTTGAATGTATCGAGCACTTTATGAAATAAACCCACCACACATCGGATATTGAATTACTGATTTGTACTTTGGCACTGCTTTATGACAGTCGCTGATCCCTCATCTCACTGTTGATGGTGTCTAATCTCAGAGAATTAGAATTGTGGCACCGTGCATATTAACTGGATATTTCTTCCACATAGGATTATCTTTAAAAGCATTTGAAACTTCATATCCGTAATAAAAGTTTCAATAATAAGGAAGCCATGATTTGTACTTTTATCGAATTTGCGACCACTAAGCCTAAATTTTATAGAGGTGGCATACTTAAGGGATGGTTATTACTTCAAAGGGGTCACATTTTGATTAGATATGTACAGTTTTTTTTTGTTATTTTTTTTAAATCATCTTACTATAAAGATGAGAAAAAAACGACAGCGATTTATATGAATCAGCTGGCTCTGTCTATGTACTACTGTGTTCCCACCCTCACAGCTCAACCAAATTTAGTATGCATACTTAGCACACCTAGAAGGGAAAATTTGATTATTTGATTTTTCCTTAAAACAGGGTTTCAAAGGGGGTTATAATTACAATGTAAATATAATTCCAAACTGAACACTCATTTTGCATTCAATAATTATACTATGCTGGTGCCCAGCTAGTTTCATATGTAGCAGCCTAATGAATCACGTAATAGTTTGCAAAATCAAGCACACCATAACCATCCTATTATTGGAGGTATACTTACGTGTAGTGTACGTACAAGACGAACCCACTGTAATTAAGAAGGAGAAGATCAGTGGATTCCTTTTCTAATAAGATTATTCAAAAACAAACTTCCCTCTTTCAAGACCCCAAACCACATATACATTGCTCAAAACCTGAGCGTCAAGCATAAATGCCTTTTAGGTATAAATCAATGTATAAACAGGAAAAAGGCAATTGGTACGTCGTTAATTATTAACAGAGAGGTGCCCTCACTGACTGAGCTATAGAACTCTCGAATCAAAAGATGGTCTTTACTTGAAAATATCAGTGAGAGGGGAGAGAGGGGTAGCACACACGTATATATATATATATATATATATATATATATATATATATATATATATATATAAACTATGTTACAGGTTTATGATATATGACATAGATACATACAAATGAACATTCATATATATATATATATATATATATATATATATATATATATATACGTGTGTGCAACGGAAACTTGAAAATAATATATATATATATATATATATATATATAGTTAGAGTTATAGTTATAGTTATATATATATAGTTATTTTTATATATATATATATATATATATATATATATATATATACGTGTGTGCAAAGGAAACTTGAAAATAATATATATATATATATATATATATATAGTTATAGTTATATATATATATATATATATATATATATATATATATATATATGTATGTATTTATATATGTTTATATATATATATATATATATATATATATATATATATATATATATATATATATATATATATATATATATGGATGATAATGATTGATTGTATTCTGCAGCAGTAATAGTATGGAACATCCCACAGTAACATTCGGTCCTCAGCATCTTCTCTGGAGAGGCTCCTGGGTTCCTTCAGTTTCTTGCCATTAAGATGTTCCCAGTCCCTTATCTTTCAGTTCTACTCGTAACAAATTCGTGCACTGACGACCGTTTCGAGTCTTGTAGTTGCTGGACTCTTCTACAACAAATTCTAAGACTTTTTGTCCAAACGTTTCTTCGGGCACCCGTAGTACATGTCCAAACAAGGATCATTTAATTGGGCCAATTTTGTTGAGAGTGGAATGGTTACACATCTTGTTGGAGAGTCTTGCTGGAGGTAAGGCTGTTTGGCCATCGGTGTACAGTTATGATTCGCAAATGTTTGCGGTGGAAGGCATCCAGCGTATCTCTGGCGGCCTTTTGAACCGCCCAGCCGTTGAAATTATCAATCATTAAAGACGCACATGTTGTATCATATAGGTAGAGTCTCTTTGTTAATGAAATCTTTCATCCACAGATCCATCTCTTCCAGAAGGAATGGAAAGCAATGTTGCCCATAAACACAATATGCGGCTATGTCAGAGGAGCTACAGTGCATTGATCCAAGAGTCTTGCTCGTCCTTCATTCCTCATAATTATATACATGCATATGTATGTGTTTGTGTGTACATATGTGCATATTTATATGTGTATATATATTTGTATATATATATATGTGTGTGTGTGTATGTGTGATTATATTTGTGCATATATATATATATATATATATATATATATATATATATATATATATAATTATAACAGGTGGTCTCTCTGAACAAGACTATCCCAAAGATCTATTCACGTTGGAATGTTCAACATCTTCGGACCATTTCTCAGGAATTTTGTATCACTGTTCTTTTTCTGTACATCCGGATACTCTCTCTCTCTCTCTCTCTCTCTCTCTCTCTCTCTCTCTCTCTCTCTCTCTCCTTTTTTAAAATTGCGCCATTACTCTAAATGTGTGTGTGTGTGTGTGCGTGCACGCGTGAAGGGTGTGACTCGTATGGTTAAATTTACAAGGAAACCTACACACATTACTTTTTTCCCTTCTTCATTTCTTTCTAAAAAGCATCGAGCAGCAACTGGTAATTGAAAATGTCAATAAATAGAAGAGCTAGACGAAAGCAAATAACGTTTCGGCCGCACCCTCCTTGTTATTCGAACCAACAAAATACATTTACATTTCAAGATTCACAGGTAAAATAATTTGCAACACGTTTTCCTGATCGTGGATCGTTCGCTGTACATTTTTGTGATAAATCATTTCCTGAACATTTGGATGGTGTAAACCAGGGTTTCTCAACCTGGGCGATATTAACTCTTGGGTGGGCGGTGAGCTACTGGGTGGAAAATGGCGACCGTTTTGAAATTTTGGTTAGCCGTATAGGATTTTGTGAATTAAAACTTGTAATTGACAATAAAAGATATGTCAACTGCAACATTTTCTATTATCAATTTCCCAAGCAGCCCTCTGATATCGCACATTATGTAAGCCCAAAGTCTATACTAGCTGTGTCTCACCAGACACTGGGATTGCAAAAAATGGTAGGTGGGTACCTAACATTTGATGTTACTATATTACATTACTTTCATTAAACAAACACTGGAAGCTGTTCAGTTTTATTGTTTTTCAATAGTTAAGAATTTTGTTGGGTTCCTTTGGAATATTTACTGCACAGGTGGATGTTAGAACATTATCCATGTGAATGTGGGTGCCGGCACCAAAAACGTTGAGAACCCCTGTTGGATACCGTTTACAAAGGCTCGATTTGTTTTTACTCTAAAACGATTCTGAAAACTTCCCGATAGTAAATTCTGCACACAGCCGTCTGATGGAGCATTTCACCCGACCGGATCATGCCTTCTCGGTGGAGGGAGCTAGAAAGTTGGAATCTTATAGTCCATACAGTGTTATGGTGTTGTACAATCTTTTCATGTAACCCCAACTTAATGTACCGAAATAAAAGGATGGTATTATACTTTGAAAGGATTCCTGCTAAAATATATTCCAAAAACATGCTTCTCCCCAACCCACGGAAATATATCCGTTAGTCCCTCATCCGCTGGAAGGCCTTCTTTTACTCAAAAACAATTTTGAATGATTTCCCATGGTAAATTCCTTACAATGCTGAAGTGAGATAACCAGTTGCAGATTTTTATAGAGTTTATTACACTGTTTTTGTTAAACCTTTACAATCCACAAAATGTCTGTCTGTCATCGCATAACTCAAAAGCGACCAGAGCTACTGGCACCAAATTCTCTTTGTTGACTAATGGGGCCCAGGCAGGTTTTTGACAAGTTTGTTTCTCCTCAAAATAGTTTTTAAGAGGGGGGGGGGCGATCTACACTGTGGATTGATGTTAAATTGGTCGCTTACCCAACAAAATTACCATTACTACAAATCACCAAATGTCCATCCGTTTGGGTTAACAAAACTCCAAAACGGTCAGAGCTATGGCTATTAAATTTTCTATTGTTACTAATGGGACACAGGGGCATATTTTACGCATATAAGTCTTTGAAAATTGAAAAGAGATAGTTACGTGGTGTCTGCATTCGCGCTCACCGATAATAATGATCTGATTTCCGTTCATCTATCTGATACTTAAAGTCTGATTCCGACCTCTAAGCAGCCTAAATGGTGCATTGCACCCACAGGTATCTAATCAAGGAACCCTTAAAAACAGTTCTGATCACTTATTAGGGCTAAAGTCTCCTTTTCGGCCTTCCACAGTAACTAGCTGGAAACCTAACCGTAGAGCAGGTTTTCAGTTAGCAAATATGATATAGGTATCCCTTCCCTGTTTTTGAAAGTTAGCTTGACACCACTTTTACGTGGGGTTTTTCAAGAAAAAAAGAAGTTTTTGAAAGTTAGCTTGACACCACTTTTACGTGGGGTTTTTTAGGAAAAAGAAGGCAAAAATGATAATGATATTCAGCGCTTGTCTTGCTGTTCTCTGTATTTCCCACCACCCAACCTAACATACAATTATCCCCATTCTTGGAATCTGAGAACTCTCAAAAATTTTCCCATGGGAATTAGTTGTAATTTCTTCTTCGCTTTACGCCATTTCGGATCACGAAAGTTTTATCTTTGGAATGTTCTACTTTCAGATAGCGGGAGATATGTGCACTGATATTTCAAAAACGGTATTTCTTCATTCCGGGCGCGACTGAAGACTGGTGGAATTTTTACGACTGCTACATTTGGTTGCGTTGCAGCCACACCTGTCTTTTGTGATCTGCTCATTTACAGTGTTTAATTGATTAGGAACTATCAGTCAGAACTATCAATAGGTTTCTTCAGTTTTTATGTTGGTCTGGCTGCTGTCTCGGCATGCTTCCAAAAGATGTTGGTTCCCTGACGATTTCAACTTAGTGACTAACCAGACCTGTTTCAGTTATATTTAATCTTCGCAATATCTTCTAAAAGAATAAACATCAGTCTATATCAATCACAGATTCCAATTTCCAACCATTGAACTTTAGAAAGGAGAGTCAGAAGAGTAAATGTATGTATCAAATGTATTAATCACTGCTACCCACAACAGACCAGTTTAATCACTGTTGCTGAGATGAAGTTATCCATGTATTCTGACATTAACTTCTATCTATCTATTATGACGTTCTATCTATCTATCAATCCTTGCGAGAAACTTGAAATTTTGCCCACGCACTCAAGAGTTGGGAAATCTGTTTCCTCAAAAATTCCCCTCGAAACATGCAATGTAAGTTTATGCTAAATCGATCACTAGTTTGTGCCCACTTGTTTCTTGAAAATTTTGACCTTTTTTTTATTGAACACACCCTTTTTAATTGTTCACCCTAAATACAGCGTATATAGGTGGCGGTGATTTTTTCCCTTGAAATAGTAGTTTCATTTGCTGCTGGTAAAAATGGTTACTTGAACAGCAATGTTTCATTTATTTACAAACAGCGCCGGCACTAGGTCTTCTGGCGCCCTAGACAAGCTGAACTTGGGCACCCTTTAAAGCCTGAACTTGTCGTTGGTCATGAGAATTTCTTTTTTCCAAATGTATCACTTAGTTTCACTAGAAAAAATATAACAGAATGTAACTCTCAGAAATTCCTAAAAAATCTAATTTCGCAGGGAAATTTCTTATATTGACTTCTGTCCCAGACACATGACAGGCACCCACCCGCAATCGTTTGGGATGACTGCCCGTATTGCCGGCAATTAGGGCGGATCCTGTTTACAAATCACCTTAAAGCTACTTCTTAAGTAAGCAAAGTCCAGTGTTGCCAATTTTGTACTTTTCACGCTAAATTGAGCGCATTTCTTGTTTTGGCGGCATGAAAATTCAACATTTAGTACCATTTTTAGCACTTTTTCTAGCAATTTTAGTCAATCTTTGACTTTTTCCTAGCCATTGGACGAATCCAGAATTTTTTAGCAATTAAAAATGGCCATAAGATGGTGCTTTATGGATGTTGATTCATCTAGAGGATAATTTTTGAGTTGGTAACACTGGCGCTTATTTTACTTTTAGAAGCGAAGTGATCGGCTATTGTTGATTGTACTACTGCTTCCATGTGTGACCAGAAGTGCACACGTTTGCATGTGTGTTCGGTATACGCGTTCTGTACGCGTAAGTAAGCGAGGAAGAAAGTTAACTGCGATGAGACGTTTAGATCTTTTTGCCAAGTTGCCAGTTGACTTCGTTTTCCTTACGTAACAACAACAATCCTCACCAAAATGATGGTTGTAAACCGAAACACAGAACCTATGTTTCCCTACCGTATTTGAACTCACGACCCTCTGAATGCCAGCGGGGAACTTGACAGACTGAACTTAATTGACAAGTCTTGGCCATTAACGAAAATGTATCATTCAGATACTCACGGGCTTATTTCTCGATTATAGATAAATGCATCTTTACAAAGAATATTTATTCTTGTATTCTTTTCATTTACTATGTATACAATACCAAAGTTTCAGTAACCTTCTTCAGTCAGAATCGAAGTTTGAGCGGAGTTTGACCCTGCAGCAGCCAGGCTTGTATATTTCAGTTTCCACATTATTTGTTTAAAATTATCAGTTACGTATTGTCCGATGATGGTTAACTGTGACGCATTCAGATTTATATCATAACAAGAACCGAAAGTTAAAGGAGTCGTCCACTATAATGTTTAAACACCATTATCATGTGACCCAAAGTAGAAAATAATTTTTGGTAAGAAGCATCTCATCAAGGGATGCGTTTCTACCAAGGTTCAAGTCAATCTGAGAAACAATATGGGGACAGACAGACCAACCGACCGACTGACCTACGGACAGAGCCTGTCGAGGAGGCCTCTAAAATTTGGACGCTTGTAAACATTTGAGTCAACCTAATATCATCAACGGACTTATCGTATCGACTTAACGGGGTATCAGGTCCAGGTACGATGTACCGTCTGCAATCTTCTCTCAGACCCTGTCAGTGTTCATGGGCGTCCACTGCCGAGGATGGGCTGGGGCAAAATGGTATATTCAGTATATATCTTAGCAGCAGCCTTGTTACCAACGAATAATAATACCAGCT
>OY735217.1:47177517-47182517 GCA_963457665.1 Thysanoteuthis rhombus | reverse complement strand
CAATCTGCCATGAAAATAGAATTTCTATCATCCATAAACTTCACCTTAAGACAATATTTATCACAAAAAACTCCCTTTCACAGTCAATAATTGAACAACCGTAGAGTCAAAAAAGTCATGTAAAAGTATTCCATTGAAGAAGATGTGGCCAAATAAGATTTTATCCCCAGTTGCTCAATTGGTAGAGCATTCCTTACGGGATGCGGGTTCAAATCCCAATTAAGACTTATTCCTTATTTCTGATCAATTCGGTTTGCTCACTGAGTAAAACAAGTTTCAATGAAAAGTAATTAATAAATCAAGATTAAGGTAAAAAGCATTACTTGAATTTGAATATATTTATGTCACGAAATCATTCTTCATTCTATAAAAGCTCTAACCATATTTGATAATGTCTAAAATAGTGATTCTTTGATAGCATTATGTGTAGAATGTTGAATAATCGAAATCCAATATTCACCCCAAAAGGTAAAACTAGTATAGAAGGTAAGGCATCAAATCTAGATTCCGGATCCCAAAATTGACTCAAGTCAAAAAGTGCAATTTTCAGATTACACCCTAATCAGAATTGAATTTAATTCAGTCAAAACAAAGATGAAATGGAGAATTGAGACACCGTTGATTACATAGAGAGAATATTGTAAAGAAATAGTATCACAAAAATGGAGAAGTTCATTATTAAAATTTCGTTTAGAAAGTGGTGTAATCTGAAAATTTCCACTTTTGACTTGAATTAGTGTCGAGATCCGGATTCTTCATTTAATCCAAGATGTAGAAATGCAGACGACTTTAATCTGAATAGTCCAAAAGCGGCTCAAGAGTCAAAGGGGACAAAAAAAAAACAGGACGACCAATGGAGAAAAGAAGTGGCTTGAAAAAACTTTGTACCATCTGATAGAATTTCACTCGGATACCCTGACGTTATGCACGTCGAAAGCCTTATTATATGTGACGAGAAAGGGGCTGAGTTGGTGCTGCAAAAGGATATATTTCCGGGGTGGCTGTGCATAAGAGGATATATTCGGTAAAGATTAATTCTTTATTTCCGACTGCACAATCATTAGGATGATCAGTTCAAAAATTTCCATCGGTTGTACGACCCCATTTTTTGGAAGAACGCGGACTAAGGATCAGAAAACTTTTTAATTTTACTTAATACCCTAAAGGAATTAAAAAGTTATACAAAAACGAATTTTCTGAATTAGGAAGTAATCTGAGAATTCCAATTCTGTTGTTTGTAAAGGGAGAAGGGCGGTAAAAATAGTACAATACGTCAATACATATTCACGCAGAGCGTACGTAGAGCTATAATGTCAATAAACACTACCACCAAGTCAAAATATGAAAATTACGCGGAAAAGAGATGTTTGAATCACTTTTAGTCAAATAAAAAAAAAATCTACTTCTTCCACTTATAAATTGTCCATCTGCTTGAAAACTGCGAAAATTGACTAAAAACTGTTTACTTTTATTCAAAACTATTTGGAAAACAAAACTAATTAAATTCGTGCAGTAAAGATAATTTCAAAACAAAAAGTAGTGCAAATGAGTTGTATTACAGGGTGGGGTGCAAATTTTCAGGGTGGGGTGCAAATGCACACCCCGTACGGACACCCGTGAGTTTGAGTCACTTGAACAATCAGATGGTCATAAGTCATCAGTCATTCCGTCGAGAAGATGGAAAATTTCCTTCCCGTTCATTTGATAAAAATATAACAAGATAACATAAATATGAACTCAATTGCTGTGTAGGATTTTTCTCTTTTTTCCTTTTTTTTTTTTTTGTAATTTTCACATTTTAAATTGAAAAAAATAATTTGATGAGTTGTTAAGCAAATGGAAACTACAATAGGGAAAGAGGAAGAGAACTAAACAGAAAGGGAGGGGGGCAAAAGGAGAGAGTGAGAAACAAAAAGGGTAAGCAGAAGACTGAGGGGAAAGAAAGGGGAGAAAGTGACTGGAGAAGGAGACAGAAAATGAGAAAAGGAGACAGTGAGAGTAAGAAAGATAAAGCAAGAGAGGGAAAAGAAAAAACAGAAAGAAAACAAGATAGGAACAAAAAAATAGAAAAGGGGCGAAAAGTAGAGAGAGGGAGAAAGAGCGAGAAAAAGAGAGAAAGAAATGGAAGGAAAACGAGACAGAGGGAAATGGAGATAGATAGGAGAGTAAGAAAGGAGAAGGGGGAGAAAACGATGGAAAAAGAATAGAAATAATGAAACAGAGAGAAAGTGGGGCAAAAAGAGAGAAAATGAGATAGACAGAGTAAGAAATAAACAGACGGAGAGACGGAGACAGAGAGAAAGACACAAAAAACGAGAGGGACAAAAAGGGTGAGTAGGAAGCGTAAACGCAACCAAGATGGAGAGAAAAAAATGGAGAAACGAAATTTATTTTGTTGAAGATGAAAAACAATAAACTGAGATAAAATCTTTTCCTAAGACCATTTTCTTCGCCTAAATTTTAAATTAACTTTCCTTTTCAAAATGAAGAAACCATAATAAATTAACAAGAAGAAATTAGAAATACAGAAAAACGTTAATAAGGGACGACAAAAGTATTTTCTTCGGGAAATCATGGAAGTTTTTTTCAAGTAAAGACGTGAAATTTAATGAGATGAACTCAAATCACGTCTGTCTGTAAACATTTCTATCGTTTGGCAAAGGGTTGCCAATGTCGATTTTTTATTGTTTTTCTTTTTGTGAATTTGTGCAGCGTTGACAATATTTAGATGTTTTTTTTTTGTCGTTGCTTTGAGTTGGGTTTTTTTTTCATGCTTTTGGGTCCAATGCTGCTATTTGAGATGTTTTTTTTTCTTTTAATTTGTCGAATTTGAGAATCACTTCCGGAATCGAAAAATCACATCGAAATTGGCAACCCTAGATAAATGAACGACAAAATGACGTCCATTACAGTCACGGGTCATCGTTGTTGTCATCATCATCATCATTATTATTGTCATTATGGACAGGAAAATAAAAAGCATAAGTGACACTGTTCATTACATCGAAGGATGCTTCATTTCTGTGTGGGAAGAATGTAAAACACAAGAAATTTGCTCTGTTGAGAGTAAGACAGCAAAATGTCTGTTAGTTTTCTATGACAAATTAAGAGCAGAAATCAAGAGAGTAAGAAAGTATTGCTTCAAAAAATATCAAATCTATCCATATAGATATATAAAGTCAGCAACTATGACAACAACAACAACAGCCACAACAACAACAACAGCCACAACAACAACAACAGCCACAACAACAACAACAGCCACAACAACAACAACACTGGGTTCAAATAACATGATACCTATTCAAGAAACAATTTTTAAAGGAGTCGAAAAGTGAACAATGTATTCTGTCAACGAAAACAAGATAATCATCATCATCACCATCAGGAATTGGTCCGGAAAAAAGTGTGGAAAATTAGGGTCATGGTAGTGCCAATGATAGTAGGAGCATTAGGAAGTCACAAAGACATCAAATTCAAGATTGGAGGTATTTGAGATGAGACCAAGGATTGAGATGATGCAGACCATAGTACTACAGAGGTCTGCAAGAATCTTAGGGAGTTTATTGGAAATATGAGACTAATGACCTCCAATCGTCAGCAATAGCCGAACAGCTAGAATGGCATTTGTTAGAAAAGGGAGATGGAATATTACACACCACAGCACTGCTGTGATATGTGAGGACGTTGAAATGACCACCACACATATGACAAGAAAGTGCAGACCACGGCACTGCACCAGACTGTGGGAATACTGAGAGGAGGGCTGTTGACTTTAGGAGTCTTGATGTCACTCTGTTTCCAGCAATGACCACCAGACATCTGGTGTGAAAATGCAATCGTCTCTGACTTTCAGATTCAAACGAATCACTCAATCCAGTGGGACATATTTGATAATTATAAACAAAAAGATAAATTTGTCAGACAGTAGATTTCGCTATTTCAATGAATTGTGGAACATGGAAATGACAGTTGTGCTAATCGTGGTTGGAGCACTGGAAACGACCTTCGAAAAACCTGGCAGAAAGGAGTGTAAAAATATGCATGACTGGATATGAAAGGTGATTGACTGAGAATTGTGTAAAATCAATGGTATAAGCACAAACCAGAAGCTGTCCCAAAGAATGAAACTTGTAAAATTTTATGGTGAATTGTGATTCAAATGAATGATTCTGTCCAGGCCAAAAAAAGAAAATTAGTTGGAAAGTGAATGTTGCTGTTACATCTGGCCGCAGTGTAAAAGTGAAAAGGGGGGAAAATATCGTGTGTTGCACATAGATGGGATGTAAAAGTATCTGTATTTACTGGAGCGCTTAGAACTACCCCAGGGGACTTGGGCGATGTAAAACAAAACAGGAAAATAGGAAATCTGAAGAATAACCAAGACCCTCCTTACAACGATACTACTGGAAACAACAAGAATACGAAGCAGAGTGCTGAAGTATTGCGGAGACTTGCTGCCGCTTGATCTCCAGTATACACCATCAGTTGCTCCAAGTGTGTTGACTCCATGAGTTCAACTAAAAAATTGTGAAATATGAAGCTAATATGGATAGATTTTTTCAGACTGTTGCCTTCATTTTGGTTCAATTTGAATGACAGCGTTGCTAAAAACAGAAGGAATACTAAGGAGAGTGTTGTCACTTAATCTCAAGCGATAACTACCGGACTCCTGGTGTGTATATGCAAATGACTGAAAATATATTAATTGTTTGCATTTTGCAGAATTTTTACATGACTGGACATAAAAAAAAGATATTGAAAAATTATCTAAAATTTATGAATTCAATCAAAAACTTTCTTTTAGATTACGAGAATCTAACAACGAATAAAGCAATATCTATATATATATATATCTTTTTATTACTCGACATCAGGCCATTGTATGAAGTTGACTTACACCAGTAGTATTAGCACATAAGGCCATGCAGAGTCAAGTTCGATTTAGGGGGGATCAGCGGTTATCGAGAAATCTTTCTTTTTTTTTCTAAATTCAGATT
>OY735217.1:47162517-47172517 GCA_963457665.1 Thysanoteuthis rhombus | reverse complement strand
GTGAGTGTGTGTGTGTGTGTGTGTCTACGTTTGTGTTTCAGCGTGTGTGTTTAAGAGTGTGTGCTTACATATGTGTGTGTATGTGTGTGTGTGTGTGTGTGTGTGTGTGTGCAACTTACCTGCTAATTAACTGTAACTAGATCTTCCTAAACAAGTCCTAACACCTTTTTACTGCTCACCCATACGGCTGGCCAAACATACATAAATACATTTATTCCTCAGTATGTTTAACTCAGAAGCAGGAAATTCCGCTTGTTTTACACGATCTTGAAGCAACACAAGGAAAGTCTCGTTCACAAACCGTTATTTATCCATAAGAATATTTCCGTTGATATAAGAATGAAAAACTCAAACGTAGCAATGTGAATAAACGTTACAAATTGATAAGCAAGAAAAATACTTATCTATCTTAAGGGGTATATTAAGGGTATCTAAGAGGATATACTAAGGGTGTCTGAGAAATAAGCGTGAAATCTTAATAAACGTAATTTTATACATATGCTGTTAATAATACATAATCATGAGTGTATGTGAAATCTATCGGTAAGGTGGGAATATAGTGCTTGATTTGTTCCGAAATTTAACTCTGTTTTGCCCGAACTTTGGGGGGAGTTGGCCCCTCCAACCCCCTTGCTTGTACGGCTATATACATGATATTAACCCGTATATGCCTATAGACTTATATTTAGTCCGCCCTAAAAATAGCCAGAAAATATACTTCTGAAAGAAAGTGGATCATATTACAAACGGAGACACTCAAGATGATAAGAAACATGCTTTCAGTTTTTTTACAAAAAAATTTTGTATTAACATACAAACACACTTTCATTTACCCTATATTTCTAATAAGACAAAAATCCGTTGAAAAATCTGACTTAAGGTATGAATGGGTTAACATGGTTTTAGTTTCTTTGTTGCTCAAAACGTTTTTTATCGTATGATTAAACTCTAGAGATTTTCAGCTTCAAGACTTCCAACTCAAAAATCCACAGACCAACTAAAAAAGCCAACGTTCTTACCAGATGAGCCACTAACTGTCACAACTTGGCGTCAACATGTTAACATAACTTCAGAGCAATGATGGAAAGAGGGTTTCGCAAACTTGCTATTCGGTAAGGTTGGGTCTGGGGAAATAGGTATAACATGATGTCTCCATTAGCAGACATCGAACATATAAAAAACAGAAAATTGAGAAGTAGGTATACGCTGCATAACCTCTCCCCCATTTCAACCGCTGCTTCAATACCAATTGTCCCGAAAAAATAGATCTGAAAGGGAGTCATGTCTCTTCTAAATCTATCAAGGATCTTTGCGTAAATTGACATTCAAGGAAAAAATATCGAACAACCGAAACTACCAAAGGTATTGAAAGGTTATTTTCCCTTTTATGTGTACATTTGTTTGTTTGTTCTGGCGCTCTTGGCCCTACCGTTTTGTCTAAAGACATGAAAATTGGCATCAGAACTCCACTTAACAACTTCAATTCTTTCTTCTCGATTTTTGGAAAAAAAAACTTTGGGGGGCTTTTTTACGGGGCCTTATTTTGACGGGTTTATTGATAACATCTGGATTCTTCAGAATCTGGATGTTTCTAGATGTGTTTTATTCTATTTTAGATGTTGTCCAGTGGAAAACGCCTGTGATGTCATAAAAAGAAATCATTCTGACCAGATTTATTCTTTGATGGAATTTTTTTTACATGGCTTTAAATTTTGATGCTATGGTTGTTCACTTATTGACTATGGTGGTGAGTTTATACAAACGTTAGTCAGACACCAGGGATGGATTATGCTAGAGTAGGGTCTGTGGCATATGCTAAAAAGGGCTCTAAATTAAGAAATGGATATTAGAACTTACATTTTTTACATACATAATGAAGTGATTCAATTTTTGTTCTTTTGCAATACAGTCAGACAATGGGGCAAATACAGTAATAGTATTACTTTCCGTTTTGATCTTTGTGCAGCGGCTATGACTTCAGTTTCAAATACCATCGTATTAGTCTCATGCCCTTCAAAATGCAGGGCGCGCAGTATATGCTACTTTGGATACCTATTTGATTTGGTACTGTCTGGCACAAAACCCAGCGGCAAAAGGTAAAATGGAAGGCAAGAAATATTTGGTACCACCAATTTCAAAGTAGATAGGCCTGTCTGTCTACTTTGAAAATCAGCATTCTAAATCACTTTTCCCTGTATTCGAACACCGCCCACTAACCCATCAAAGACCCAAAGTTTCTTCGTGTACTTTTATACTGTGTTGGTAAATAGGTTGATACGAATATATATATATATTTATATATATATATATATATATATATATATATATATATATATATATATAGTATCGAGAGACAGAGCGGGAGAGAGAGAGAGGAGAGAGAGAACAGACGGACAGACAGACAGACAGACAGACAGACAGAGAAAAAGAAATATTTGTTGTTACTGATCATTTTCACGCCATTAAGATTAACGGACTAGCTCAAAGGCCTGCGCAATGGAGTTTCAATGTGCAATGCGACGTGCGTACGGTGTACACACACACACACACACACTCATATATATATATATATATATATATATATATATATATATATATATATAATGATAATAAAAGTGACTTTAAATTTGATTTGACATAATCTCGTATTAATAGCATTATAATAGCCCTATCTACAAAGATATTAAACATTCTACTTAAAACAATCGCAACAATATCTATAAACAATTGAGCTAAATGCAAGCAAACCAAATATGTTCAAAGATTCGTATTTTCTTTCTCAAATAAATAGACGTCATTTCTTCCCTGGATCATTCAAAGATCAGCTTAGATGATCAATCAGGATATACTTATCCCAAAAGTCCAAATAGAAATAAAGAACTTTCTCGAATTTTGAACCACATGAAATAAGGAAACGGATTTTTGCGAGTGAAATGAAAAGGAGGCTTTGCACAAGAAAAAAAAAACAGCGAGGCCCGAACGAAAGGGAAGCAAGGATTCGTGTCAGTGCGCGCACACAAGCACAAAGGGCCCGAGACACACACGCACCCTCACGCACACTCTGAAATAAAATACTTCCTTTCCTCATACTGTTTCCTTACCTTATAAATTAGAGGTCTGGTTAGTCACTCAATAGAAACCTTCATTGACAGCATGCTATGCTGGGGGAGATCAATTTATTTTAAATGGCAAAAGGGAGTATAAATTAATAAGTCACGTATCACCTTTTGTTGACTGTCATCTCTATAAAAAGAATGGTCAGAATTTAAAAAAAGAACAGACACGAACGTTACTGGACACAAACTAAGGGACCAATTTAGCATAAACCTTAATTGTACATTGAACCCCCGACTTAAAAACATGTTGGTAGAATTTCCATACAACAAAAAAAGTTTAAAAAAACGTCGTAATCAGGAGTAAATCCTTAAACGTTCAGCACTCTATTGATACGGTCGATATGCGTGAGGAAGACGTAACCAGCCAGACCAACTTAAAAACTGGATAAACCCATGTTGACTGTTTAGGTGACAGTTTTGGTTGACGGTTTCTAATAACAGCGTTGTTCAAACTATCTGATCTCGCTGACCGGTAAGGCTTTTCCTAATGTCTCAGGAACCGGTAACTGAACCAAATTATTATGATTCTTACATGATTAGTAAAATATTAATTATTTGGACATTCGTTGTAATGTTAATCATCGTTGAGTGAATATAAATGAATGAATGACTTGACTTCGTGAACGACGATTTTGGGATGGTCTTCCACGAGTATAGGACCTCAGACTGCGGGGCCTATGCCGCAGAATAGCCTTCCAGCAAGTTTTATGATGAAGTACGAATAACTATATCAAGTTATGAAAAGTTCTTTATTGAAAAATAATACCCAAACGTTGGATAAGAATGTCAGACATCAAACGTCGTCTGACACGCGAGAACGAGACGTGTACTGGAAGCCTACGATTCGCACAGCGGCACCGGTGTGCTTAGCACATTTTGAGTGGCACTGGTAGAGGATATTTTCCAGGGTACGGGTGTCTATGAATTCGGACATAAACTTCGACTGCTAAGCCCACTGTCGTTAAAACATTTTGATCGCAAAAGAATATCGAAAAAAGGATGAAAGGAAATTAACTGTTCATTTAGATGAAAGAAATATGACTTTTCGTAGGACTCATACGATGAATGTGTTAGTTTGTATAATTTTGTTATACTTCTATTTTTAAAGGAACCGAAAAGTCACGCCAAAAATGAATTACAAGACGGGCGAGCATTGTCACTTTAGAGTTATCTTCCTTCCTTCTGTCCTTCCTTCCTTCCTTCTTTCTTTCTTTCTTTCTTTCTTTCTTTCTTTCTTTCTTTCTTTCTTTCTTTCTTTCTTTCTTTCTTTCTTTCTCGAAGTAAATTGAATTATTGAAGAATAAGTACGTGTGATTACCATTCTCGGAAAGAATTATAAAATCACAACATCTAGAGAATGTTCACCCAACTTTTTTCTCTTCACAGAAAAAAAGGGAAGAAAAATGGAATCATCCAATGCTGAGAAAAAATGGAATCACGAAAAAATGACGATTAGTACTTTGTTGCTGAACCTCGGGCTTTTATGTCTTCACTAACTAAAAACAAAATCATCTATCAAGCTGATTCCAACTTTCTCTCATGGTGTTTGATAGATCACTTTTACAGGATGGTGCCTTGCCATTTTCCTTAAATTCTCAATCGGGGTGAAATCTGGACTGTTTGCTGGCCGTATTGAGTCGATATGTTTTTCCCAAAGGAAAGCTTTAAGATTCTTTGCTCCGTAACAAGATGCATTATCCTCCAGAAAAATGACTTCATCGTCATCAAATCTTTTTTCTATTGATGGAGTGAGAAAAGAATCTAGAATTTCAATGTGCATCAATGCATTGACTGTTGAGGTAATGGTTGTCATCTCCCTTGGTCCTTGAACTAACTTGTAACCCCATATCGTAAATGAGCCGCGATATTTCATTGTTTTCTCCAGGCAGTCATCTTTATATGTTTCATTGAAATGGCGCCAGACAAAAGTTGCAGCATCATCACCTTGGCCAATGCAGATTCGTTTTTCATCACTGAATATCGCTTTCATCCACTCACCCACACTTCATGATTACTTCTTTTGGGACCATTGTAACCTTGCTTTCGTCTGTTTAGGTGTCACTGTTGGTCTCGTTCGGTTTTCCTCTTGATGAATTCCATTTCATTTTGTCCTATCACAAACACTGATTGTTGTTTCAGCCCATTTGTTTTTCATTTGTTTTGCTCTACATTTTCTTTATTCAAGGTTTATTACTTGAGGTTTTCTATCCTGATCCCTTGACGTAATCTGTGGTCTATTCGTACGGTTTCCTTTATAATCTTCCTATTTCGTTTACACTTGCACTGAATTTTAGACATAACAGACTGGGAGCAGCCAACATATTTTGCTATACTCCATGTTGGATTTTATTCAAAAGAAGTTTTATAATCCTTTCCATAATTTCAATTGACCGCTCTCTTGTTGGATCCATGTTTCTTTTCAATTACCACAGTTCAACAATAGGTCCAACAGCTAATAAGCATATTTAGATTTGCACTGATATTTAATTTAGTCAAGAAATGCAAATAACGGGGTGATTCAATAATTTTCACCCCGATAATGGATGATCTCATGACATGTTATCTTCGCAATGGGCGATTCCATAATTTTTTCTCTATTTGATGTGGAAAATATATGCCAGTAATTTGAACAATTCAATCTAATTTTTATTTCATGAAGCCAGAATGTTCATCTATCAAACAAAAATTCTTTTCTGTCATATCTTTGCACTTGTTGAATGGTATTGTCGTATTTTTACTCTGACGGAGAAATCAATTTTTTTTTAATTTCTCATGTTCTAGTCAATAGACTCACTTACCCGGCACAGGATTTCCGTGTCGCCCTAAGAGGCATGATATCTTGTTTTTGCCTCGACTCACGTATGCGTGGTGAACGTCTACACCAATGGTTCTCAATACCTTTTTTCACTTGAAAATTGTTCACCACTCACCTGTTGGGTAAATATTCAAAAGGATTGTAGACTGGTTTTTTTAACTCATATAAAACTCAATAAAAAATGAACAACTTTCGCTGTTTCTTTATTGAAAGTAATGTAAAGTAGTAACATTGAATGTTTGGCATACACATGCCTCCTTTTAGTTATCGTCAATGCAATATTTCTGTTGGGTGAGGCGCAGCAAGTGCAGACACATTTGGTTCACATAATTATGATAACACACAATTACTTGGTAAATTGGTACTTGAAAATATTGCTGTTGGCTCATCTTTTATGGTCAATTACATATTTTATTACTTAAAGTCCTATACCGCCCGCCAAAATTTCAAAACGCCCAACAGCTGAAATCACCCGCCGGTGGGCGATATCGCCCAGATTGAGAAACTCTGGTTTCCATTCTATACATGACGTGTACTTTCTGCCATCGCAGGGTCGTGGGTTAATCGTATTTCTAGGAGGATGGATCAAATGTTGTATTTCGATTTTCTCATCGGTACTTTTGATACTTCCCGTAAATATAAAGTTCTTCTGCTTGAAACTGACAGATGGTCAGAGGCATAGTTGAATTTGGAAAAAAAACGTGGCCCCCAATGTGAGGGGAAAAGTTTTATAAATAGTAATTTACCTATTACATTCTTATGGATAAATCTCATAAAATGTTGGAGAGCCCCCTCCCCCAGGAGTCAACCCCCCAAATCACTATCTATGCCTCTGCAGACGATCATTATTGTCATTGTTTTCAAAATTACATTCATTGCATACATGGCCAGTGAGAGGGTTTCGTGCGTCATAGGCGAGTCTCAACATTTGTACCATTGTTTTTGACCCTTTTGTCGAAAATTAAAATTTGCGCCCCTGGTTGCTTGATCTTCTCTTAAATTATTCTCCTAGAAAATCAAAACTGGGCCCCTCCGACGTTTGCGTCCTAGGCGGCTGTCTAGTTTTGGCTATCGGTAGCGCCGGTCCTGCTGCCCGTTAACACGTCGTAACAAAATAGGAAAGTCTCTTAATTTTTTTTTTTAGTCGAGCGCGTGTCTCTATCCGCGACTCTGCACACGACGGTGTAGGCATGAAAAAAGAGGAAAGAACGAACACGCGAGTGAATGAATGAATGAAGGAAGGAACGAGCGAATCAACAAACGAACGAACGAATGAATCAATGAATGAATGAATGGACTCCGCAGTTGACATTGTGGGCGGAGCTTATGCAAAGGAGGACACACACCCGGTCTCGTTATTTCAGTCGAGTGCGCGGATAGATGGATAGATGGAAGGAGGTAACCCAAAAGCTGACAAGTTCCAAGACCCAGGCACATGGCGAAAAACACAACAAAAACAAAAAATGTTCTGTCTGTAGAAAAAGGAGAGGAGACTCATAAAAGACAGGAGACCACGAGTTGGAAAGCCAGAAGAAATTAGCTCGAACATGGAAGAATAACACAAGAGATCCATTTATATTGTGTCTGTGTGTGTGTGAGAGAGAGAGACACAGAGAGAGAGACAGAGACAGAGAGAGAGAGAGAGAGATCCCGCACGCGCTTGAGATTTTTAATGTTGCGCTCGGCGGAACACATGTGTTTTCTAAAGAATAAAGTTTCACAACTTGCGTCGTGCGTCAATTAAGCAAATGATCAACAGAGAGAGAGAAAAAAGAAAGAGCGTGACAGAGTTAAATATTAATTGATTAACGGCAATAGTAATAAGTTGTATTTAGAATGAAAGGAAAGCATTTTTCAAGATCCCGTTAGTTTCTTTACTCTCAGAAAAAACGTCTTAAAAATATTTAGATCGACAATATCACATCCTTCCTTCAATTTTTTCTTTTTTTCTTCTTCTCTCCTTTCTTTCTTTCTTTCTTTCCTTCTTTCATTCTTACTTTCTGTGAAGAGCAGCTTCTGAGCTTATCTCAAAAGCTGTTTGTATTATGAACATTACCGTCCGTGAATCTTTTGAAAAAATGTAGTCGATTTCAAATCTGAACGAGGTTTAAGAAACATTAAACAATATCTAACGACCGTAGCCACCATGGGTGGTGAAGGGTTCTAATCATTTTTGCGGTCCAACGCTCCTGGCCGTACCATTCTGTCGACAGACTTGAAGATTGGCATCAGTAACCCACTGAACACCTTCTAGAAAGGTGAGGGGGGCTTCTTTGACCTTTTGAAGACCTTATTCTGACGGGTTCATTAAAAACATCTCCTGGATTTAGATGTTTCTACTTGTTTCTTTTACTCTATTTTAGATTTTTTTTTCCGGTGGAAAACGCCAGTGACGTCATAGATAGAATTTATTCTGACCATATTTATACTCCGATGGAATTTCTTTACATGACTTCAAATTTTGACGCTACGGTTGTTCAATACTTGACTGTGATGGCGAGGCTTCTCTTCTCAAAGTTCGGTCAAGTTAGATAGATAGATAGATAGATGGATAGATAGATATTTAATGAATCAGTTGCTTCATAATTGAGTGAAAAAAACGGCCGAGTGAACGAAAACGTAGAAATGACTTATTGAACCATTAGCTTCGTGAAATGACAAGAGTCCATATTTATTCCGCAACAAAACTGTATTATTTACAAAATCTAAACTAAATAGCCATTTCAAATGGACCTTTTGTCATACTCCGGTCCAAGTTAGAGTTGACTTTGAGAATTTCATTTAGGTAAATAATCTCTTCACCGTTCGTCTATCCCGTCACGTCAAAACCAAACTGATACATAAAATTCCCCTAACATGATTTGAAATAAATGACCAAGTGATAGCTGGGCGGCTCTCTGACCAACTGAAACCAATTGAGATTTTATATGCAAATACTAGATTTGCAGTAATCGTCTTCAGTTGGAATACAAGTAGGAGCGGAGTTTGACACTGCATCAGCCAGGCTTGTTATCTATGTCTTTGTTCGAAGCAAATCAGTTGCGAAGAAACGCAATATTTAACAATGATTTCTCTGAATCATATGCTACGATTAAAAGATTATCTAGAGAAGTATGTGCATTTGTATGTGTGTGTGCTCGCGTGCATGTGTCTGTCTGTGTCTGTGTCTATGTTGGAGTGTGCGAGGCCAGTTCGTCCATTAGGTGAACCTAAGCGGTGGCCTAGTGCGCAAAGGTCCTAGGGGTGCATTCCTGACTAAAACAATAGTCGTCATAGTACAACTTGGGGCGCAAATTCAAGTCTCGCCGAAGACACATGAGACCCTCGCGCCGGCCCTATGTGCGTGTGTGAGATATTGCGTGAGTGATATGGTGTGTGATATTGAGTGTCCGTGGTATTCTACCTACGTGATATTGTCTGTGTCTGTGTCTCTGTGTGTTAGAGAGAGATGTGGGTTGTGGCATTGTTTCCAAACGTGCCTGTATGTGTATGCATGTCCATTTTTAAAAAGATAAAATCCAAGTCGCGGAATTCAGGAAGAAAGATGAAGAAATGAAACTTAATGAAAGATTTCTTCATGCTGGAAAAAATGGACTCTTTCTGTGAAACTAGTTCAGTAGCTTATTTTCTAAAATGATCATCTAAAAGAAATCCTAATATACCCATGATTTTTTCACATTGATTAATTAGTTTTCCAATGAGATAGTCGTTAACAAGTAGTAGAATTTACGCTCCAAATACGCTGGTACTGAACGTGATCTCAGAATTGATGGGGAATCCCGTTCGTTTGAATTGATTGAATGCGTTTTTCGATGCTTACAAAACCTAGAAACATGGCCAGACCTTCGTATCGCCCGGGGTGCCAAGTGCTAGTGGGCGCCTGTCATGGGTATGAGACTGTAAGGCTTACCAGATGCAAATGAGAAAATGAACCAATTAAACAGAATATAAATATATGAGAAAATTCTCTGACGGAAAGTCAGATTTTTCAGGAATATCTGACGATTAAATACTCTCTTTTGTGTCGAAATAAAGAAAAAACGATCAGCATGGGCAATTCTCATGACTG
>OY735217.1:47132517-47157517 GCA_963457665.1 Thysanoteuthis rhombus | reverse complement strand
CCACAACTAATACATTGAACAAATGTACAGACATGCATACACATGCACATATAAAACGAATGCATACACTTGCACACATATATACACATGAAACAAATGTACATACACACACATATATACACACACACACTCAGACACGCGTAGTACCCCCCCCCCTTTTAAATTGTCCTGTCAATCATTCTGTCCGGTGCGCGGATTCGCTCGCCTTCTCGTCACCGCATTGGCCGGTTTTTAGTGAGGCTTGTTACACCGGATCCATATTAGGCGCCTATCCCCGCCCACTCCGTCGCCAACACCATCACCACCATCGCTACAAGGTATTATTTCTATCATCATCATCATCATCATCATCATGAGTAATGAATAGTAACAGCAGCAGCAGCAGTCTTCCTATCACCGTCAGCATCATCATCATTATCAATAAGCCCACCGTTATTGAGGCGATCACCATCGACGTAAGTAATAACGTTGATGTGTAATTCTAAGCAGCAGCAGCAGTATTGAAATCAGCAGCAGCAGCAGCAGCAGGCGAGCCGTCCGTACTACGCCATAAGCTTATTGAGTAGAAGAAGAGAGAACACGCACCATACAGACTGACAGCTAACGGTACGGGGCCCGGTCGACAACATTATCTCTATTTAAGAACTGGCTGGCCTATTTTTCCTCTCCTCGTGCCGATTTTTTCAACACCAAAAACAAAAATAACAACAAAAAAAAAGCAAACAAACAAAAGCATCCCCACAGAAGCATCCACAAGTAAAAAAAAAAAAAAGATTCACCCCTCCCCGCTCTATGCTACAACAACAACAACAATAATAATAGTAATAATAACTCAAAAGGCAGGTACTACTACTACTACTATTACTATTACTATTTACTACTACTGCTACTACACATTTTTGAAAAAAAAAAGGAAAAAAAGCAAGCCACACCAACAACACCACCACCACCAACAACAACAACAACAACCACAACAACAACAACAACAACAATCCTACCCTCCAAAAACGAAATCAAATATAAAATATCCTCCTCTCTTTCATACGCCATGCTTGCCCTGTGCTATTCGGACCGAAGATCTCCGTTCAACATGAGATGAAAGTATGACGAACAAAATCAGCTGAGGAATTTTTCCCCTACAGAAGATGACCATGGTAGGTAATAATAATGGCGTTAGAAATATATATGCACTTTGTACTTACTACGTTATTGCTCTAACACTTTTATTTTTACTACTGAACCTACTTTTTAGAGCCTCATACTATTTCTACTACAGCTGCTTTTTTTTACCCATCAGTGGTGCTACTGCAGGTGCTAAGACCATTCTTTCTCTTGCCCAACACTACTACAACTTCTACAGACACGGCTGTTTTAGTACCAACATCACTACCACTACTACTACTACTATTACTACGTGAGTGTAGCGTCAGTGCACTACTACTATTACTACAACTACTACTACTACTACTACCACAATAAGTAATAGTAGCATCAGTACCAGTATTTTTTTATTATCATTATTATTGTCGGTGTCATCATTATTTCTCTAGTCTTACTTACTTGATGTTCCCTGATTCTTTCTATCTTATTCATTTATCTATCATTCCCGAGGTCAATTATTATTATTATTATCATTATTATTATTATTATTATTATTATTATTATTATTATTATTATTATTATTATTATCAACATCACCCCCTCTCTCTCTCTCTCTCTCTCTCTCTCTCTCTCTCTCTCTCTCTCTCTCTCTCTCTCTCTCTCTTTCTCCATCTTTTTTATCAATTTCCTCTACTGTTATTATGATGGTCGTCATCATCAAGATCATCCTCATCATCATCATCATCATTACCATCATCGATTCAGCCTTGGTTTGACTAAAACAAGTATTAGTAGGCCTAGTACAAGTAGACAATTTTTCTCATCATTTCGACCCTGACAATAGTGTTTATTATTTGTATGTCTCTTAAACCATCCCCGTCTCTCTCCCTCTGTCTCTCTCCTGTGTTCACCGAAGTGTTGTTGTTGCAATTTATTTATTTATAATACATTCTGCCCGTCTCCTGTTAATATACATTATTTCACACGCACTCCTCTATTTATCATGTACGTTATCTTTTACAAGCACAAAAATGCACATACGTAAACATTTGCTAGCGTAATAGTATTCACACTGTACAGTGCAGCTGAAAGAAATACGTTCAAATGTCACTTTATTGAATTATTACCTAAACTCATCAAATACACACGTGATTGACATGTGGACACATATTGGTTGTACATTACCACCATAAACCATAAATAAATACGTGTGTGCATTGTGTGTGTTAGATACTGTGCCTTTCTTGTGTGTGAGGGAGAGAGAGAGAGAGAGAGAGGGCAGAAGTGAAGGTTGAGTAAGTACTTCTATATACTATGTAGGTATGGAAAACCAAGGAAAAATCGAATACTTGTCGCGTCATAAGTAAAAGTTGGTTGGCCTAGTGTAGAGAGAGGAGAGTACATTATCAGCGGCCCACAAAACATACGCATTGCTACAAAGATAGGGTAGAGATGGGTCGGTTGATAGAGATAGATGAATAGATAGATAGATATCCGACTGAGATAGATAAGGTAAATAGATATCCGACTGAGATAGAGAGATAGATATATAGATAGATAAATATCCGATAGATAGGTAGTTGAATTGTCCCATAGAGATCTCAGATAAGAAATAATACCACAGACAAATTGACAATTCAAGCAATAGTCATCATCTCCACACTGGTTTAGACATGCCTTTTTTTTCATACGAAGTCAAATAACTGCATAAAAAGGTACATACACTCTATATACCTCACATGAAGTTTATTAAAAGACCAAAGTCTTATTCATTCCGCTATCTCGACATATCTCTTCTTTCCTTCCTTGCACTTATTGAGTCACCATAGTGCTTTGGGAACGCGTGGGAGCGCTGTTCCCTTACTTTTGAGGTGAGGTATAACAACATTCCCTCACTGTATATATAGTGCTAAAGTTCTCTATTCAATCAATTCACTGGTAAAAAAAAATTGGCCACAAGACTCAAACGGTATATATCCAAATATTCATCCATTTTGCCTTGAAACATCTTTGAAATTGGTTAAATTTTAAAAGATTAGAGGCCACCCACCAACTCTGGAGCAGGCAGCTTTGCGCTCCCTCACTTTTTTTACTAGTACTACAGGATTGTAGTCCCCACTTTCTCGAAACCCGCAAAATTCCTTTATATTTCACTCTTCCACACCCGCACACTTGCACGCACGTACGATGACTACTACAGCTGCTAGAAGGCTAAAACCGTAACAGGGCATATCACAGACCACAAGACACAACAACAACATATGTTAGAGACAAAAACAGAGGATTGACTGCTGGGATACTTGACTCTTCTTGTGTTCTTTAACTTTCAACTAACGTAACAAACTTTCTTCAATTCTTCATTACGGTAATTACAAAGTGTCTGTTTCAACTTCACACGTCATAAACTGGGTTATTCACGTCTTCTTGTTTTGTGGAGGTGGGTAGAAAAATTAGTTTAGATTATATATAGAACTATAAAAAGATTCCTGCTTCATCATCAGTCGATATCTGTCGCTTCTCTTTCTAGCCTAACACAACAGAAGATACACGTGGGTATTTACGAGTTAAGTAGTTTAAAGCACAATTTGCAAGTGTAGTATTTATGGAAACATACTCCACCTTCTTGAAATACACGCACGTACAAATACTGGCCTTACCATTACGTGAATACAAGAACAAAAAATACACTATTTGCCATCCAAGTCATTCATAGTAATTTTTCAAGAGATCCTACAAAACATACGTACATGTGCAAATTTTACTTACTTTTTTGCTTACCTACCCGGCTCAGGTCTTCAGGCTGGGGTGCTAAGTGTAGTGTCGGTTCTATCGTGTTCTCACCTTGGGGCAGGACGTGGCATAATCAAGGCGAGCCAGGTCCAGGTGGTTCCGATCCCTAAGGCAGCACCTCCCTATTCCACCATAAGGGGAGACCCGGTTGGACGTTTGTAACGCTTTCTTGCCACTGATCGCGTGGACTGGGTAATTCCTGTCCTGATCCATACGAACGTGTGAGGGGCCGCATGGTGAACCGACTTTGTGTCACAGTCCGCCCTCGTGGAGAAGCAAAAACATACTCACGTGCTCATTTTTGTAAATGTGTCAACTTACTTGCGGATTTTATGATTACACTAGCAACCAAAATTGGGAGTTGCGTAATATGTGTGACTCATAAAGATATATAACTTATTGTCGCAGAGGAGATTGCGATCTTTGTATATCTATTTCTTGGATACATATATCCATGTTTTGTCAATTGCAATGTGCTTGAATTCAGGCATCGCAACAAGACACAAGTTTGTTTGTTTCGGAATGTCCGAAAATGCAGCTTCCCACTTGCTGGGGTTTTTGATCTTGTGGGTGTGCGATAAAAAATAAATTTATTACAAGTTGGAACATTGTAGAAAACAAACAAACTAGTGTCCAACCTTTGATTTTTAAGAGCGAAATATCATGACAGATTGACTTTTTTCAAGATGACAAGCCTCATCATCACACAATGTACACGTGGGTAGGAGTGGTCCGTCTATTAAGCGAACCTCAGACTCAAGGGTCCTCGGAAGGTATTCCAAACTACAAAATATTCATTAGGATATAATTGGTGGCGTAAATTCGAAGGCTCACCAAATGTGCATGAAACCTTTGCGCGGGTTCAACACTTGGGCATATTAGTGACTGAGATTACCGTGTAATGTATTTTCCTCTAGCACCTACCCATGGTTGGTGTTCAAACCCAGGAAAAAGCACCGATTTCGCATGCTGGATATCCAAGGCAGTAGGCATCCCTCTCCCCCAATTTGTAAGATTGTCGCAACCCAATATCCTTATGTCCTATCAAACTTTCTTTTGTCCTTCTATTGGACGTACGAGCCAGGGGGCTGAATGGGCAAATCCTTGGAAAATTTCGGGCACATCAAGCCTTCAGCCCCCCTTATAAAAAGAGTTCCCGTACCTCTTTACCATTGAACTAAGTTCAAGTTGAGCTTAGTTTACAAAATATACGGCGTAATCTTGGCAGTTATGCACAAAAACATCACGCAGAAAATATTTGTAAAACACTGCGTAGTGTATATCTAGTTTTTAATTACCAAACATTTTGCTCTTATGATTCAAATAGGATTGAATAGTGAAAGAAAAAACATTTTCCTTCAATGTCTTCTCCCTCTCTCTTTCTTTCTCTCTCTCTCTCTCTCTCTCTCTCTCTCTCTCTCTCTCTCTCTCTCTCTCTCTCTCTCTCTCTCTCTTTCTTTCTTGTTTCCATTTTTTTTTGTATCTTTTTTCCTTTCAATCTGCCTTTGGTCAACTAGACTGCAGATAAACATCCCCGACCCCGGAGGTTTCGTCCTATGTCTGGCCAAAACTATGTCCAGTCCAGGGGAACCCGTCTCCCAGGGGTTGTACCTCTTCATTGCATCAAGGGAGGGGGATGTCGTAGGTCGCCCCGACGTCTTCGTGACACTGATCGCAAGGGCTAGGCAATTTTTGTCCTTACCCCGCCATAAGCGTGTGAAACCTGAGTTGAATCGACATCGTGTCCCATAACTTACCCCCTCCTGGGTAGGCAAATAAATTGAATTCAGGTCTAGTGAAGATATACAGACTGGCAAATACAGTAGACCCGTAAACTCAAAAGCGAATCTTATTGTAAACAGGGCTGGGGTAGAAATTAACTGGGGGTAGATGGCCTGCGATTTTGGGAGGTTCTACTCCAGATGCTCAGCAAGATTAACTTTTTTATAAATCATTCAAGTTCTTTCTTTCTGTTCTGTTACTTGCAAGTACATAATATAAACCATCATATATATATATATATATATATATATATATATATATATATATATATATATATATATATATATCACTTATTACTAGATGGGCAGTTCGTTGAAATGGACCCTACATTTCCCATCTGGCCTAGGCCTATTACCATCAGTGTCCAGTTCTGATTTTATATACAATATAGTAACCACACGTATACCGATCAACCACGTGCGAACAAGTGCACTTTTTGTTCGGTTTTTCAGGGCCAGACAGAGTTGGGGGCGCACTTGGCATGACACTAGGATTTTGAGAGCGGGTCTTTTTCGAAGTTTATAAATCGTTCTAGTCCTTTCATTCTATGCATACCAACTTTTGTTCGGACAATTTAATCTCTTCTTCCCATCTCTGATGATGACACAATGTTTCGGTCGATTCATTATACAGCCTTTCAACAAAAATGGGAAGAAAGATTAGATTGTCCGACCAAAGTTGGTATGTTAACCCTTCTCGAAGTTATAGCTGCACCGCGTTCTTTTTTTCTTTTTTTTTTCAAATTTTCATTATTCTTTAGATTTCTTTAGCTTTTCTTCAAGATTTTATGGGTCCCATTGTTTCCCCAGAGCTTTGCCTCCAGCAGTTTCAGGGTCTGTGGGTCCAACGCGCTGCCTCTCTTCATGCGCAATTATTTTATTCTCTTCTGTTAATTATAAGCACATTATGTACACGTATCTACCCATACATGAATCATATGTATTTACCTCTGGTAACAAACAAAAATTAATGAGCAATTTGAAATGGGGCCTACTTTACCTACCTGGCCGGGGCCTATCACAAGCTCTGTCCAGCCCCGTTGCCTGACACATTTTCAATCAATTCCTTCTTCATCCTGCTTTCATATTTTGGACACGACTAGGGGGTGCCCCCCTCCCAAAGTCATAAAAAACGCTGAAAACTCTTCGTGACGGGTGAGAACATGGTTACAAAAATCACTGCTATTCAATTTAGTCTGTCTTTTAGTGTTTGTTTCTAATATTAGCAGGAGACACATTTTCAATGTTGTTGACACGTGCTTTATTTTCCGACCATGTGATTCGTTTTCTTCGTGCGATTCACTTATGAACCAAAAGTATTATTCCTCGTACGTTTTTCACGTAGGAAGTCGGACAAATCTTTTACAGTTGCAACTCTTCCTTTTCACCTCAATGCAATATATCAAAATACCCGAATCATTTGGTTAACGTGTTAAACAAATTAGTAAACAGAGTAAATAACTTTTGAAGTTATTATCCGGCTTTTTATTGAGCCTTCTGTAATTACTATGACTAATTTGGTTAAGAAGACGACTTTAATCAAATGATTCGGTTTTGAACTTCGCTATAAGTAACTGGACTTGAATCTCTTTCTCCAAGTATCATCTTTTCTTTAGGAATTAGTTTTTGACTATACATGGCAGACAACCAAAATTAGTTGAGGTCTAGTAGTCTGGGATCTGTCACTCTGACGACAATTTTCCGTTACACTAAAAAGTGTAGGGTCAAAGGTACACCCTGATGTTTGCATCGATAGTCGATAGGAGCAAACATTTAATGCGACCTTGTGTACCGTATTGGTGGGTATACCATTCACCTGCAATAAAAAGATCTTGTGCTACATTTTGCTTTAGGGAGTTGCAAAATAAAGATTCTTCCTCGTAAAATCATTTTTGTTTAGTGTTCAGCCAGGAATGCATAAACAGTCGGTATCATTTCAAGTCGGAAACTTTCACCGACTTTAAGTTCTGGCTCGTCTGGTTTTAACATTTGAAATAACTCAGCTCAGCACTTTTTTGTTCTAAGAACAGTAACTGACAACTACATTTCATTATTCTACAAGTTTTTGAAGCCCCGAGTTCATTGCAGCCAGTCATAGAAAATATACAATACTTTGGCGATTTGATCAATGGATACATTTTGTTATGGTTTGGACTTTTGTTTAGCGTTTGAATGATTTGATAAATTTAATTTTTACTAGTCATGTTCGGGTATTGAAATGTTGGGAGATATGCAGGGTACGGCTATACCTACAGATTTTTGTATGTTCAGCGTCTACTAATGGAAACATTACTATATACCTAGCTACCCAAAACCACTCCTTTCTGTAGACCTAGTTCCCCAAACTAAGCATTACAGTATACCTAGTTTTCAAAACAAAGCCTTACCGAAAACGTAGTTCCCGAAACCCATTCTCATCTCTGGTCAAGTTGCCAATATTTCATCTCCGATGAAAACACAAATATCGGTGTGACATCCAGAATAAAAGAAAATATTTTTCATGAAACAATAGATTGTTTCACAGCCTTTCTTGAATGTTGGCGCATATAATACCCTAAGCCTCTTGGAAGAATTTTATCAGTGAACACGGGTGTCTGCTGGAGGAGGAGCAAACGGGGCACATCTTCTTCCTGTGGATCAGGCCTTCTCACCTAGGGCGAGGAGGTTTGAAAGTTGGAACTTTATGGTCAATAAAAAATAATGGTTCAGTATAATTGTTGCATGTAACCCTAACCTAATGTGCGCATATCAAAAAATGCTATCATTATTAGCTGATAACAGGATTGTTTGCTAAGATACTCTCTGAATATATCCTTTGCCCCCAACTGCCGGAAAATTGACAGCGAACGCCCATGTCAATGGGTACAGAGTTTCTTTTAGGCCCCTTACTTTCTCCATTAGTCATCCTGTTTTTATCACCTCCCGGGTCCCCTTTGTCTCCAAAGTCTCCTTTGGGCAATGTCCTCATCAGATCTATCTTTGAATTCTATCCAACTTGTGGTCAGTTTAACTACTCGGAAAATTATCGAGGTACCTGATTCTTTCTTCGAGACTAACTGAGTTTGTTGTGATGTACAATTCAATTTGTTTACTCTAGCTGTAAATATAACCCCTAAACCTTACCCTAGTTTACTCACGCACCTGGGTAAACAAGGATTTTCCTACAGTTCCAGCAGTAACAGGTGCAAAGTTATGTGGCATTCATCATTACAGAAACTGGAATTAGCGAACTTAGTTCGAGTTCTATCTAAAGCTGTTTGTATTCCCTTGGAGCTAATGCTACTGGGGGAAGATCTTCCTTTCCTTCTGTCCTCTCTAGTCCAGGGCTTGAAGCCAATTGGATCAATTGCTCCCAGTCGGGCCCTGCATCTATCGAGGCCCCATGGTGGGGGAATCTACTATAGTCTTGTCAAATACACACAACAACATAAAGTAGGATTTACAGAGAACAGCGACCTTTTCACTTTTCTTCTGAATTCTTTAAAAAAACACTATTGTCTCTTTATACTGATTATATTAGGAATTTTTCTCACTATACTCGAATTAAATATTATGTTTATCAAATATAGATCAGCGTAAAAGTATTTCTCTGAATTTTTTGAGGATACATTTTAGCTGCCTACTCTCTTACGATAGAGGTATTGTCTACAAACTTTATTTACGTCTGGGCGTCCGCAGAAATGTTTCCTATAGAGCCCTGCAGCTTCTGAGGCCGGCCCTGTTCTCAACGCCACGTTAGTCGACGGAGAGAAGAGAGCTCAGTTGGGTCAGGGATTTTTTTTTTTTTTTTGCTGTCGGTACCAAGTAACTGAGTACTACTTGTCACTTGGTACTTTGAGAGGAAATGGGCATTGCCAAGAAACTCTTCATGTTTACTGAAATGCTATGAAGGGCGCAAGTCCAAATGTTACCCCAAACGACTACAGGTTATGTGATCAAATAACCAATTCGATTGTAATTGACTTCAGTTATCTATTTATCTATATATTTCTTATTTCAATTAGAAATGAATCTGTGAGTGCGTGTCTCTGTGTGTGTACTTATATAGATAACTCTCTTTCTATGATGAGCATAGTTAACGAAATATTCACTTACCGGTTAACCTCTGGATGTAGACAGAAGGCAGCGCAAATTAAAATAAGAATAATTTCGAAAGTCGAAAAGGTCATGAATTTAGAATTTTTATAAATCATTTATATCTTACAAAAATGATTATCCAAATGCAGGGTCGGTGCAAAGGTTTCATACACCCAAGTGAGTCTATAAATTTGTGCCCCCGGTCATATTCTAACGACTAATATAATCAATTTGGGGTGCGTCCTTAGGATCTTAACGCCGTAGGTTCGCCTAATGGACGAACTGGCCCTCTCTAGATGTTAGTTTGCTTTTTAATCTTGGACATTTCAACAAAAATCATTCACATCTTCCATGTTGAATGAACTTTTTCAAGTTTTGTAGATTCTACTAGAAACAAATTAGAATGTTTTTTTCAAGAAAGATTAACGTACTAATGACTTTCTGAATTCCATTCCTTCGTTAAAACTTTCTTTTCCAATGTTGACGCTAATAGATCTCATTAGCCAAAAGCAGAGCCGACCCCAGATACCCAGGGTACTACCTGCTGGGGCGCTTATCATTTGTCTGAGACTGTAGGACTCTCAAAATGAGAAAATCCCCTCATAAGAAGTCAGATTTTCTGTTTTGGTTTTCGGAACTGTTTTCTACCACCTGATTATCGTTTTAAACATTTTATTCCTTGGTACATATTAAATTTTCTCTGTGCAATACATGAATGGATTAACAAATAGGATGATACTATACTTCCGATTGAAGGTCGCCGAAAAACAGCTTACCACAGGCTGGCCTCCTGTTAGGCGAACTGAGGTGTTGCCGAGGGCGCAAAGATCCCAGGGCGTACTCCTAATTGGAAAAAATAGTTGTTGGAATACAACCAGGGACGCAAATTGTAAGTCTCGCGTAAGACACATGAAGCCCTTGAGTAAATTTCAAGTCTTGAGGCGCATGAAATCCTTGCACTGACGTTTGCCTGGGTCAGAAGAAAAGTTAGTCGGACAAAATAAACCCACCTAGCTCAATAAGGGTTGATGATGATCTTAGAACCCAATACCGTTTCCAGTTTAAAGGGTGAGACTTTTTGATAAAATTATTCTACATAAAATGATGACGGGTTCCCCAACGAGAATTTATGCCACAGATGTGTGGATTATTTTCTTACGGGATAGTTTTTCTCTTTTTTCGCCTTCAGTATAACTTATTTACTCCGCCTCATATCGAAAAGAAATGTTTTGCTTCAATATAATCAAGGCCGGCGCAAGGGTTTCGTGCACCCTAGCCGAGCCTGAAATTTTGCGCAAGGGTTTCGTGCATTTTAGCCGGGACTTGAAATTTGTGGAAGGGTTTCGTGTATCTTAGTTGGGGCTTAAATTTAGAATTATTTTGAAATACTGAAAAATTCAGTTAGGTATCTGTTCATTGTGTTCTCTAAACCCAAAACCGCCGTATCTTTCCTCGAACAACAGTTGCTCTTGAACAAGGCTGGGCTGGCACAAGGTACTAGCAAAACGAGCAGTCACCCAGGGCGCCATGCACTAAATGTTGCCCATCATGGGATTTTCCAATTACAAATGGAAAATGGGAAAAAAACAAACAATAAAAAAAGAAAAATTCGTAGATGTGAAGTCAGATTTTTCAGGAATGTCTGACAGATAAATATTTCTGCTATGGTTGTCGCAACTGTTTTCTCTTACCCTATTATTGTAATAAAGTTAGTATTCCTATACATTCATTTTCTCTCGCAGTAAAACATAAATAAATAAGATATAAAGGGTGCCGATGTTCAGCTTGCCCTAGGCACCTGGAGCCCTACACTCGGCCCTACTCTTGAAAGTTACTTATTCAAAGGGTATGATTGACGTTTATTTACCCTTTCCTCTCGGGTTTAACGTGGCTTAGTACAAAAAGTTATCTGTGGAGGTACGAGGAACTCCAATTCGGACATTTGCGATAGAAACGAAAGACAAACAGTTGGATCCCTGGAAACCAAATATTTACTAACTGAACTCTCGGTGAAAATCGAGCATGATTTTTCATTCGTATATTTACGATTCTTTCTTATTTACCGGGGGAAATCTTGGGTCAATTTCAGGATATGAATCGAGATAAAAAAATTAATGATCAATATTCACCTGACATATGTTGAACTTATTTATGTATTCCTTCATCGGGGATACACATACACACGCACGCGTAAAATATGCCGGCGTGTGGTGTTCTCCACAAGATATATTACCTAAATAAATAGTCATGATGATGGAATCAAGATTATCTGCTTACATCTTTCGCTATAGAAAACAAATAAAGGAAGCGAAGGCTGAAAAGTAGCACTGATCGCTCAAACAGAAATTAAGAACTAGGGATGATAAAGATTAAAGAAAAGTTCGTATTTTTTGTCAAAGCATGAACTGATTCTCGCCCACTTGAAGGGAAAAAAATAGAACGACTACTTCTTTCACATTGTTTTTGCCGGGGGATTTACATCACTCAGATTAGCCTGTTTCTTCTTAGCAAAAAAATCCTTTCCAACCTAGTGAATTAATTCGGACCAGTATCCTCATCTTTGTTGTTTTGAATCGGCCGGCCCTAATTCATGATGATGCTTTATTTTAGTTCTTTCATATCTTTTTCTCTCCGTCAGTTTAATCTATTTCACAATAAAAAGAAAGGAATTCCAAGATTCTGGTTGAGTTTTCAGGAAATTTCACCCTTTTTGCCAACAGACAGTTAAAGATTCTTTGATTCTACCAAGTTATCGTAACAGAAAAAAGTTTTTTTGAAAGGATTTAATGAAAAAAAAATGCTCCTTTCTTCCCTTTTCTCTATTTCACAGAGATATTAACAAATAAAAAGTATCGTTTGATTTTGGAGTCAGTTCAGAGTTGCAGTTCAATTCAGATATATATATATATATATATATATATATATATATATATATATATATATATATATATATATATATATATATATATATATATATATATATATATATATGTATATATATATATATGTATATATATTTGTTTGTCTTTTTACATTTTCTCCGTTCTTCAGATTGAACGTTGAAAACTCACAATGCATTAGAAGTTGGCGCTCCGTATATATAAAAGGCTACCCGTACGGGCATATTGGGAATAACAAGATAGCTAATCATCGGGGCAAGCCCGTCCATCAGGTGAACCAAGGGGGTCGCCTATGGTGCAAAGATACATCTATGAAAAATATCGTTAGAATACGACCGGGGATGCAAATTTCATGCCTCACTCAGAGCGTATGGAACTTTTGAGCTAATTTTAAGTCTCGCCTAGGGCGCATAAAATCCTTGCGCTGACCCTGCAAACATTAGCTCGACGACAGTCACTCGCCAACCCGTTCATTCAAAACAATTTTAATTAATTTTTGTGGTCTTATCATCTTTTATTCAACTTTTTCTCCAGCTTAAACTTTTATTGGTCATGCGTTTAGATTTTACGATGCATTGGCAGAAAATACCGTCTTCTTTTCTGACATAGCTTGCTATGTTTTATTTCGGAGAAAATGTTATTAAACGGAGTCATCTCACTAAATGTAAGTAGGTTTTTCAACTGGTAGTTTTTGTATTATCGGTTACCAAGATACAAATACACCTCTACCATTTGCGTGCAATCGCTTTCTCTATCGTCTCCATCTATCATTCTTTCAAACTGCCTCCATGACTTTTCATACATCTACTTTTTCTCGTGTATGCGTAGCGTTAGTTTACACCTAAACGATATTTGCATTCGCGTGCGGGTCGGAACTAACGCTCGCTCGGCACAGGGGATTCCCGCTTTTGACGATAGACGCGCGTCTCTTTTTGGTGTTACCTCTTCATAGACAACTCAATATTTTAAAAGGAATTTCGTTTTCTTTATTGTTGGGCCTGCGGTAATGCTCTCGGCGATAATAATGTACTGATTTACATTTATCTATCAATCTATCTATCTATTCAGTTTTACTCCTTACCTCCGTTATTTTTATTGTGTCGTCTGCATTCGCGATCACACAGATAATAATGATCTGAATTAAATCTATCTATCAATCTATCTATTCAGTTTTACCCCTAACCTCTGTTATTTTTATTGTGTCGTCTACATTTGCGATCACACTGATAATAATGATCTGATATACATCTATCTATACAATTCTGTCCTCTTCTCCAGCGTCGATGAGTACTTCAACTACTAAACTTATTTTAATGTAGTTTTATATTTGAAAAAGAAACACTTTAAGTTTTCAAAATCGTGAAGACATTTTGTCTGAAAGTTGCTGAAGAAGCGTCATGACGACCTTTTGATGACTTTTTCGGACCAACAGAAATGAAACCAACAAAAATTGTCCGGATTCAAACGTCACGAAAAGGATATACGCACTTTGTGTGAACTTAAAAGTCGAATAACTATGCTAATTCGGTCCCTCAGTTTGTGTCAGACAGCATTTATACTCATGGGCATCCGCTGGGGGGTATTTGCATCAAGCCTTTTTATTCAGGGTGTGAGGGTTTAAAAGTTGGAACCTCAACGATGGATAATGGTGCAGTACAGTTGTTTATGTAACCCCAACTTGATGTACCAATAAAAAAGATGGTATTATTCTTCACTAGCAACAGGGTTACCACTAAGATGTATTTGGCATATATCCTTTTTTGTTGCTCATCCCACCTTCGAAAGGTGGCAGTGGGTGCTTTTGTCCAGGTTTATTTTTCAAAACTTTTTTTAGTGATCACTGCCAAATAAAAGGAGAGAAGTAACTTATTCATTGATCACCCCTTTCTATTACAAAAAAGAGAAAAAAATTGTCGTTTCGCTCTTGAATATGCAACTGTCTTGTATTTGGAACTAAAGTAGAAGCGGAGAAGGTAAATGTTTTATCTAATAGCAATAGAATAAAGTTTATTTCAAGTAAATAAGATGTAGAATTATTTTTGATTTTAAAAAACGAATGTAAGCACATGATTTTACATTTTAGATAGATTGAATTGAAAACGTAATAATAGTTTGTAAATGCATTGAGTTTTATTCAATTTAGATAAAATTAAGAAATCTAATAAATCATAAATAAATGAAAAAAGGTAAATACACATGATTTTATTTTGTGTAAATCTACACACACATATACAACAACCATGTTTTTTACTCATCCCGTAGTGTTAGTATTCAAAGACGACTGCACGCTATAGTAACAAATTTCCCCGTAGACCGCACGTAATTGTAGTACCGTTCTTTTTATCAAAGAGGTCAGAATATACATACATGCATATATACATGCATCCATACACACGTTCATATATACATACATACATACATACATACATACATACATACATATATATATATATATATATATATATATATATATATATATATATATATATATATATATATACATTTATAATGATCCTAAATATACTCATATGATTATGTGTTAAATATCATATTATCCTACCTCTTATATTCTCATTGCTCACCTCATCCCAGCAGAACAGAATACATTTACATTAAATAAAACTTTATACTTTAAGATTTATATTGCATAAAACTTCGCGTACTTCTCTTTTAATTTTACAAATGGGTTTCGAAATTTTCGATTTTATTTATAAAATCAAAGAGAAACATGTAACATCCTAGACTGAGCGCATATATATTTTGATTCTAGTCAGAAGTGACGATTCCTACCTGAATTTAAAATAATCCACTCATTTTTACGGGTACAATGATGATAATAGAAATAATTTGCGGCATTTCATTACAAGAAATGTAGGTTTAGAGAAGCTTCTCTATCTCTTCTATTTTGCAATATGAACCTTGGTTTTTATTTTTCAAATTGAATTTCGGCCCCTTAAAATCATGGGGTCCTTGGGTAACTGCCCAGTGTGCCCATGCGATAAGATGGCTCTGCCCGGTACATTAAACCTGTCGATAAAACGAAGGAAGGAAAAATCTTACAAAACCAATTCTTTACTTTAGGACTTCTCAAACTTTTTTCACCTATGACTCAATTTAACCAGACACATTTTCTCACACTACCCTACTCACTGGAATAAAATCATTTGGTACTAAGACTGTATATTAGTAACCCTTAGTCATAACCTAACAATAACTAAACTTAGAAACAAATAAAGACCAAAGAAAACTTTGTTTGAGATATTCGACTAATCCAGCGGAATTGAAAATTTCGAACCTTCGTTATTTCTTTCGTTTGAGTTGCTCAAACATCGCTAATTTCAGAAATTCGTCTACCCTCAGCTGAATTTTTCACATTATAAATATATATATATATATATATATGTGTGTGTGTGTGTGTGTGTGTGTGTGTGTGTGTGTGTGTGTGTATCTTCCTTTGGACGTTTCTGTGCCCCGCAATTTGAGAAGCCCTGTTCTATTTGATGTCGACTCAATGCCTGGTGCTTATTAGGCCGTAGGGAAAGGGAAAAATATTTCTAAACACGAGTGCAGTGCTGCCGGAGTTCACCGGAGCGCCGCTCAGGCATCTCGGTGGTGAAAAGAAAAACTAAAAACAAACTCAAAATAAATGAAGTGACGAAACGTTCCGGCACCTAAAAAGTTGGCACTGCACCTCTGCTGAGAAACACTGGGAAAAATAACAATCCAGATTTTTAATAATAGATTTCTACGAGAAAATTTCTTGTTTTTAATAATTCACTTCTGCTCGGTAAGTTGATAGGTATATATGTACATTACCCTGTCTTTCCGACTATCCTTCTGTCTGTCCACACGATATTCTCCGTAAAATTCAATGAAATTTTGTGGAAAGGTGGACCCTCGGCTCAAGAAGAAGAAATTAACTCATTCGGAATATTTTTCGAAGTTTTACGGCGTTGGCAGAGGTATGCGATCTCGGAGTGCTTTCTATTTACAATTATCTTCTCACCGTCCGACCTGGACTCTCTCTGCTAATAGAATTCTAAGAGATCAAACTTTGATGTTCCGAATTCACATTCACAAGTTATAATAATAACACATCATGAGCAAGAAAGGTTGGGCGTCTTCCTGGTTCATGCAAAGCTGATAATAGGCCCAGGCCAGGCCGGAAATGTACGCCCCATTTCAAACTGTTCATTTGCAATTTTTGTAATCAGTGCTCCGCTAGGGTTCAGGCGCAATAGGCGAGATTTGGAATTTGCATCTCGGTTGTATAGTAACCCTTATTTTATTTTATTTTTATTTTTATTTTGGAGTGTTCTCCTAGGATCATTGCGCCCTAGGCGACCGTCTAGGTTCACCTCATGAATGGACCGTCTTTGTCAGTGCAAAATACATATGTTTTATGTATCGGTGTGTATATACATGTATACGTAATGTACATTGTATGCTCAGAAATAACGGGACGAACAATTCATAATTTTTGAAAATCAAAATGAATATAAAACAATAAAGTACGGTACTTGTAAAAAAAAAAGGGGGGGCAGTAAATGCAATAGTATTTGCCTCTACCTGAAAGAATAGGACCCCTTGAAATCGTCGGCTCATGATGCCAACTGGCCCGCCTGTCTCTCACCCACTCTTCCCTGGCCTCGTGTGTTCTATTTAGCAATCATCCGTCCGTATGGATAGCCCGAATTTGAAAGACGTTTGGATACGGACTAAGTGCATGTGCCCGAGCAGAAAAGATTCGGGAAGTTGCCGGCCCGAATTCAATATTTGATATAATCTTTATACTTAATTTTCATTTATTATGAACTATTTTTTCTTTGTCTTGGTAAAAATTAACAAATAAGTAATCAAATGAGCATACCTTACAAGTCTGACGCATTCTGCGTGAGACACGCGTATTTTGTTACACTTTTACGCTCACACGCATGGCAGGAGAATTCTCACGCATTTTAGAAAGAGTTAATTTCAGTAGCTGATATGCCCCAAGACTAAATTTCCTGGAAGTGTATATGTTCCCTAGACTCCTCCAACTCCCCCAGAAGCGCTCGGAATTTTTTTTCATGAGTAGGGGAGAAATTGACAGGTATGAACAAATCACTATGGTTGATGTTGAACCTAAGACTAGTTACATAGACGGTCCTAGGGTTCCTGGTGCCCCGAGCAAGCTGACTTCGGCGCCCTTTAAAGTATAGTGTTATCAAATATTCATGAAAAATCTGTCTTCAAATCAGGGAATTTTTCTCATACGGACTATTTTTATTCTATTTAACTCGTTTACTTTTCCATTTTCCATTTTGGTTCAGAAAGTCCTTCTGTCTCATATGACAAGCGCCCACCAGCCCTCGACGTCTTATGCGACAGCCAGTGTTGCCGGTACCTGGTGCCGGCCCTGACTAGTAACCAGACAAACGTAGGTAAACTCTTTAGATAAGGGTTGGGCAAAGGACTTGATTTCCCCCAAAAAATTACACGGTTTTGCCCGACTTACAACAGATTTGCATAAAATTTCCAGAGTTTTGCTCTGATTTAGGGGACAGTTGCCCACTGTCCCACCCCTGGCTCGTACGCCTATATAGCTAGATTGGGGATTATTCACCTGTGGAAGGTTGAATTGTTGACCAGCTGGCGGAAGGAAAAAAACAGTGATTTAGATGATGGCCTATAAAAATCATCGAAAAAGCACAAATAATTTTAAATTAAAAAGAATGTTTTATCTTGAACCCCACCTGATCTCATATTCTGTGTCTCTTACCTCTGAGAGAGCACCTAAATTTTCAAAACTATGGCCATCAAAATCATTATTAAACTCTGATTCATTCAGACTAGAGTCCTCGCCTTGTTTGTAAAAGTCACAACGTTTCGGTCGTTGTACCCTCCGACCTTCTTCTGGTGTTTAAAAGTGTATCATGATTACAAGCACTATGAATAAAAAAAATCCATTTGCTGAAAAAAGATATCTATGTAAGACAAAGGTCATTGTCCTGTAGATCAGCTGGGCTAATTTCGGAGCTATAATGAGAAGAGGGTGAGAAAGACAATACGACGGGTTTGGTTAGTCACTTTATTGAAACCGTCACGGGACCAATGTCTTTTTAGCTGCATGCCGTGTAGGGGTGATCAGTTAGAAAAAAATGTTCAAGAGGAAATCAATAAATAAGTTACTTTACTTGCCTTTTGTTGGGCAGTAAACACTAAAACATAGTCTGAATTTTCAAAAAACAAGCGTGAATACTGTCGCACACAAACTAAGGGACAAATTTAACATAAACTTATATTGCAAACTGAACCCTCCCAACTAAAAACTATTTATTTGGAAATAAAATCGTTTTTTTTTTTCTAGACATAGTGAGGAGTAAATCTTCAAATTTTCAGCTTTCTAGTTCCATCAGAGCAGCCAGTACGCGTAATGCATCGCCAGCTAGGCAAACCAACTAGAAAACGGAAGAAACCTATGTTGACAGTTTTGGTTGACAGTCTCTCATAACTTTACCAGAGAAGCTGTTGCTGTTAAATGATTCCAGTACGAAACGATGTATCATTAATCAGATTATCTGAATAGGTTTAAGATGTTGAACATTGCTCATGTGATTGCTAGCATGAAAAACATTAAAAAAATCGTGCGGATTAAAGCCAAGATATCTGATTTCATCCATGAAATACTGGATCGGTGAGACTTATTAACAGTACCAGCCATAAGTCCTCAGGGCTGGTGTGTACGATCATGGACCTCCGCTGCCACGTTTCCTGGAGGTTACTAAAATATATATTCGGGGAAGACTTACTCTTTATTGACGATTATGCTATTATTAGGGTGATCAGCTCAACATTTTCCATAGGTTGTAGGACCCCAATTAATGCTTTTTCTGAAAGAGCACAGATTGAGGGTTGGAAAACTTTCTTTCTTAGCCCAAAGGAAGCATAGGTTATATAACAATAAGTATAATGATAAAAATAATCTTCAAAATCTGGAATTTTCGTTCTCCAGAGATGTCATTTTAAGTAGATTACTTTTAAATTTATTATTGTGAATCAGAGTAAAAAAGTTGAGGTACTTTACTAAGGTGGAGGGTAAATGCATCCCTTCACGGACGCTTCTGAGTACCCGTTCTAAGTCCTCTTAGCTGGTATCTATGATATAAGAAAGTTCGTTCTGAAACGCTTACTCTGTTGAAAGCAGTTGTTTTTTTTTTTAAGTAGAAATTGACGAGATGTTTTTTCAAAAGTCTGATTGCTAGTCTGGTCTCTGAATTTGTTAAATCAAAGTAACGATGTTACCTAAGTAGTAAATAAACACCTTGACACCATATTTTCCCTGATTTTTTCTCTGAGTGCGAGCTATATACTTTCAAAACCTGCCCTAAGTTGGTAAGTAGTGCTATTAACAACAAATTATGATAGGTAGATTTGGTAGGTAGTTTGACTAAGAAGAGAAAAGTAGATTAAGTTGGTTGGTGTTGGTGATATTATAGACTTTGATGAATAGATGAATAGATAAATAAACTCGCTATTACAGTCAATAACCAAACAAGCATAGCGTCAAAAATTGAGGTCACGTAAAAGAAATTCTATGGAAGAATAAATATGGTAAGAATAAATTCTAGTTATGCTATTACTGGAGAAGGCACCTAAATTAGAGTGAAAAAAAAACCATCTAGAAACATCTAGATTCTGACCTGTCAAAACGAGGCCCCCAAAAGCAAAAAAGTTTTTTCTTCAAAATTTTTTAGGTGGGGTGTAGAAGAGTACTGATGCTAATTTTTAAAATCTATAGACAAAATAGTATGGCCAGGAGCGCTGAAACATACAAAGACATGCACGTTTAAGGATGGATTTAATTCTTCACCACCTTTGGTGGCTACGGTGGTTCAATACGTGAAACTTCTATTTCCAAACGACTATTCGTTGCTACCGCACAACGAGAAAGTCAAATACTCGTTACATGTTTTCTTTATTTTTTTATTCTTAGACTGGTATTACATTTTATTGTCCTCTCTTTTACTCGGCTTTCGTCTGCTCTTCTTTGAGTTCACAAGCGGCTAAGGGTCCCACTGCTGACTTGTGTGGCTTAACTATAGAAATTCCTTCTCTATTCTCGGCTCCTTTAAGTCGCGTGCCGCGTTCCTTCCTTGCCGACCGACAGCCGTACTCGCCCCATAACCCACGTCGTGCCTATCCCATAACCCGACCATCGGTTCTTTTCCGAGACTCATCTTTCCAACACCGACATTCCCACCCAAGCACCCTAGGGACTGACGGAGAGCAGTAGGTAGGAGGACGGAAGATAGGGTTTGCTCGTGGCCTTAATGCCAACAACCCCTCTTCTGTCAAATCTAAGAGTTGAACAAAACCCAATTCAAGGCACGTAGTATATATGTCCCTAGCTTAAAACTTGACTGTTTTCATGGGTCTGCGGATTAAAAGATGGTGGAATTCTACGCGAGTTTAATATACCTAATCTGGACCACACTAGTTTAGAATTGGTTTTGTGATAGATAGATAGATAGATAGAGAGAGAAATGAACAGTCCGAGATGGATAGATACATATGAATACACACACACACACACACACACACACACACACACACACACATATATATATATATATATATATATATATATATATATATATATATATATATATATAATGGAGTAAGGATTCGCTACATGAACACGTTTACGTTTCTGTCCTTTTGGGGCTTAAGACGAATATCATCGGATATTGTATCATATTATATCGTATTATATATTGTATTCCTGATTTATTTTGTGCATATATATATAGAGAGAGAGAGACAGACAGACAGACAGACAGACAGAGACAGAGAGGCATAGCTAGGAAACCGTGCTACTAGAGCTGTAAGCTCGATCCTCACTGGGAGCCCCACTTTAGTGTTCCTGTGCCAAACGTGTTTGTAACAGAGAAACGTCACGACTGAATTTTACAGTCCAACTCATCTTCGACATTTGATGGATGGTACTCATAATAGACTGAGAGTCAGCGACGGATTAACCATCAGGCTAGGTAGGGTCCCAGGAGGATGCACGGGGTGGGGACAAAGAAATAGTTCAATTGAACGTAAAAAAAAAAAGTTTTATTGAGTGTATACGTCACTATTGTAGATAACGTAACTGATTAATATAACTTTATGATACAATGCATGCAGTTTATTATACATAGTACCTTATATATAAATTAGTGAGAGATGTCTGTATGTTTGTCTGTCACACTATAAAAAAAAGTATCTAAAACATAGGCGCAGCTCAAACAAATTTGCCATGTAGTAGACTTGGGTAAGTTTTAAAACAAAAAGTTTTCAGAAAAAATATTTGCAAAATGGTTTTAAAGGGGAGTTCTATTTACAATGAAACTATAATGCCAAAGTGGGACCTGCTTTCCGCCCATATTTATATCTTCTTACGTTTAGATATAATTCTTTAATGGACGCAAAGAGAAGGGAACCCCTTTAAGGGGTCGGAAGTGAATGAGATTTTTCCTAAATTTAAATTCAATGAAAATGTTTTCAGTGTAAAATTTTCAAACGTTTTAGAAAGGGGCTCTATTTACAATGTAACTATAATGCAAAACTGGACCCTTACTTACCGATCAATACGTACTAACAGAAGGACCTATATTAAACTAGTAATTATATAGATTATTTACCGTGACTTAATATCACTCCATTTCATTCGACAAAAGTTGGGCTGTTTGAGGCGGGGCAAGGTTGGGTGGGGGGCTTGCTAAAGCTCAGCTTAGGAGGCCGGGAGATAGATATCCCGCCAGAACAGAGAAGACCCCAATTTCTTTTCTTTTTTTTTTTTCCTCTACTTTTTCAGGAATATCTCGAAAAGTACGGTTTTGATGTAGTATGGTTTAAGTATTGCTGTACAAATTAGTGTAACTAAGTATAAACTTGGAACGAAAGCGCATGAAGACCTTGAACAGTGCGTTTTCGAACAGCACTGAAAATTTTGGAACGAATCAACCGCACTATTCAAGGTGCACTTGTATTCTATTTCTTACACTTCTTAAGCCTAAAAACATCGATAGCGCTGATCAATTTTGTTTTTCATTATTTCGGAAATTTACGACCAATTCCTTTGGTTCACACCGTTTTCATAGTTTGAGTTGACCGATGTATGTAAGTATGTATGTATGTATGTTGGTAGGTAGGTAGGTAGGTAGGTAGGTACCATTTAGTTAGTTAGTAGTCTGATGATCAAAAGGAAAATAAAAGCATTTATTTTACTCAACAAATATTCATTTTTTAATATAATCTCTTTCCTTGTCAGTGTACTCAACCTGAAACCTGTACGTGGGTACAATACAGTCCCCTAATGATAAATATAACGTTTATTTCATACAACAAATACTTATTTTCCAACATAATCTCTTTCCTTGTCAGTGCAGATAACCTAGCACTTCCCCATAGATCATATAAATCGAACACAATACGAAGTGAACTTTTCAGATCAAAATTCAGTTCAACTAATAACTATGTCATACTATTGACTTATTGATCCAACCCCGTACATCAGGAAATCGTTTATCTTACAAGTCGTTGATAGTAAATTTAGTCTTCTGAGTGACTTACTGGTGTGTGTCGCGTGTATGTGTGTGTGGAATGTCTGTCTATCAGTCTGTCTGTGCATGTGTGCATGTGTGCGTGAGTGCATGTGCGCGTGTGTGTCTGTGTGTGTGTCTATCTGTCTGTGTGTGGGTGGAAACGAGCATTTTGCTGTCGCGGTGTGGCCTAGATCTAAAACAAAAATAGTGGATGATTGATTCCCTATTCCTCTGTTCAGTGCGTGCACTGCTGTTTTTAGTTTCCGAAAATTGCTCGCGAAGCCCAAAGGTACGAACAAGAGGCCACTGGCACTCCGTGTGTCCCGAAGTCAATTTTTGGTTCAAAGACCCCAACATAGATTTGTACCTCACTAATAAAAGATTGTCGATTAACTTCTTCGGGCATCGAGTGCATAAAACAAGCTAGGAACACACACATACACAAACACACACACATGCACACGCACACGCGTACACAAGTGCTTTATCCTTTTCTATTGTTTCTGTTTAATTAAGAACACTTGTAGTTTATAAAAAATACTAAAAGCGTGTGCATGTGTGTTTCGGGGCCGGGACATGAGCGTCCGCTTCCATTTTTACTGGGGCAGGGGCCCAGTGCCAAAAACGATTCATTTCAAGGGATGAGAGACAAAAGGATATATTCGGTCTATATGGCCACCCTCTTCTATCAGAGAATAATAAATTCCCTTCATATGGAACCATCAAGTTCTGGTTGAATAAACAATTGATTATAAGGTCCCAACTTCCAGCCCCCCCCCCACTTCGCCCTTGGTGAAAAGGCCTGATCCGGGGGGCTCAAATGCCCTGTTTACCATCCCCAGCGGACGCCCATGATCGGGGCACTAACATCGTAGCACTTGTAGAAAAAATCCGACATCTGTGGTTATAAAATTTCTTCTCGACAAAAACAACTTTAGTCGAAAGATAAAGTGTGGGATAGTTAGTAGTACTAACTTGATACTAGTAACTTTTTTCGGGTGGGCTGTTACATTAACAAACAGTTAATAGTTCACTTTATTAGTAGTTTTTTTTTTTTTTTAACTTATTTAGCAATAATAAGAAGTGCGTGGACAATCATAGCAAAAAAGAGCCCCAACCAAGGCAGGTAAATAAAATTAAAAAAATGATAGTTCGTCTGCACTACCAGTCGTGGCTATTATTATACACTCATCGGTCGTATTCTAATGTCTATCAGTAAGCAGGATAGGTAGTTTGGTAGTCCCAGTCGTAAGTATTGACTAGTCTCTCCTCCTCATCATACGTACGTGCGTACCAAACAGCGCAACATCACAAGAAGAAACTAATTAGAACCAGTTGTAGTAATAGTAGTACTAAAGCTCTAGAGATGGTCTCTCACTATTCTTTCTCTTTCTATTCATTATGGGAGTGAGTGTGTGCGCTCTGTGTATTTATTTATTGTACAAGATAGGTAATTTGGTAGAGAACTAGTAATTGCTAGTTCGTTCTACGAGCAGGGCTACTAAATACTAATATTAACACTACAAGTGCTGCGACGATGACAACGATGAATACGACTCGAAGCTACTAGTAGTAGTAGTAGTAATATATATGGCCGCACTTGCAGTAGCCGTTCAGGTACTTACTTACTTACTTACTTACTAATATACACTACTACTGGTCTATATCTCTTGCACCTTGCTGGTAGCAGCTAAGCAACCTTCTTTTCTTTTTCTTTTTTTTTTTTTCTTCTTACTGGCATCAGCAGTTGTTAGTTGGTTACCGTTTTCGTTTTGAA
>OY735217.1:47117517-47127517 GCA_963457665.1 Thysanoteuthis rhombus | reverse complement strand
TACATATATATATATATATATATATATATATATATATATATATACGCGTGCACACAAACACACACACATATATATACATATATGTATAATATATAAATAAGTGTACTTGAAAAAATCAGTGCTTTGCACCTATTTGCATATGCTCCATCCTCGATATCAAGCACTCTTTCTTCATTGATAACTCAACTATCAAAAAATGATAACTGTTTATATATATATATGTGTGTGTGGGTATATGTATGTGTGCGTATGTAAGTACTTTACGAGCATATTGATAATCAATGCATTATACCAGCTATGAAGTATAGGTGTGAAATGTGGAAACTTGCAAAACAAACTCAGAAATAGCAGAGAGAGAGCAAAGTTAGGAATAACTCAAAGCGACGGAAGATCAACGTGAATCTGAGAGAGAACTAGGGTGAAGTATATTTTACAAGTGACTGAGCTATAAAAATGGAGATGGGCAGGGCACGGAAAGGGATAACGCATGGAGAAGGAAGCCAAGTAATCAATACCCATTGGGCAGTAAACACAGTAGGAAAAGATTGGACACAAGATTGAGAGACGATTTAAAAAAAGAAATTAGCACAATCATGATTGTCATGGAAGGAAAGGCCTTTGTCCAGCAATGGGCTTATAGCTAATGATGATGATGATGGCGTGTGTACATGTGTATGTGTGTGTGTGTATGTTTCTACAAGATTGGAAATGTATCATGTACAAAATAGATCATCAGAAATATATGATACACGTTTCCAATCATCTATATTTAAGTTGATAAATACGTATGACAACAGCAGTTGCTTGAGCAGTTAAACTTGAACAATGTATATATACATCTATATATATACATGTGCGTGTATATTTATAGTATTTGCATGCTCATGCATCTAAATCTATCTATCTATCTATCTATCTTAATATATATATATATATATATATATATATATATATATATATATATATATATATATATATATATATATGTATAGAGAGAGAGGGAGAAAGAGATTTTAAATAATGTATATTTGGGTAGCAATTTTTCTCTCAAGCAAGTTTCATTAAACGTGACAGATAATTTTTGTCCATTTCACTTTTTTAAACAATTTTTCTTGTTTGCATATAAGCTACTTTACCTATGGATCACCAGAATGAATGAACTGTTCAAAGTTTGTAACATGGTTCTTTGAGTGTTTTACTATAACCATTAGATTTTGCAATCCAACTTGGGAACGACCGATGATGGTTGAATAACAATGTTACAAACTTTGAACAGTTTCTTCATTCTTGTGGACCTGTGATAAAACAGTTTATTTGCAAACAGGAAAAAAATATGCATTTATATTTTCGCAAGCACACACACACACACACACACACACACACACACACACACACATATATATATATATATATATATACACACATATGTATATATATATACACACATATATATGTATATATGAATATATATATATATAAATATATATACACACACACACACACACACATACACACATATATATATATATAAATATATTGTCTAGAAAGTTTCAATCATAAAACACTAATGATGTAAGAGAATTTTTCTAAATCTAAATCATTCTAGTCAATCATCTTGAAATTTATGTAAGCTTTCCAAAGAGTTTTATGTTTTACACTTATGTGTATATATCCACATTGAATAAGAGAGAGGCATTGTAAAAACACTTGGACCAATTCTTAGCAACACACTTCTTACTTTTATTAAACACACTAATCAGTATCATAGACTTTCTCCTATAATTCAACAATAATGTGTGTTTCACAACTTGTAATTTCAAGGAAAGCCTGGTGCAGACCTATTAGTTGAGACAAAACAAACTTTGTGACCAGTAACTTTAATATCCTTACAGATAGAAGAGCTGATTGAAGGGGGGGTATGTTTTTTAATGTCTCCAAGTAAGACCAAGAGAAACAATTAATAGGAAGTTCAAGCCAAGCCAGTTACACATTGTTTATTTGTTGTTTAGTGTAATGCAAATCTGTTTCTGTTACTACAACATACAAAGTTAATTAGTTGAGTACTTACAAGTTTGCTAGCCAAGCACTATAGCTGAGACACTAGTGAGTAACTATTCAAGATTATTCCTTTCTCTTTGGCTCGGTGGAGAAGGAATCAGGTTTTATGGTAGATAGGATTAGTTTATGGCAAACTCACCAGTTTGCTTGATCTACCTTTCAAAATATAGAAAAGTTATTTCCTTGTTATAATTGCACTCTGATTGCGAAACGTTCCCTGGATGATCAAAAATGATGCTGGTATGCACGTGTTCAATATAAGGGGCTGAGTTTAACATTGATGGTGCCCAGTGCACCACTTTAATTGGGACCCTTCTATTTTTGTATTCAGCTATTATTTTCAAACAAATGAAAACAAAAATGAAGTATTCATTTAGAATATGATTTTTAATCTAACTCAGAGTCTTTTATGGATCAATAATCTCCCATACATGCTAGCATATGTTGACTCTCAAACTAAGGTGTTATTTCAAGTTTAGTTCATTATTCACTACATCAGTCAATTCCAACATAAGGCAGCATAATGTCCATCAGAGGGTCAACATCTTAGGGTCTAAAGTAAACAGACAAATATGATCCATCAGGGAATATGCTTCCCGCTTAAGAAGTCGAATTATATATAAACGATATCTCAATGTAACAATAAATCCACAAACAAGTTTAGTCAAGACATTTTTCCTTTTTTATCATCAAAAAATAAAAAATCTCAAAATGATTTTTATGACATAATTTGGAGGAGAGACCTTGAAATTTGGTGATCTGGTGCAGATGCACTCTTTGACCTGACTCACTCAGCTGCTCGATGCTCTTTATGTAAACTGTTTTGCATTTTCTTCTACTTATATGACCGCTTCATTTCACATCAACTTCAATCTTTTGTTTTGCTGTACTTTAGTATATTATTTGCAGGTTTGTTTCTACTGTTCAAAGTCAGTGTTCAATTCCAATTAAAACTATGTTTTACATTTAGATACTTTGGGGTATACCCTACTTTGAAATCTATCGGATATTTCTTTCTAAATCTTTTCATTTGAGTATCTGTTGTAGTGAAGGTTTACAATCAGACTTCACTCACTACTTACAGTGGAGTTACCCTAGCATAAATGATTCAAGATTTTTTTTTAATTTTCAAAAATTTAATCTTCAATGCATCATTTCTGACTTTACAAGGTACGCTGATGAAATGCATACTCTAGAAGAGGTGGGGTATGAAAATGTTTGAGAAAAACTGGTCTTTGTAATGAATATAAATATACCAAACTGTTGTATAATTAAGTGCATGGAGCCGAAAGTTGAAGCAAGAAAGAAATTAATTCTAATTCAGAAAAATGTCTTGTGGCTTATAAATAAAATTCTTTTCTCAAGATGAAAGATAGGTAACTCAAATTGTTGTTGGTAGCATTTCTAAAAAGTTTAGAAGAAATTTCTTTGCGGGGAGTGTCATGTTCAGAGAGATTACACTAAGAAAAGTAAATTGTGAAGATAAGTTCTTTCATGATTCCTTGTTCAGTTTGTGAGACTGAAAGAGTTGGTACCTGATGATATGTATATATCATTCCATTAATACCATTTTCTGTCAGCATTGTCTATATTTGGATTATTCTCACACAGCTAGATGAATAACAGGAATGCTAGTTTTTTTTCTGATTTGCCTTCACTCTCTCTCTCTTTCTTTCTCTCTCTCTCTCTCTCTCTCTCTCTCTCTCTCTCTCTCTCTCTTTATATATAAACATACTTATATAAACGTATACATATATCTACAGTTACACAAACTGCTCCAACATATGCTATATAGGTACTTCCTTATACATAAAAGTAATATATATATAGGGTTATGCTCCTTGATTTTCATGGCTAGAATACACACACACACACACTCACATATACACACATGCACACACAAATATGTATATATATATGTGTGCGTGATAGATGTGTGTTCTATCCTAGAAAAAGTAGTTTGGATTTTCTTTTTGATAGATAAACACTTGTGAATTATGTCATCAGGGTCGGCACTACCTATCAGACCAAACTTGGCAGCCATCAAGGGTGCAGACCCCAGAGCAGTGCCTATTGAAAAAATTTCAAAAGAAGATGAAGGGGGTACAATTTTCCCAGGGCGCATAAAACCTTAGCACAAATTTCAAGTCTTGCCTAAGGCGCATGAAAACCTGACATCAGTCCCATTTTATAATCAGAGTGCAGTTGTCTTTCAGAGCAAATTTGAAGAAAAGTGACCATTGCCTTTTTTCCCATCATGAAGACATGGGATTATAGTCAGGGTCTCCGAGTGGAATTTTATCGGAGGGGACAAAATTTCTTTCAGACCCCCTTCCCTTGAGTATTAGTCATCCATTTTTTATCCACATCGAGATATGCTAACATCCCAGGAAATACATGGGCCCCTTACCAACCCAGGTATTACATTTCCCCTGCAGCCCTTCTCATAGGCCCAGTTGATAGTCAAGATAAAATCATTTTTTAAAAGTGGCATATCATATTGGGCAGAGAGCATGCCCCCCCCTCCCTCCCCGATTCACCATCAGAGGGGCTTTCCCCAAGATGGCACAGCTAAAGATTTTTCATATACATCCTTGATAATTCTTTTTTCAAATGAAATATCTATCTGTGCACACAATATCTCCGACAGTACTCAATGAAATTTTGTAGTAGGGTAGCACTGAATAAAATTATTTTCATGGTACCCATACTTGTTGTCTTCATATTATTTCACAAAGTCGGAACTGAAAAATTGGAAACTAAAGATGGACAGAATTGTTGATAAATGTTGGCTTATGTCATCACATTCAATATGAGGGAATCATGATGATTAGTGAATAGTAATAGTACAAAAAGATTACAAAAATTCTAGATATTCTGGGATGAGAGCAAGTTCTGGAAGGCAGGTGACACCATGAGTTACCGCCCTGGATGGCACCAACCATAGGTACTGATAGTTAGTATTGTAAACAGTTGTAATGATACCACTACCCTGTTGTTGCATAATAACTATATGGGTTAAAATTATTAGTGATTTTAACTACCAGCCAAGAAAGTATCATTTTCTCTCAATGGCTAGGGCCAAATGATTCATTATTATCATTTGTACTCATTGAGTTTTCCAACCAGCTGTGCCTGATGACTTTCACTGGAGATCAAGTGACAGCAGGTCTCCTCATTACTATAGGATTCTCCTTAATATTTTGGCTGACTCCAATCATGCTGTGATTTGGATAGCTTCCCACATCACTTGTTCCCCCAAACTTTTTGCTTGATTCTTGAGGATTGTTTCCAGGGCTCTGAACACTATTGGAACCACCATCATCCTCATATTCCACAAATTCTCTAGCTCCCTGCCAAAGTCTAAATACCTATCTAACTTTTTACCCTATTTCAGGTTCACCCTCTTGTCTGCTAGGGTTGTGAAATCTACAATCTGGAACGTTCATTTTTCTTTTTGTTCATTACCACTAGATCTTGTAATCTGGCTTCGATTGAGTGATCTGTATGGATCTTAAATTACCAGAGAATTTCTATCAGCATTATTATCATTATTATAAATGTGTCTGCATGTTCACATCTTGTGTCTGGTCATTGCTGAAGACCAAGTGACAGCAAGTCTCTCCAGGTCTCCAGTCCTCCAGTCAGCATCTTTTTTTAAAAGTATGTTTCTGGTGCTCATTGTTGAAGCCTAGATGGTTTTTAACCTCAAATCTCCAGCACCCTTCTCAGTATTCTTACAGACTCCAGCAATAGTAAGGTCTGCGAAATCTGAACCTTTCCTTTTATTTACTTCTCCTTCAATCTTGATTCAAGTGTTTTGGGCACAGCACCCAGTGTGCCTCCGAGGATATTAAAATAAATAAGAATATTGTTAACATTATTAGCATCATCAGTAATAATATTAATATTATTATTATTGAGTTCAGCTAGAATACTGTGGAGAGTCCTGGAGTATTTTGGAGACTTGCTGTCACTTGATCTCCTGTGGACGCCAACTTAGTCACTGCTAGCCGGAAAGCTCAATAATAATGATATCAATAATAATACTGATGATAGTAATAATGATAACTTTTACACAATTGGAAATAAAGAGTAAGCCTTTGCCGAATATATCCCTTCGAAAAAGGACTCAGATCACTACTGGCACTACTGTCACTCTCATGTTTCTATCATTATCAGTATTATCATTTATATCATTAAACTTATCTGTGTACATATCATCGGGAATTATATATCAAAGTCCATTTATCTATTTATTCATTCTAATCCTACACCTTAGCATCACCAGCCCATCAGGCACCCGGCCTTGTTGAGGCTTCTGGCTGAACATTCAATTCTTTTGGTCAGTGTTTTCTTACTTTCGTGACATTTTCTGAGAAACATTTTCGTCTGTTTTGTTGGATTTCAGTCTCTCTCCACCCATGCACACTTTTACACACAGGTAGAAACCAGTTGCTTCAACAGGTGATGTCAATTACCTGTAAACAACACACTAATTTCTTAACACATACTAATTTATTGATAGGAGGTGGGGATGAAGAGCCTGTTGCGGTAGCTGAAGGAGTTTGGTATTTCCCAATCTCTCACTTTCTCACATACACACACACACACATATATATATATATATATATATATATATATATATATATATATATATGTATATATTACAATGTATAATATCACTACATTCTGACTGATATATATGTATAGAGAGAGACAGCACTCTGTATTGTCAATAAATATGCAAAAAATGGTTGAATAAGCTCATCCATTGCCACTATTTTCTGGTTTTTAATTCATTGTCTTTCTCCTAGACTGGTTATTATTCTTGTGTTGGTTCAAGACAGGTTATTTCCCAAGGCTAGAGAGCCTGAACTGCCCTGCTGTTTTACCCTTAGCTGAGGAGGGGAGAAGGGATGGATTCATGCCTTTCTTTAAGGCATATATATATATAAATATATATATATATATATATATATATATATATATATATATATATATATACATATATATATATATATATATATATATATATATATATATATAATATTCATGAATTGTGATGAATATACATAGGAGACTATATATATTTCAAAATTCCTTTATTCGAGATTGTTCAATGTTTTATACACTGACCTGCTAAATACATGTATGTATAAATATGCTTTCAATCCAAATTCTTATCTCATTTATTCTCAGTCTGTTCGTCTCTTTCAATGCAACAGTATGTATTTAAGAAATCGACACGTTTGGTCCAACAGAATGAATTATAAATTGTGCTACATTATACACTTAATTCAGACAACATAAATAGAACAAACAATTTTTAAAAATGGGGCTGCTGCAGGAATTAAACCTGCCATTGATAGGTAGCCGCTTCAACGTAGCAATGCTCTTACCATTGAGCTAAACACCCGCCAGTAAGGCAGAGGCCAAATGACTGCTTTCAACCCAAATTCTTAATCAATATGGAACCGTTGAGCAGAGTTCAAACTCCAACTGAGATAATCTGCGTTAACTTTGCATCAATGCCCTAAGGAAAGGTATCAATCAAAATAAATGACACAATTGATAATGTAAAAAGTTTTTTATTAAAAAGAATTCACATATAATAATTATGTAAATTTGTACAATACATTATGAGAAAAAGTTTTTTTTACAAGAAATCTTTTTTTAATTCAACTTTTTTCTGCACTGTGGACCAGTTTTATATTAATGGTATACTTGCAGGCCAAGTGAGGGGTGGGGAGGATTCAATCATAATCGGAATAGGTGATAAGTCAACCATAAGTCACGTATAAATGGCTAATAGACTCGATTTTCTTTCAAAAAAGATTTATCTAACAGATTTGATATTAATATCCATGGAAATTTATTTGTTTTTATTTTCAAAGAAACATATCCAAATCATATTGTTTCCTTGCAGCCGGGTACTACATACTGTGTGTCACAGCCCAGTTGTTGGGAACCACTGACTTGACATAATCCAATAACTATCGCAGAAATCAATTACATAAAAACTATAATTTCCTGTCACCTCTTTTTGAAATGAAATATTAAAAATAAAAAACACTTTCAAAAAGTTGTTAGTGTAGACATCCTTAAAATATTGACTTAGAAGTCTCGACTTAATTAGACAATTTCTTACTTAGTAAAAGAAAACTGTTAGAAACCATCAAGCAAAACTGTCAATATTAACATAGGTTTTTTCAGTTTTTAGATTAGATTAGCTGGCTAGCTTGTTATATATGAGTTGTGCTTACAGTTATCGCCAAGCTAGAGGGTTAAACATTTACTCCTTCTTATGTCGAAAAAAGTTTTTTGAAAATCCCTCTCCAAAATAAGTTTTAAGTGCGGGGTTCAATTTACAATGTAAGTTTATGCTAAACTTAATTTGTGTCTGGCTGAGTTCACTTAATTTGTGTCTGGCTGAGTTCACACTTGTTTTTGGAAAATTTAGACTTTTTTTAGTGACTACTGCACAACAGAAGGCAAGAAAAATAACATAATCATTGATTGCCCCTTTTTCCAATTTTTTGATTGAACATCCCCAACAAGGTATGCTGCCAAAAGTTGTTGGTCATGTGACAGTTTTTATTGAGTGACTAACCAGATCTGTGTTTTAGTTAGTTTTGAATGCTGTGGTTAAGCTGATTCAATGATGTAAACTGATTTTTAATATTAAGGTAGGAAGGCTCACTTACAGGTTGATGGCCATATATCTATTTCATGATTGCATAAAAGCTATGTTCATTTCCTCTGTATAGCAAAAAGACAAAAAGACTAAATGAAACTAACTACTCACCAAACTACCTACCTACCAACCTAATAACATATAAGTAACTTATTTTTATCTACAATGCAATCACCGTTCTGCAAACACATACTTATTCAGGCTTTGCTAGTATGTATCTGTGTATGAATGTAGAAGTGTCTTTCATGAACACGTGCGTGTACGCGCACACACATAGACACACACACACACACACACACACATATGCATACACACGCACACGGTTAATAGTTTTATTATTGCCTCAAAGCTAATTTGGTGTAGACATTGCTTGGTTACCTTGCATTTAGTACATGGAGGGTCATTTAGCATGGAATTTAACAAAAAGGCTTAAGAGAACACTTTGTATTAAAGTTTGTTTTTTTTTTCTGTTGATCAAAATAACGAGTGTCTTCAAATTTAATCAAGATATCCTTATGTTGCATAAATGAATCAAAGTTGTGGGAATACCAGAACTAAGTATCAAAAGATATGGATTTTTTATCTGAAACTATCTAAAAAAAGATAGATCTTTTATCTGAAATTATCTTTTTTTTTTAAATCCAAACTTTAGGCATTGTTGGTGGGTTAAAAATGACCAAAGAGACCCCAAAAAAGTAATTTATAGAAAAAACAAAAGAAAACGTTTTTAGATGGTACGTAGTTGGGTATTCATGCAAATTTTTTAGGTTGTAGCCCCCAAGATGGGTTAAATGAGTAGAAGCAGGTATTTTGAAACAATTTCAGTGAAATATATAAATGTATCTTTACACATATAAGTATATGTTTATATATTTGAATAGATTTGTATATTGATATAAAATTATACGTGTGTGTGTATGTATGGGTGTGTGTACGTGTGTGTGTGTGTATGGGTGTGTGTATGTGTGTGTGTGTGTATGGGTGTGTGTATGTGTGTGTGTGTATGTGTTTTTGTCTGTGTGTGTGTGTGTGTGCTTAAACAGACATAAAGTTACCACTCCAAAGTTTCCAACACTGACTATTTCTACTCTTTGAATTCTGAAGGTGAACGTTTGTTAGAAATCAAAAATAGCAACCCCCTCCACACACACAAACACACACAAGCAGTTATTTACTAAGCTTAGTTGAATCTGGCATAAGGCCGAAATAATTAGGGTCCTAGTGAAGATAAAACTGACTATACCA
>OY735217.1:47090017-47115017 GCA_963457665.1 Thysanoteuthis rhombus | reverse complement strand
AAGATTTAGTACTTACCGATCATATACAAACATAAATCCATACACACACACTCACATACATACACATTTGATACATATATATAAGCAATTGTACATGTATAACAAGAAGTATATACAAAATCTATACATAAATAGAAAGAGAGTGAGAGAAAGAGAGAGTGTTATGGTTATAAATATATATGCGTCTATTCATCTGGGTATAAGAGCATACAAATAGATTCATGAAAAAGATTGATAGCAAGTAAGTAGATCGATAGATATGCTCATTCTGAGATAGATAGATAGATGGATAGATTGATAGATAGATAGATAGATAGATAGATAGATAGATAGATATAGTCAGACAGATAGATAGATAGATAGATGGATAGATAGATAGATAGATAGATAGATAGATAGATAGATAGATAGATAGATAGATATGGTCAGACATAGATAGATAGATAGATAAGGACTTAGATCAATAGAGACAGATAGATAGATAGATAGATAGATAGAGAGAGAGATAGAGAGATATGGTTAGACTGAAATAGATAGATAAATAGATCATCCAACTTATTTTTTTTCTGTTGATAAACTATTCTAATAGCTGTGACTAGTCACTTTTTTAACTTGGATCATTTGATAAAGTTAGTTTCATCCTCCTTCATTCAATATGTATCAAATAGATGTGTATATATCTTGCTTTGTGTCTCTTTTATAGTCCATCATCATTAACTTGGCATTTAGTTGTTGTCGGGTGGAGGAGGGAAGTCCCTCAGAGCTATAATCTGTTGATACTAATAAATAAGATCAATTATATGAAGGACCCTCTTGAATGCTTTTCAAATTGAAACTCTACCTTTGCCAATTGATTTCTTTATTTTTAATTTGTTTCCCTAATTTCGTTTCAGCCCACATACCTCACAGTCAGTCAGTCAGTCTTGAATTCTATATCGGTCCATTAACCTAAATCTTTATCTACATATCTATCTATTTATCAATTGTCTATTCATCTTTCTGACTATCATTCAATCTTTTCCTCTGTTTTAGCCATTTGTTTTTCTTCCCCACAACTATCACTATCTTACACACACATACACATACACACACATATTAATATATATATATATATATATATATATATATATATATATATATATATATATATTATATATATATATATAGATAGATAGATAGATAGATGAATAGATAGATAAGAATGTATATACTATCATATACATGAATATATACAAAAATATAAATATGTGTACTCGCCATCCCAACTGTCAAAATTTGAAGTCATGTGAAAAATACTGTTGTACAATAATCATGGTCACAATAAATTCTTTTTATGACATCAGTGGTGTATCCCACTGGAAAACATCTAAAGAAAAAGTATTAAAAAATAGAAACACCTATATTTTGGAGAATCTAGATGATATTGATAAACCCATAAAAAAGCATTTTTATCCCAAAAATCAAAAAAATGTTTTTAGAAGGGTGCTGATGCCAATTTTCAAGTCTGCAGACAAAACAGAATGACCCGGAACATTGGAACACACATACACACATACACACACACACACACACACATGCACATGAAAACATATTGAACCCTTTGCCACTTTTGGTGGCTACAGTTGTTCAGTATATTTGAAATAGATCAGATATCATATGGGACAACTAATTTTCACACTTGATCTTGGATTTGAAACTTTATATATATATATATATATATATATATATATATATATATATATATATATATATATGTATATGTATATATGTATATATATACATGTATGTATATATATATATATATATATATATGTATATACATGTATATATATATATATATATATATATATATATGTATATATATGTATATATATATATATATATATATATATATATATATATATATATATATATATATATATATATATATACATATACATATATATATATATATATATATATATATATATATATATATATATATATATATATATATATATATATGTATATATATGCACCAATTACTCCCCATGGAAAAATTCATGGGCATATTAGAATTTCTATGAGGTCATTAATTTTTCAAAAGAAATTACATAACTCGTTTTCTGTGAGAGACTCCATCATTCCAAATGATGGGTATGAGATATTTTCAACTGCAAAATTGTTATCTTTAAGTGGATAATTCCATTGTTAAAGACAGAGAAACAAACAGAAAAAGTCATTATACGTGTATATATATATATATATATATATATATATATATATATATATATATACATGTACCTATTCCACCCTCCCCCACACTTCTCTCTCATTCTCATCCAACTTCCTAAACTAATCTCCTCACTTTTGTAAATCAACTCATGTATTTGTGTATTTGTATAAAAGCTTGTATTTTATTCTCTCATAAATTTGATGTATTTCCTCTTTGCTTTCTGTTGAGTCTAATTACTAGTTTATTTGATAAACAGTTTTGTTTCAATCAATATATTCCATTTTCTACATTAGTCTCAGTCTGTCTATTTATCTATCTTAGTCTGTTCACATTCATCTATCTATCAATCTTATAGATCTCATCTATCTATCTATTTCAGTCTGTTCACAACAATCTATCTCTGAGTTCAAACCTCAGTATCTTCACATTTATCTATTTATCAGTCTAACTATCTATCTGCTAATCTATCTATGTATCTATCAGTTCTCATCTATCTGTCTCTATTTGATCACAACTATCTATCTATCTATTTATCTATCTCTATCTCCACATCTATCTATCTATCTAACTATCTATCTATCTATCTATCTATCTACCTATCTATCTATTTTTAAACCTTCTTGTATATATCCCAGTGTAATCCTTATGGAATTTTTATTTATCAAATTATACATGATGTAGTAAATCACGATTATATGCTCTGTTGTAATAATTGTAAATAAGGAAGGAGATAAAAGTAGAATCAGTCCTTCTTTCGTATACTTTACACCTCTTACAAATTTTCCCACCTGAAAATTTTTCCATTTTTATTCAATTTTTTTCCTCATTGTAAATCTTTTATTTCACGGCAAAATTGATTTTTATTTTCAATATCCAGATATGTAAACAAATGCCAAATAAGTTAACCACCAGTGAGATTTTTACCCATCTCAAGAGTATTCCACCCTGGCCCAGCCTTTTATCAAACTGTGATAGCGTCTTAGACCACTCCACCATGGTATTGTTTTGTTTCTCTTCTTTTTTTGTTGTATATTTTGGGTTTATTTATCTTTGTTTTTTTTGGTTTCATATTTTTATTTTTATTTCATGTCCTCTCATTTGCAATGTCATTATATTCTGTTTGCATCGCGGCCATCGTTGGCATGACAGAGTTTTTTGTTTTATTGTTTCTTCTTGTTTTTTCTTTTAATTTGTTTTTCCTCTTGAACATGTCCAAAAATTCGTTAGTAAAATTAATGAAGAATGTTGTTGGAAACCGTAAACCAAATCTGTCGCCAATACTGTCAACATTGGTTTCTTCAGTTTTTAAGTGGGTCTTGCCAGCTGGCTTGCTGGCTATGTATGTGTTGCGCATACAGGTCACACCCGTGGAGCTAGAGGGCTGAAAGTTTAAACATTTAATTATGTCTAAAAGAAAATAATTTTGTTTTTTGAAAATCCCTCCACCTCCAAATACTTTTTAGCACGGGCTTCAATTTACCATGTAAGTTTATGATAAATTAGTCATTTATTTGGTGTCCGGCTTGTTTTTTTGAAAATTCAAACTTTTTTAGTGATCAAGGCAAGAAAAGGTGGGAGAAGTAATTTATTAATTGATCACCCTGTGTGCCAATTTTTAATTAATCATCACCAATAAGGCATGCTGCTAAAAGACCTTGGTCTTGTGAGAGTTCTTATTGAGTTACTTTTTCTCTATTGTCTTTTTGACTTAGATAATGTCTCAGTTAGCAGAGGCTGAATTACTTAAGTGACGATGACATTATATCTACATAGGTTCACCAAAAGATGGTGCACAAAAAAATAGATTCAGAAAAAAAGAAAGAATAAAAAAGTTTTTAAAGGAAAGACACACTGAAGAAAAAAAACAGTTGATTTCCTTCGAAAAAAACCCAAAAAGACAGAAAAAGAAACGGCAGAAAAAAAATGTTAAAACAAAACAATCAAAAAAATAATCCTTAATGACTGAGAGGAAAAGTTTTTAGATAATGTTTCTCAAAAGGAATTTCCTTCACTGGAATGATCTTGTTCCCCGTATTGATCGTTCGTTTTTGGTGTCTTTGAGAGAGAGAGAGACAGAGAGAGAGACAGAGAGAGAGAGAAGGAATGGTTGGAATTAGAGGAGAGGAAAACAAATATAAGTAAAAATAGAGAAAATCAGAGACCTTTTAAAGTGTTTTTTCGTCTCATCTTTTTGAAGGCAGCCGCCAGCTCCTTCTTCTTCTCCTTCTTCTTCCTCGTCTGACATTTCTAAAAAAAACTATTTCACTTCGCTCATCTTCTTACCTTTCTCTGCCAGGAGTTTGTTGTCGGTGTTGTTCTTGTATTTTTTGTTGCTTTTATTGTTGTTATTTTTGCACCTCGATGACGTTGTCTTTATCTCACCTTATGACTTTTGTTATTGTTGTTGTTGTTGTTGTTGATGTTGATGTTGTTGTTGTTGTCATATTTATCGTTTTTTTCCCTTTCCATATGGCTTTTTTTTTTCTCTCTTTTTTCATGATTTTTTGATTATAAATTTGAATCCTGAGGATAAGTGCTTCTCTTCTCAAGCAAAAATTAATTTGGTCAGTGATCAGTAAGATAGATAGATATGAACAGACTGAGATATATGGATAGATGGATAGATAGATGGATAGATAGATAGATAGATAGATAAAGATAGATAGATAAATATGTATGCACAGATAGATATGAACAGATAGATAGATATGAGCAAAGAGATAGATATGAACAAACAGGTAGATATGAATATAGATATATAGATAGATATGTACACACAGATAGATAGATCAATAGATAGATAGATATGAAAAGGTAGATGATCTGGTTGATAGATAGATAGATATGAACATAGATAGATAGATAGATTGATATGAACATAGATTGATAGATAGATCGATAGATAGATAGATATGAATAGATAGATATGAACAAAGATAGACAGATATGAACAAACAGAAAGATAGATAGATAGATAGATAGATAGATAGATAGATAGATAGATAGATAAGAACAAACAGATAGAGATAGATAGATAAGAACAAACAGATAGAGATAGACAGATAGATAAGAACAAACTTGGCCAGATATAGATAAATAGATAAGTATGAACAGATAGATAGATAAAAAGATATGAACACACAGATAGATAAGTAGATGAATACAATTTAAATTTAAATTAAAAAAAGATTTGCATTGCAGTAAGCTTTGAGAAGAGTGTTCTTTTGACTTTTGACGAAATGATTTTATCTTTTTTTTATTTTGTCTATAATTTCTTTTTTGAATTTTTATTTTTCTTTAAATTCAGCATTTTCACTACATCATCAGAACATAAAATTCTTTTTTACCATGTCAATTACATCCCTTAGTGTGATTAAGGACAAACACACGTTGCTAATAATTATATGAATGGATTCTTCATTATGAAAATTGTTTAATTAACTCTCTGATAATAAGCCTAACTGCTCTCAACAAATAATGTCTATCCTTTTGCTTCTCCCAGTCAACCCTGGGGAAGGGTCAGTAGACACCCATGATTACTTGTGTTAAACTATAGAAAACCTAAGACCTTTTGATTTTGTATGCCATCAGCAAGGCCTCATCACTGATCAAACTGAAACAGTAATAAATAAACAAGTTTCTTTCCAATTTAGTAATACCTCTGTCTTCCACAAATACTATGTTTTTTGTGTGTCTATTGTCTTATATAGATTTTGAATAAACTTACTTACCATTACCTTTTTTATAAATTGTTCTAGGTTTTTTATTCTGTTCTGTTACTTGAATATACAACTACATCATGTATACCACAAGTACTTGCATAAACCCATACATAAATCATATGTACTTAGCACTGATTACAAAAGTACTTTATGAACAATTTAAAATGGGGCCGACATTTCCCATCTGGCCTTGGCCAATTACCGGTTTTCCAAGGGCCTATTGTTTTATGTACTGTATATGCCGGTGTATAAGTTGACTTTTTGCAAAACAAGTATTTTCCCTATTTGACCATATTTGTCTATTCAGGCTCTATGAATTCGACAGTCTAATAGAAATAATGCTGCCTTATGTGAGAGAGTTGACTATTATCCAGCAAATATTGAACTAAACTTAAATTAACACCTTAGTTTTGGGATCAACTTATATACCAGCATATACAGTACATTATTTTTCCTTTTAATTTTTTTACCTAATACCTACCTTTCAGGCAGCCTCCTGCTCATTTTCTCTGTATTTTTTGCCTTTGAGTGTCTGTGTGAGAAAGCAGAACAGGTGAGAATACCTATGTGTCTTCATCGTTGGACTACAAGTGGGGAAAGAATAATAGGAAGACATAAACGTTGAGATTTCTGTCTGTTTTTGGTGAAAAGGACTGTTTTTTGTAGGTTATAGGTTTCGCAAAAAATGGGAAAGGCTTCATCTTTTTTTTAACTTCTTTTTTCTTTTTATTTCATTAAATGTAAGATGGTTGATGGATCTGAACAGACTGTGATAGATAGATTCAAACTGAATGAAATAATTAGATCTGAACGGACTAAGATGGATAGATAGATAGTTCTGAAGAGGCTGGGGTAGATATTGAAAGATCTAACAGGAAAGATTTGAAAATAGCATCCTTTCAAATGAATTGATATCTTGTGAGAGATGTATGGAGACTTGATAGATTGATAATAGATAATAAACAAAGCAGAAAAAACAGATGAACTAAATGAAATAGCAATTTCTCCTCAATAATAAACATCTTTCCATTTTATATTTCTTCCTTTCTCGGCTGAAGTCACCCAGTGGTAGATTAACCATTGGGCTGAGTAGGCTTAAGCATTGTGGCCCAGATAGGAGGCGGAGGGGTGGATCTGAGAGCAAAAAAAAAAAGGTTTGATTGAGTGTATACACCAGTATTTTGGATTTTACAATTGATTTACGATATTGTGCATGAAGTACTTCAATGTTGAAATGGTGTAATGGTTTGTATGTCTGCCTCTACATGTAGAAAAATTCGGGTTTGATTCCAGGCATAAGCGAATTGTGTAAACTACTCCTCATGTGGACGAATTCCCCCGTGCACTCAGCATCTGAATGAGAACACCCTAAGCTGTGTGATTAGGGTGGAAAAAATTGGTAACGGCGTCACCCCTTACTCTATTTGAAAAGAGACTAGTGGAAGAGGATCCTCCGGGTTGTCTCTGACTCCCGGTGCGTTACAAGTCTTTGACTTGGACTGACATACATCGACTTGCAAGTACTACATTACACTTAGTACAAAGATATGAATTACATAGCGTCACTCCATTCTATTAAAGAAAGAGTGGGGAAGAGGGTCGGGGGGGGCATCATCAAAACTCAACTGATGGATCCAGGTTGTAGATAACCCAAAAGTGGAATCACCAAACCATCAAAGTTTTGGTGGGAAAAATCCAAATTTTTCCCTCGACAAAATCAAAATCTTCCGTAAGCCAGGCCAGAACAGTGGAGGATAAGCCAATTGGCATGGGCTTATGATTTTAAGTGGGCTTACTCCCCCTCTTAAGGGTGAGCTTTTGGGTAAAATATTGACATCATTAAGAGAGTCAAGGGGAAAACTTTCAGCCCAAAATATTCATAAAAGATTAATACAGATGGATTTTTCATACAGAATTGATATGAGTGTAGTAATTTACTGCTTCTTATTACAGTACTTTACTCACTTGTTTTATATTTAGGATAAAATTTCTTGCTATCATTTTAGTTCTTTTATTCTGTTCTGTCACTATATATATATATACACCATGAACAGTACATGTGTATATTTATATATATATATATATATATATATATATATATATATATATATATATGTAACCATATATAAATCATAGGTACTTAGCTCTGATTATAAGAATACGTCATGAGCAGTTTGAAATGGGACCTACATTTCCCATCCTGCCTGGGCCTAATGCCAGCTTCCATGGGCCTGAAGCATGACACAGTCGAAGATTTATCTATTCTCTTGTTTCCTTTTTTTTCTTTTTCCTTTCTTTCTGACTTTCTTACTTTATTTTTGCTTTTTTCTTTCTTTCTTTCTTTCTTTCTTTCTTTGTCTAAAGGCTTTCATTTCTGCCAGTTGTTAAGTTGAACACAACATGACCAACCACAGACAATTATGCTGACTTACTGAAACTTAGAAGAGCCACATTCTTCAACTAACCTTCTCAAAAACTGGCAAATAGCAGTTACATCTATTCCTGTTGAGTTTGAGCCTTGAGAAATTGGGAAATAGCTGAACTTTGGCCCATGATGAGCACCCAGTACTAGTGACAAGTGACTGAAGGTGCCCAGAGTCAATAGTTCAAAAATACTGATCTATTTTCTATTTGTTTCGTTTTTGTCAAGCATTAATGTTGTTTGTCGAGTTTAACTTCCTTTCTATTGAGTTGCTCTTTATACTATTCAAGCAAGATTACATGGCATTGTCCAGAAATAATATGCCTATCCAAGTCATCATGAACCCTTTTAATGTTAATTTCATTTTGTTTGATCTATATTTAAGTTTTACATTTACTTGAATGTGGAAATGAAACAAGAAAGAAATACCAGTTCATTTTAGTCTTAAATGTTGAAAAATTAAAAATACTTTTTCTTGCCTTTCTTCAAACTTATTTTAAGATCGAAACGGTATGCCCATTTTGGTAAGTTAGTTTATGTCTGGCAGTGTTCATGCTCATTATTCGAAAATTTGGACATTTTCGATTGATCATCCCCAACAATGCATGCTGGTCTTGTGACAGTTTCTATTGAGTGACTAACCGGAACCGTCGTTTAATTCTTTCAAAATAAAACACAGAATTGGAAAAAAAGAAATTAATAAATATTTCTTTAGAGATCAGATTTTTCAAGGAACATTTTGTTTCTTTGTGCTACTATTTTCTCCATAAAACTCATTTCTGGTATTTTCACAGGAAACAAAAGGTTGATAACCCCCCCCCCCATTTCTGGAACTGATAAGCATGAAATGAAGGAACCAGAAAGAATTACTCATCTTTTTTTAAACCTATTCATATATACATATTTTCTCACGAATCTTGAACAAACTCTTTTTCTCATAAAAGTGAAAAGGTTTTCATTTGCAATTAATATTTATTCATATTGTTTCTCATCTCTCAATGTCAGTTTCTTTTTTGTACTTTACATAAAAAGAATTCACTCTGTTGTCAGATTGATTTGAAAGTACAAAGAGTTTTTTTCAAGTTATCTTTATAACTACAGGTATTCCTTGAATAATATTAATTTGTCACCAAAATTCCCTTATTGTTAAAAACCACACTCTTCAAGTTCTCATTTAATTCAATGTGGTTTTTATTTCTAGCTTATAGTTAGTTACATGAACATGTATCACAATGCTTTATCTGTGGTACATTAAAATCCACACTAAATGTACAATACAATAAATGTAAGTATACAACAACAGGCTCAACTGATGACTACTACTTATACTATAAGTGTAGCATAGTAGGAAGGGAGAGGGGTGAAAAGAAAGTTAGGTAGTTTGATGAGAGGGTAGGAAGGTGAAGGGACTAAAATTGTGAATATCTATTTACACTCTATTTTTCAATATTAAGCTGTCACCATGGATAAAGCAACCCCTAAAAACAATAAAGATTCACAATTAAATAAATCTTATTTTCCAAGATATCCAAAACCATCAACTAAAACTGTCAACATAGGTTTCTCCAGTTTTCAAGTTGGTCTGGCTGACTGACTAGATATGTTTTGTGCGTATGGGCCACACTAATAGAGCTAGGGGTCTGAAAATTTCAACATTTACTTCTTATTGCATCTAGTCCTCTTAACCAGCATATAAATCCACCAAATAAAACTAAAATGACTTTGAACCCTCCCATAAAACAGGTCTGGTTAGTCACACAATAGAAACCATAATAGCCAATAACTTTTGGTAGCATGCTGTGTTATAGATGATCAATTAAAAATATGGAAAAAAGTATTATCAATGCATAGTACTTTTCTGGCTTTTTGTTGGGCTGGTTACACTAAAAAAGCAAATTTTCCATGTGAATGCTGTAGGACAAAACTAAAGGACCAATTTAGCATAAAATTACATTGCAAATTGCCCCCTTTCATGAAAAAAATTTCCTGTGAGGGAATTTTGAAAAGACAAAATAGTTTTCTTTTTTTTTCAGACGTAATAACGAGAATACATCGCAGCGTGTATGCTTGATACATACATATATACATAGCCATCCAAACCAACTTGAAAACTTAATAAACCTGTTTGGTGACAGTTTTTGTTGATGTTTTCTGATATATCAGTACATCTATGTTAAAAGGCTGACATTCTTACACTGCATCATCACAAGAAATCTCTTCAATTTGAAAATATTTGATTGCTCTAAAAATTATGTTTGATTAGTTCAACCATACAGTTAAAAAATGATGGAAGAACTCAAATAATTTTGCGATTACATTATACTTAAAAAATATCAAAAACATGTTGTTCTAGATTTTCTGGTTTATGTTCAAGCAGAATGCATTCGGATTTTTGATGCATTGTTACTCTTTAATTAGTATTTTATGGTTATTTCCCTTTACAAATATTACAGACAATAAATATAACCAATCCTATAGATTATATAAGTAGATTATGGCAGTACCTTTTGTTTCCATTGAAATGAAATGCTACTTTGTATCATTTTTTTCTTTTTAAATAAATATCCAGCTACAATGAAAAAAATTACGAAGTAACTATTATTCTAAAACTTCAAAAATGTTTTTGTGTTTGGGAAGAAGTTCGAGCAATCTTTAACTTTTCACTTCTTTGTGAGATTTTTTCCAAAAACCGAATCTTTTCCTAGAACTTGATGTCTTGTCCAAATTTTTCACAAAACATTGCTGTATTTCATGATCTATTCATTTGAAAGATAGAAGAATAGACTGAGAAAGATAGATAGATAGATAGATAGATAGATAGATAGATAGATAGGTGGAGAGTAAGTAGGCAGGTAAGTAGATAAATAGGTAGATGAATTTTGACATGTGTATGAATCTGTGTGTAAATGTATGAGATTGGAGTCTTTTACATTTAGTGAAGTCAGTAAGTAATGTAGGTAGTTATTTATTAGTTTCTTGCTTATTCTGTATGCAGATTTCTACTCAAGGCTGTGCAGTGTAAAGACTAATAGTCCATTTTTTCCATTTTTCTATAATGACCAACGGCAGCACAACAATGGCATCGACTATTTTTAAGTTTGTCTTTGAATGTCGATCAGCATATATGTATTCTATTATGGTACCTTTATTGGTCTAACTTATCAATGAAAACAAACCATATTCGAAAAGAAAGGATGGGAGGAAGGAAGAGAAGAAAGGGAGAAGAAAGGAAGGAAGGATGGGAGGAAGAAAAGACAGAAGGAAGGAAATAAAGGAAGGAAGAAAGAAAAGAAAAAGAAAAAAGGAAGGAAAAAAGAAACAAAAAAGAAGGAAAAAAGGGAAGAGGAGGGAAAAGAAAGGAAGGATGGGAAGAAGAGAGAGAAGGAAGTTAGGAGGGATGGGAGGAAGAAAAGACAGTGGTAAGGAAATGAAGGAAGGAAAAAAGAAAATAAGAAAAAGGGAGGAATGAAGGAAGGAAGAAGGTGAGAAAGAAAGGAAATTAAACAAAATAATGGTTCTTGCCCTTCTCTGTCTTATGAAATCTCCTAGTTTTTCTCTCTCTCTCTCTCTCTTCCCACCTCTCTCCCTCACTCCCTCTTTCTTTCTCTTTGACAAAAAGTGACCTTTCCACCACTGTTTATGTTGGTGGGGGTCGCTCATGTTGTTGTTATTGTTATTATACCCAAAATAGAAATAATATCAGACACTACAGATATTTGTTATAAGCAGCAGACTTTTGGGGCTCTTAATGCTGTTTTATAAATACATATATTTCATATATGCGTGTGTGTATGAGTACAAACATATAATTTTATTTCTGTATATCCATATCTTGTATAAGTGAATCACCATTGCCCACGTGTATACCAGAACTTATTATCTGAAAAATTAAAGAACAAAAAAAGCACTTTTATAAGAAGAAAAATGTTTTTAGATGGTTCATAAAGGTGTATTCATGCAAATCTTTGAAGTTGTGGACCCAAAAATGTGACCTGGAATGCCCAGAGATACAAGTTAGTGAATGTATGTGTAAATATATTTGTATAATTCTCCTCTTTACATTTATTTTCACAATACACACCTTGTATGTATTTATAGCATATATATATATATATATAAATAAAGGGAGGATATAGAAAATGACAAACATTTTGTCAGTACCAGCACCTAAAATGTTAGCACTTCACCTCTGGTTGTACTTATATGATATACTCAGGCATATGGGTGGGTACTCTTCGGTTTGGGGGTGGGTCAAAGGGTTTGATTTGCCAAACATTTTACACGGTTGTCCCCAAATTACTCTGATTTGGCTGAAATTTCACACTGATCAGTCTATATTTTCTGTCTGTAATATTTGTTAAGGGAGATAACTGTTAAATGCTAATTACAGAGAGGCCTTCCTTTCTTACTTATTTATCGATTGATTTTTTCAAGTGCATAAAAAATCTAGGTTCATTGTGGTTGGATAAAAACAAGAAAATGCTGAGTAACATGTTTTCCATATATTCTAAGTAAAATACAATTTCAAAATGATTTAAATTCTTCCATTATTTTTTGACGACATGGGTAAACTAGTTCAGTAAATAATCTTTAAACTTTAACCCCAGCATTCCTAAATCCATCTGTTACTATCATAAATCAGGATTTTCCTCTGCCCTCAACCAACCTGAAGGAACTCAAGCAGTTTGGTTTTTCCCCATAAAAAGCAATATAAGTGCAAAGTTGAGAGAAACAATAAAAATTTCAAAATTTGCAGGATCAAATTCCACTCCAACTTCCATTCCAACTGAAGAAGAATTCTGTAATATTTGTATTGTGTATATCCATGAATAAATTCATAGATATATAAGTCTTGTAAGTTTAGCCCTGCTGATAAGAGAGTCACTTAATTATCCCTTTGTTTTTTATTTCAAATCACGGTGGGAGATTGTTAATTTTATATGTCAGTTTGGTTTAACATGACAGGACAGACAAAGAGTGAAGAGTCTTCCCCCTTAAATTTGGTGAGGATTGTTCTTATTCTTTTTTCAAAACAAAGTTCATTCCAACTTTGACTGAAGTTTTTACAAAAATTTTGAAAATATTCATCATTATTATTAATCACCACTACCTGCAACAAACAGGTTTAATCACTGTTGGTTGGTTTAGATTATTCATAACATTCGTGTCTGTATCTATGTACATATCCGGTTTTGGCCCAGCCCTTACCATTCATAATAGAAACTTGAAATCTTACTCACTCACTCTTCTCAATGAGTGGAGAAAATGTTCTGTTTTTTGAAATTTCCTTCCAAAATAGGTTTTATGGGGAGAGGTCAATATGAGATGTAAATTTATACTAAATTGATCACTAGTTTTTGAAAATTCAGATCTTCTTTTAATGATCATAGCCGACAAATTATTCATTTATCACTGCTTTTCCAATTTTTTAATTTTAATTATCTTTAATCCAGCTTTAAAGACAAAAACTAAAGTTTAAACATTAGGAAAAAAGCTCAGAACTTCATGCTTTTCCTGGCAAATCAAAAAGATTCCTCTCTGTCTCTCCCTCATTCTATGCCATTTGCTTTCCTTCCTCCCTCCCTCTCTTTTTTTTTATTGTGCTTCTTTCCTCTCTTACTCTCCCTGCTTTCCTCTCATTCCTTTTTTCTCTCTCTCTTTTTTTTCTATCATTCTGCACCTTCTCTCTCACTCTGCTTTTTTCTCTCTTTTTGTTCTTCCCTCCTATATCCATCTCCATACGTCATTTTTCTTCTTTTGTCTTCTCCTGTCTCCTATATATACAGATACATATATATATACACATATACATATACATATATATATATATATATATATATATATATATATATATATATATATATATATATATATATATATATATATACATATATATATATTTATAAGGGTTGTTTCAAATGCTTTATAACTTGGCATTTTTATACACAGAATTAAATAGAGCCTCTAGAACTCATTCATTGTTCAATATCTTCACTCAACAAAATTTGTCAGATAATCTTTTTTACCCTTTTTTCTCTTCTAACATTTCAGTTTCCCAATGGATAGAGCTTTTGCTTTTTATTTTCTTCATCTTCTTTTTCTTTTTCAAATGGCCTCAAAAAAGGCATTTAACCTACCCTTCATTTGCTGTCCTTCTCTAATAAGACACTAGAGTAATTCCCCCCTTTTTCTATCAGACACTTTTCCCTTGTTCTCTCACTCCTTATGTTTCTTTTTTCTCTTCTCTTTCTAAAAACTTTCCTCTCTTTCTCTGTCTCTCTCTCTATCTCTCTCTGTCTCTGTCTGTCTCTCTCTCTCTCTCTCTCTTTCTCTCTCTCTCTCTCATGATGATAATGATGATTTGATAGAATAAATTTTTTTTGAGCTTTGCTGTTTTTCTCCTTTGCAAAACAAGCGGTAATTAAATCAATAGTAATATGTGAATCAACTGATTAATTTATTGTATAAAAAATGAAGTCCAAAAGTTACAGCTGTCTGTTTTATATTAGATTAATACATTTTTTTAGTGGAGGATGTGGAGTGAGTGGGTGTATGTAAGTGGGAGAGTTAAAGAGAGATAGAGAGAGAGAGAAATGACCATCACTAATGACTGCTAACAAAAAAATAACCATGAACTGAATGAATAGTAAATAAGTCATTTATTGTGTTAAACGGTTTTTTTTTAACCTAAGTACCATTCAGAACATTCACACTGATAGCAAAGAAAGAAGTTAAAATTATGTTCTAAAATGTTATTTTAGAATTCCAAACTTAATTCCAAATTTTATTCAAAGACAACAGTTAGATCATTTGAAAACAAAAGGGTGATCTTTTCTTCATATTTTAGATATTTTCAGGATGTCTTTTCCAAGAGATAATTCTAAGAAAGTCCAGGTGGCTCATTGCTGCAAACCTAATTAGTTAATTTGCACCACACTGAACAGGGCCAGTTCTTAGCCCCAGGCAGGCTGAACTTCAGTGCCCTTTTAAAGCCTGACTAAGCTTGTCACCAGGCATTAGAGTTTTCCATTGCTAATTGTTTCACTCAGTTCATCACAATAGACAACAGTGAGTATTTAACTGTCAGATATTCCTGAAAATTCTGACTTCGTATCAGGGAAATTTGATTAAATTTTGGTGTGGATCAAGGAATTTTTTTTCAATAGAGAGATATTTTTTCACATATTAAGATAATAGTCTAAAATGATAAAAATTGAAACTTGAAGTTCCCTTCCCGAGCATTGTAGATCTATATGAAGTCATTTTGTCAAACTTCTGTCCAAGTCTGGAGCTGACTTTGTTTTTCTTCTGCAACAACAACGACTATAACATTAATAATTCTCACCAAATTTTGGGGAGTAAACTCTTCACTGTTTGTCTATCATGTCATGTTGAACATAGATATATGAATTTAACATTTTCCCACTGTAATTTGAAACAACAATCAAGTGATTGGTAGGTGACTCCCTTACCAGCTGAGCTGATCTGGCAAGTCTTATAAATCTTCAAATCTATTCATCATATATACGATGAAAAAGTTGCAGTAATCATCTTCAGTTGCAACCAAAGTAGGAGTGGAATTTGATCCTGCAGCAGTCAGGCTTGTTATGTATTAATATCATCAGTATTACATTAGCACTGAATGTCTACTAGAAATGCTAGTTGAGCAATTTTTCTGCTTTAAAATCATAAGCAGGGAATCCAAACATACATGTGAAAAAAGTGAAGTGTGACCCTGCAGTAGCCAGGCTTGTTCATTCAGTTTTTGGTGTATGGCATTGGCAGAGGTAAATGCTCACTAAGTGCTCTCTAGTCTGTATCAGTTTTATCTGTGTGTGTGTGTGTGTGTGTGTGTGTGTGTGTGTCTCTTTGCATGCATCAAATCTCTTGGTTTCTTCAGAGAGACAAAATGGTTTTACTTTTACAAAGGATAACTTGCATTCAGTCTGCTTAGTTAATGTAATAGATTGTTAGCCTCACATTCACATAGTTCAATTCCCGGTGTGAGCGAAGAGCATGGAGAACTCTTCATTGGACAAATTTTCCTGTGCACTCAGCAGCTAATTGAGTATACTCCAAGCTGTTTAATTTAGGTAGAAGGCACGTATCGACTATTTTACAGTCGCATCTTTCCAAAGACAAAAAACGAGCATGCCTTTACCCATCTTTCAAGATGTCTGGCCAACATTGAAGATTATTGCTGACTGAAACCCTAATATGGATTATACATTCTGCAATGCAGCAGAGGAAGCGTTTATAAAAAAAACTTGCATTCATTTAAAAGTTGTAAAAGCATTTTGAGTGAGTGTATTTTAGTTTTTATAATATGCTAACGAATTAAAGTCTATTTGCACTTTTGATTCATCAAAAGTCATTGTTAGAAAAAGACCAAAATGTCTTTATTTAAGGAAAAAAGCATAAAATTCAAAAATCATGCACTGTAAGAGGAGTATGGATTACAGGTATTCTTACACCCGGCTCCCCACCCTATTCTGCCAGTAGAAACAAACATATTTACTTTGATAATTATTAGAAATATGTAAAAAAAAAAAAAAAAGAAGAAATTCAGTGATGTAGTGCTAAAAAAAGAAGTGAGGAAACACAGGAATGCCTGCTCCCTTGGCCCCACCCCAGGGAGTAGGCAGCCCTGAGTTCCATCACTTCTTTGAACTTTCCCAACTCAACATAGATACCCTGAAGACATTATTCTGTCCATTTTATGCCAAATTTATACTCAGAAATATTTTAATTTGTCAATTTTCTCACTTTGTATTGATTTGTTATTGAACAACTGTTGCCACCAAAGGTAACGAATGGTTCAATTCCTTTTTCATACGTGTGTTTATGCTTTCCACTGCCCTTTGGTCATACTGTTTTGTCTGCAGACTTGAAAATTGGCATCACTAGACCCCTTTCTAATTTTTCTTTTGTTTTTCATTTTTAGAAAAAAAAGATTTTTTTGACCTTCTGGGGGCCTTATTTTGATCAGTTTATGAATAACATGTAAACTCTCCAGAATCTTGATGTTTCTAGATATTTTTTTACTCTATTTTAGATGTTTTCCTGTGAGAATAACATTTAGATCCTCCTGAATCTAGATGTTTCTAGAGGTATTTTCACTCCATTTCAGATGTTTTCCTGTAGAAAATGTCAGTGATGTCATAAATAGAATTTATTCTGACCATATTATTAAGTTTGTTTAATTATTGACTATGATATCAAGTTGTTTATTTATTAACCTTTACTTATTTATTTAGACCTCATCAGTGTTTCATTTTTAATTACTCCATGCAATATACTGCTTTTCATAATCTATCAAATCAAAATTATTTTTGTTTATTCATTATTAGAAATATAATCAATAATTCCAACAACAATAACAACAGCGATAAAAAATTATCTTTGGTTCTTTTAGTGACTCTGTGTGATAATTCTTTTAAATTTCTGTGAAATCTTCAATCTTCAATATCAGATTATCAACTACTTCCCTAGAATATGTCCACTATAATTAGAGAGAACAATAATAATTACATTCATTATAATTCATCTACTTCCTTTATTCATACATCATTACTTCTTATGTGATGGCTTCACGATAAAGCTGTAACTCTAGGGTCAGAGTCCATTCGGAAAAGAATTTGGAATTTCACCAGAAGCAATACAACTGGTTCAACTGCCCCCCCCCCCCAACAAATCTTTTTAACATTATTTCTTAGATTTTTCAGTGCTCCTCAGATATATTGCACCATCGAAGATCTCTACATAACGAGAAAAATACAGATATGAACAGTATGCATTAGTTATAAACACTGTTTAGACTGAGTTCTTTTTTCCTTTCCTCCTTTCTATCTTTCTTCCCATTCTATTTTCTATCTTGAGAATGGATGTTAAAAAAATATAATATGACGTAATGTGACATAAAAAAGAAATAATTTCTTCTGTTTTTTCTCTCTTGTTACCCTCCCCCTTATTATGATAATAGCTCTCTTTCTTTATTATAAATCCTGTCTATCTCACTTTAACTGCTCTCTCTTTGAGTGTCTAAATTCCTTGAAAACACTGTAAACCAATCCAAATCTGGTCTTCTTAGGACTGTTGACTTACATCGCAGTTAATAGAAAGAGACTCAAGATCTTGGTTGGTTTTTCAATTTATTGACCACTTGAAGGAAATTCTTTTTACCCTTATTTAAAGTGGTTTATTTTTTTCAAGTTAGTTCATAGCAATGAGCTTCATCTCTACTGTAATTCATCTTGACTCTTTACTACATAAGATGTACCAATATAAGTAGACTCAGCTCTATTGTACTTCATTTTGGCTTCATACTACATGAGATATACTAACATAAGTGAGATTTAGTCCATACTAGCAAGCCTCACCTGTACAGTACTTCATTTTGACTTTACATCACTAAAGATTTACTGATGTATGTAGAATAAAGATAATTAGAAATGAATACAAAAGACAACTCAAGAAATAAAAGATTTTTGTTTTTAAATAGAATCACAGGAGTCATAGAACTTTGAAAGTTTCTGTTTTGTTAAGCAAAGGTGACTAACTTGCTTGTTGTACAGTCATTAGCATATCTCTCTCATAAGCTATTAATTGGTTGCTTCTATAAATACGAACTGTGGTGTGCAGGGACACTGCTATATTACTTAGTTGCAATGCCTTCCTATTCTTCAAAAAGAGACGGCATTAAGAAAAAGAAAAGTTAGAAAAAAGTGATCTATAAATTACGGATGATTTGAAATTTAGGTCAGAGTAAAGTTGTAGTGTATATTTTTTGAGATTGAGAAACATAAGTTATGATGGCTTGGGTCCTGAAGATGTACATTGTAAAAACTGGACTTCAACTTGGGAGAGAAAAAGAGACAGGCCAAAGGACAATGATGACAAAATTGGAAGAGATTGGTCTCACATGGAGCAAAGTACAGACCAAAGATTCAATGGTCTATATTGCAGCCCCACAAAAGTTTTTATTGGGGGGTTCAAAATTGACCCCTTAGTTTGTGTTCCGCAGCATTCACACTTGTATTTTGAAAATTTGTACTTTTTAGTGATAACGAAGTAGAAAAGACGAAAAAAGTAATTTATACATCGATCTTTCAGTTTATCATCATATTGAGTGACTAACCTAATCTGATCTTTTATTTAATCATAAGTTTATGATTCAAATCATAATAGATGCATTTTCATGACGGTAACTCAATTTTACAACCCTCACTGCTTACGAGATAGAAAGCAGTATATATGGGTGGCTGAGATTCATAATTTCCCTTGGAATGCTAGTTGGGTATTTTTTTCAGTAGAACCCAGGAAGAAAGCACAATTTCAAAAAAAAAAGAACTCAGTTTTAAACAACAATTCTTTGTAAATTGTTGTCACGAATATGTGAGACTAATTAGAATTTATTGAAACAACAGACGACAATGTTTGTTTATCATAATTAAACAAATTACAGTCTGATGATAAGAGTTAATATATTCTTTTATTCATTCGTAGTGCTTTCTTTTCATTTACCAATCTCTTTCTTTCTTTTTATTTTACTCCGTTCTTTCTTGTCATTCTCTACAAAAGTTAGCAAAGGTAAATTAGATTAATTTTATACCAACAGATTAGATTCATCATGCCTGATGCTTATCTCAGGTACATTTGTTTTCGGTTCGGACTACCCACCTGTCCACCCGACACAAGTCAAGGAATACAATGACTCTCTTTGGTCACTGGGTACACTTTGACTAAACTTGTGCATTCTCTTTGTATACAGAGATTGCCGTTCTTTGTTGAAAGATATTACAAAATCTTGCTTCCATTTTACTCTCTCTTCCTGTCTGTCTCTATTTTTATTTTTCTTCTTTTCTTTCCTTTTGGTTTATTCTCTGTCTCTCTCTTTCTCTCTCTCTCTCTCTCTCTCTCTCTCTCTCTTAACATAGCAAATAAGAGTATGAAGATTTTGAGTTCATGCCTTCTTTAGATTCAACAGGCCTTTACCATTTTTCCTTTTCATGAATATATATACATGTATATGCATATACAAACGGGTATACACATGTACCTGTATTTATATATATGTATACACATACATATGTATACATATATACATATATATATATATATATATATATATATATATATATATATATATATATATATATGTAAATATAGGTTCGCCCATCCCAACCGCTCTATCCAAAAATAGAACATTCTCATGGAAGCTCTTTCATAAACCAAAATGGTGGCATAAAGTAAAGCAGCAATTACCATTAATTGACATGTGAAAAAACTTTGAGCATTTCCAAAGCTTGAGTTAGATTTTTTTCTATGATTGACATTTCTGAAATAATTGCAAAAAGTATGAATTTTGAAGGGGCACACAGAGTTAGGGAAAAATTTGAAGATGTTTTGATGACCCTCAAAGAACTGCATGACTGAAAACTGCATGAGGCTAAGCAGTCAAGCATAATGTCATATTTCAAGGCTCAGCCATATTAGTCACAGCAGATAACAAATCTGGACAGGTAGATATAAAAGAAGGTTATTATCAAGCCTGGGATCTTCAGAAATTTACACCTTTTCAGATATTGTGGGAAACCTGTGCTAATGTAAGCCTTTCATGAAAATAAACTTTCTAAAAGCGGGGGATAACTGTGAACATGTTTGTACTCTGATATGTGCACATATGGATGTTTTCTCATGTATATATATACATAGATACATGAATTTCGAAAGATTTTCATAGGGGGAGTGAGTGAATTGCCCTAAGCCAGCTTTTAACAGAAATTAAGATATATCATATTACAAAATATCTTTCAACATTCAGATTATAATTATGTATATATCAACACTGCTGGGGTGCCATGTTGACCGAACTGTTTTGTTTTTAAAATCCCTGAAACGGTTACTTGGTAAACAGACTGATGATTTCAACAGGTGAACAATCACACATTATACCATAGTAACGAGGTATATGTAAAACAGAAAAAACACTGAAGAAAATTACATAAATTACATTAACAGATATTGGGGAATAAGTGACTGAAGTGACACAAGAAAATTTTGGAGAAGTTTTATAATGTTTAGTGTTTAAAGCTGTAAAGCTTTCTAGACTATACACATATATATATATATATATATATATATATATATATGTGTGTGTGTGTATCCTCATATTCACTTTTATGTATACATACTCCCACGCACATTCCCATGCAAATATATATATATATATGTGTGTATGTATATATATATATATATATATATATGTGTGTGTATGTATATATATATATATATATATATATATATATATATAAAGAGAGAGAGGGGGAGAGTGCATATCAGTGTATAAGAAATGGCTAGACTAGAAGTATATATTTGATATTGACAACAGATGTCGAGATTTTGTTACCAACTCAGTCTTGACATCCCTGACTAAACTCAGATTATCATCAACAAAGAAAAAGGAACATTAAGAGGCCCTGAGATCATGCAAACCCTGCATCTGCATGGATTGGGCACTCCTGTGCTATGTTGAAGAACCAACAAAGCCAGCTGGTATTGTGAGGTACTGTTGGGGTGCCCTTGCTTAATGGTAATGATATTTAAGCCCTGAAACTATGCCAGACCCCAAATTTATCATCTGACTAAGACTTTGTTGGTGGCACTGCTACTGTTTTGGCGAGCAGAAGTTGTATAAATTCATTCATATATATATATATATATATATATATATATATATATATATATATATATATATATATATATATATATATACATACATATATATATATATATATATATATATATATATATATATATATATATATATATATATAAGTAAATAGTATGTCACAAGACAAATGAAAGTCTTGTACTAATCTTCTGGGAGGAGAGCCAGCATGCTTTGGAAATCAACAGATAGATAAATAGATAGATAGATAGATAGAAATAGATAGACTGAAATAATTATGAACATAGATAGATAGATAGATGGATAGATAGATTGACAGAAATTAACAAAAATAAGTAGATATGAACAGTGAGAGGGCAGATAGATAGATAGATACGAACTGAGAGATAGGTGGATATAGATAGATATGAACAGATATAAGAGTGAGTTGAAATTCTGCACTGAAATAAAATACAATAATAAAAATAATATTTATTGAGAGTGAAAAAAACCCTAAAAACTAATAGTAGGCCTCCTTCCGCTGACTTGCCTGCCCATACCTATGTAAGTAAACCCATTGATCGCCTTCCATGTTCAGGCTGCTTTTACTTCATACTTCTGATACCAGTTTCTACCAATAATAGTAACAGCAGTAGCACTAGTACCAATGGTACTCGTAGCACCAGTAGTCATAGTTAGTGAGTCTAACAAACCTCTCGATTCCTTTTTTTTCTTTTTGATTCAACGACTCCTGCTGTGGTGTGTGTCCGTGTTTGCTCTACACACTGGTAATGTTGCCAGTACCATCAGCACCGATGCCGTTGTTGTTAGTTTCACAGACTGATTATAGTTTAACGTCCCATACGTACTCTGTTATGAGTTGGTACGCATCACGAACAATGAACCAAAACTCAATTTGCCTATAATTACAATATTGAATACATCGATGCTATAGATCATCCAACAGTGGTGCACTTGGGTGTGACGTTCAAACCGCGATAAGAATTTCTTGGCAGCTTTTCTTCTTCCCTTGCTTTTTTTTTTTTAAATAATTCTTTTCACTTTATTTTGTTCAATTCTTATTTATTTTAGTTCATTTTTTTCAATGTTTATTTCTTTCTCAATTTCTATAAAATAAAGGAGTATTTCTCTTTACTTTCCATCTTCTTTTCCTTCTTCTCCTTTTTCTTCTTCACAGTATTTGATTTCTTTCTTCTTTCTTTCATTCAAATACTTTTTAATCCCATCTTTTTACCCTTTCTAATGAATTTGTAAAAGGTTTATTCTTCACTTGTGTCCGTCTATCTGTTTATCTGTTCATACACAAATATCCTCAAAAGTTGACGATAAATTTCAATGAAATTCTCTGGAAGGGTGGGCCATGAGGTAGGCAAAAATTGGTTAAATTTGGGAGAGGGTCTAGGATAATTTTTTGACCTAGAGATATTTCTTTTTATGTATAATTATATATCTATTCTGTCCATGATTTAGAAAACGGTCATTAAGATCCAAAGAGTTTTTACAATGATTGGACTCCTTCTTGCTATTTGTATCGTTAACACAATGTTTTGACTCATTCATTCTACAGCCTTCTTGAGGTGCACTGTCTGAATGTGTTTTGTGGTAAACAAATTTTTTTCTCTCCAAAGGTAGCAACGCTTATAAGATAGGATACGGGTGTTTTCCTTTCCTAGGAAATTTCCATATTATGTTCCTGTTGAGCAAAAACCTCATTGGATTGAACCCCACAGTTGTCTCAGATATACACTCAGCCCTTTTTCCTTTCTCTTTTTCCTGTCTCCTTTTCCTGTCTCCTTTTCCTGTCTCCTTTCACTTCCTCTAATCTCAATCCTTTTCTTTCTTTCTTTCTCCAAAGCTTCTCCCATACAATCAAAGATTCTTCAACCACCAATCTATCATATTAACTGATATAGAGGGGAATCGAGGGAGGATTTTGGGGCCAGGGGCCTTGACTCTTTGAAGGGCCATCCTGATGAGATTACTGGAAATTCTGTTGGTGAAGTATTATTCATAAAGCTCTTCGGAACTCCCTCCACTGGGGCTCCATGAGGGGGGGGGGGTTTCAGATACCCATCCCCCCCCCCCGCCATGTCTCTGAATGTACAGCCATAATTCCTACACTTCATCCATCACTCCATTATTATCTACTCTATATTAATACCACTATCTATATCATTCTAACCCTACATTATCTTCACTTTTCTACTCCTAATCCTATTGTATATTGGCTTCAAAGGTCAATAATAGTCTTTGCTTTGTGATGTTGACCATTGAACTGTTATTGAATATTACATCCAGAATAATGGGTCAGGGTATTCCCAAATGTCTGCAGTACGTCTCTCCTAAAAAATATTGTAATTTAATTGTGAATACAAAAAATTTTAAAAGTTGGTAGATTACTAATATCATTTATTTATGTATTTTCTATTTTAATCATTTATTCTTTTTATTTTAATTTTATTTGATTTTTTTCTAAATATTTCTGGAATTGAATAAATGAAAAATTATACTGTATAAGAAAATATGTTGGTAGGTACTGCTTGCAAGGCTTTAAGACTAATTTGAACCCTCCTTACCAAATGTTGTATTAATCAGAAATGTTTTATAATTAATTTTTTATTGTTTACTTGGTGAAATGAGATTCATTCTATTCTGTTCTTATGTCTGGTTGCTTTACTCACCCAAAGCAATAGTTTTGGTCAAGCACTGAATATGTCATATATATACATATATATTCAAAAGAAGGGATACTGCCTAAATACACAATATATTTACACACACACACACACACACACACACACACACACACACATATATATATACATATATATATATATATATATATATATATATATATATATATATATATATATATATATATATATATATATATATATATAAGTATGTGTGTTTGTGTGTGTGTGTATGAAAAATGTTTTATGGATATTATG
>OY735217.1:47060017-47087517 GCA_963457665.1 Thysanoteuthis rhombus | reverse complement strand
TATATATTTTTCTCTCCTTCTTTTTCCTTCCCATGTATATATATATATATGTATATATATATATATATATATATATATATATATATATATATATATATATATATATATCAATGTATTGACCACATATATATATATATGATATCCAAATCTTCAGATACATGTAGATGCACAAACTCACGAATGAATTTCCAAGAGGTTATAGAATAATGTACCTTTACACATGTTCTTTTTAATCTAAACCTTTTGAGTTGAGAAAAGCAAATCTTTAGTTATTTAAAAGAATTCAACAAGAAGAACATAAAACTGTCTGAGTCATTCACTTCTGTTTTCTAGAGTTGCCAGGCTATAATCTGAAAATATCAATTGTCCCACTATTTATATAATCTCTGACGTGTAACATAAGTAGATCGCTGAATTTTCTGATGAGATTCACCGAAATGTCATGGAATCAACCCAATTTTATTCTTTAAGAAATAGACTTACCTTTTGAATATATGTTTCAATAGCACTAAGTTTGGAGAACAGCATCAATATGACTCAAATAAGGGATATATCTTATTTTCCTTCTTTATTCAGATATATTTTAAAGATTTTCATCTAATTGCATGTTGAGTCCTTTCTTCTTTCTCTGATAATTTTTAGTGGTACTAGATGAAGCTAAGCTTAAACATTGATAGTTGAAAAATTATTAGCACGGTCAGTTCACTAGTTGTCAAGGGTGAGTTCAATTCTTGTCTAATACAAGTGCAGACTCGGGCCAAAGTTTGCCTTGTCCAACAAAAATTTGTTTTGTACATAAAGCTATTCAGACTATTTTCTTTATCTTTGTTGGGTTTTTTTAACACATGTTTCAGCTGTTGTACCCATGTCCTTCCTCAGACATACACCTTGATCAAGAACATAGTCAGAATGTGGGCATGACACCCATGTTTGATCAGCTGAGTTGACTGTCCTCACTTCACAGTTTATTTCCAAATTCGATCTTGTATTAGCCAATCTTGTTATTGACAACTCATTTTTTTTAAAGTGTTTTGGTGGAGTTGTAATGGTTATTCTAATCCAAAAATGTCATTAAAATGTATATTTTTTCTATTCAGAATAATCTATCCTTTCTCTCCCTAATTCAGAACCAATCTCTTTCCCTTTCTTCTTCCCAATCTCTTTCCTTTTCTTCTTCTCCATTTTCTTTTTAATGTTAGAAACGCTCAACCCAAAATGCCATCTAGATTTCTTCAGTTTTTAGATGGATCTGGCTATCTATATATCTATATATGTTGTGCATACAGACTATAACAATGGAACCAGGAGACTGGATATTTTTACATTTCTCCCTATTATGTCTCGAAAAAAATGTTTTCTTTTGTTTCCCCATCCTCAAAAAATGGGTTTTTTGTGGTGAGTTCAATTTACAAAGTAAATTCATGGTAAATTGGTCCCTGAGTTTATGTCTGACAACGTTCACAGTTGCTTTTGGAAATTCGGACTTTTTCAGTGATCACCGCCTAACTAAAAGCAAGAGATGTAACTTATTCATCAATCACTCCTTTTTCTAAATTTTAATTGATCACTCCCAACGGGGCATGCCGTCAAAAGACATTGATCGAGTGACAGTTTTTATTGAGCGACTAACCAGACTTGTTATTGTTTTTTTTTTTCTCCCTTATCTCTAGCCCATTGACTGTGTGCGGTTGTCCAGCTATTTGCCTTTTTCCCCCGTCTTATTGATTTGTTTCCATACAGTGACTCTAACTGTCTGCTAACAGTACTGACCTTCGTCTCATAACCATCGTCACAGCCAAATGCATTAAATGGCTGATATGGAAAAACTTCTCATCTTTTTCCCTTAGAGCAACAAAACTCATCTGCTAACAGCATCATACTGGAAATGTTTACAATCGCTACCCTATCCAAAAAAAACTATGGCAGAGCTTTCCAAACTGCGTATTGCAACGCTAATCTGTAGGTGTGTCGCAAAGTCAAGTATGATTAGAAACCGCCAACAAAGACTGTCACTCAATCTGTCGACATAGGTTTCTTCAGTTTTCTAGTTGGTCCAGCTGGTTGTGTATGCATCAGATGTACACACTGCACCAATGAACATTGAACATTGATTCTTTATTATGCCTACAAGAAATGTTTTTTTTTTGTTTTTCTAAACCCTTGAATAGGTTTTTAGTTTGAAATTGGTTCTTAGTTTGTGTCAGCTTTTTGGGGTTTTCAGATATTTTGGTGATTACTTCCCAACAAAAAGCAATAGAATTAATCTATTCATTGATCGCCCTTTTTCCAGTATTTTGATTCTTCACCCCCAACATGGCATGGTGGCTAACTGAGAGACAGACCATACCTGTTTTATATAGTTTTCAAAAAATACTTTTCCTGAATCAGTTGACATAATATAATCGTCTTGGCTAATGTAACATCCAACACCGTATGCAACCAAAAGATGATGGTCATGTGACTTTTTCTATTGTGAGACTAACAAGACCTGCTTTTATTTTGATCCTTTTTTTTTTAAATTTCTTATAATTATATAAGCATAGTGCCCATAAAAAAAAAAACAGGATTATCTATGTATGGATTGATACTTCTGCCTAGGATAGTAGTATCTGTGCACCAAAGGTTCTTCTTGTTTCAGCCAATTTTTCTCTTCCTGTAGGTTATTTTGTACCAAATTGGTATCAGTTTACAGTCTACGATTCATATAGATATATAAATGCACACACACACTAACACAAAAAAAAGCAGAGACATGTATACATACTAACAAATCCACACACACACACACACACACACACATGCACAGACAAATTTTCATGCACACACATTCACACACATATACACACACAGAAATAGATATGCCAAGGCACACTCATACATGCACACACCACACATACTTTCTGCTGCACATGCTGACTTTGCTCTTATCACACTGAGATTATTCGGCCAACAACAAAAGCAATGATGTCAGTTGAACACATTGGAATTCCATAAATGTTCCTTGTTTTGTTTGGTGGGTTTTTTTTTTTGGTTTATTTCTTTAATTTCTTTCAATTTTGCTGTTGTTCTCTTCTTTCTGTGTTGTCAGCTTCAGTTTGCAAAAAAAACAACTTATCAAATTGTTGTTTCTTCCCTTTAAGGTGGCCATTTCATTACAAAAACTTTGAAATAAACAAAGCAACTCAGAATAGCCGGAGAATTTATTTTAAAACAAAAAAAAAGAACAGACTCTGTTGAAAACCTGCAATGTTGTATAAACAATTTTTGACAGTATTTGGCAACATTTGTTTCTGTTATAAAAAATATTAGAAAATTTTAAAGAAAATATTTGTTTCCAAATGAGTTTCCAAGTTAATCCCTGTTAAAAAGTCTGAAGCAAAAATGAACAATCATTGCATCAAAAATAATAGGAAAAAGTATCGTCCGAAATGCAATATAATTCATCAGCGAAGGGAAAGGTGATAGATATATAAATATGGAGTGTGTACATTAATTATAAACACTGCTCGGTCTGCTTTCTTTTTTTTCTTCCCTTCCTTCTTTCTTTCTTTCTTTCTTCTATTCTATCTTAACACAAGAAATGATCTTTAAAAAGGAATAATATGACATAGTGTGATATGAAAAGTAACAATTTATTTTTCTTTCTCTATCTTATTATCCTCCCTCTTATCAAGATAACAGCTTTCTTTCTTTGTTATGAACACTGTCATTCTCTTTAAAAACACGCCCACTTGGAGTCACTTAATTCCTTGCAAACACCATTAACCAATTTAAATCTAGTCTTAACATGAAATATCCCCCATTCTTAGAACTGTCAACTTACATCACTGTTGAAAATTAGCAAATATACTTTTGTAATTAACATGGAAGCACAGAATTTGAAAAATATGGACAGGTTGTTTGCTTCTATAAATTCAAGATAATGCCCTTCAAAGAATTTTTGAAATGTTAGTTTGGTTTCAGTAATTCCAGAGTGAACCATTATAGAAAAGTAGCACAATCACTTCTGAAGCTGAAACCTTTATGGGTGTCCATTCATTCTTGTATTTGCTATGTGTGCTTAATTGAATTTGCATTTGCATTTAAAATTGCTTTTTGTCCGGTGGTACTTGTTATCCCTGCCATTACCTGCCAAACATGAATGAAATAAATACTCACTATAGCGACATCAAAATGGTACTTTTTAATTCAGGTAACTATAAAATCATTAACTTTAGAACTATTGATTAGATTGTGTGGGAAAATTACCCAGAAAGCAAGAAAAATGAAATTTTTATATCTCTCCTCAAGGGAAAAAGTGGAAAAATAAGATCAAAAAACAATATTCTATAAAATGAATGCTTTTTTCATCTTTGGACTATGGATGCATTTATGTACCACATACTTATATGCATATATATATATATATATATATATATATATATATATATATATATATATATATATATATATATATATATATATATATATATACATATACATATATACATATATATATATATATATATATATATAAATGCTCATACACATGTACATACATCGATGTATAAACACACGTATATATATATATATATATATATATATATATATATATATATATATATATAAACGCTTATATTCATGTATACACATCTATGCACACACACACATACACATATATATATGCATATTTATATAAAGAGGTGGTAGATCTATAAAGATAGGGAAAGGGAGATATTTATAAATGATAAGTTGATCAATTGCTTTTAGATTTATATGTACCTACGTATGTATAGACATGAGTGTATCTACATTTGCATACGTATAAATATACCTATTTGTATACATAGAAATACACACACACACACACACACCTATATTGATTGTTCCCATATCAAATCCGAAGCTTAGAGCACCTTGGTAATGATGACAGGAATTACCTAACAACTGTAAAAATTAATCAGTTGATACTCTGCCAAGTAAACTAAGTCCTCCTCATATTCAGAGTGCTCTGCTTGGGGATGGCCCTAGCGTTCATGGTACCCCGGGCAAGCTGAACTTCGGTGCCCTCATAGTAAAAGATAGTAATATTCATTAGAAACTGTCAACCAAAACTGTCAACCAAATTGTTAACATAGATTTGTTTTTGAAAATCATGACTTTTTTAGTGATCACTGTGACCAATAAAAGGCAAGAGGAGTAACTAAGATAAAAGATTAGTAAAATTCAAAGATTTACTCTTTATCATGTCATGAAAAAGGTTTCTGTATGTATGTATATATATATATATATATGTATATATATATATATATTTATATATATATATATATGAAACAGCCTTTATAAGTTAGAATCAAGTTTACACTTGAAATTTTAGAGTAGTTATAAACCCGAGATTTAATGCATTAAGTTTAACTAAATCAACTAATTTTTCATTACCACTACCCACAACGAACTGCTTTAAACACTGTTGTAGGGTTTAGGTTATTCATTCATTTTGACATTCCTATATATCTCTCTATTCATATATCCAAACTTAGTAGAAACTTCAAACTTCATATATTCACTCCCCTCATTGAGTAGAGAAATTTTTTTTTTTGATTTTTGAAAATCATACCTAAAATATGCAGTGTAAGTTTATCAAGCCATTAGTGCCCAGTCATTTTTTGAAAATTCAGACTTTTTTCCAGTGATCACAACCCAACAAAATGTGAGAGAAGTAACTTATTCATATTCCAACTTTTTAATTGATCACCCCCAAACATGACTTTTTGTATATGGGTGGAGTTGATTCATAATTTCCTTTGGAATGCTTGTTGAAATCTGCCTTTGACCAGGACATTGAGAAAAATTCATTCAAAAATTCATTTGATCCTTGTTTCTGTGTTCAACTTGATACTCTCTGCTATTGAATCAAAGAATGAATCTAAAAAAAGATTCTCTTAACAGAACAGGATGTGAAAGATTGTATTACAACCAACTTCTGTCATGTGTGCATTTACCTTGCTATTACAAGGGCAGGTGATGTGGCTCATTTGAGAGAAAAGAAAGTTTGTTCTTCTTCCACCAGTCACTGACATTGTTGAACACTTGGGTTTGAGCCAAGAAGTGGCTGTCTAGACCTTAGACAAACCTTTTGTCTCCTTTACCCACAAATATCAGTGCATTCATTTGTTTCATGTTCTGCATTACTTGACAGGTTTAAATACTTTTCAATGGAAGGTGTGTGTCTTGCCTCAAACATTGGACTTTTTTAATACCTCTGCCAATAAAGTTTGAGAAGATATATGTATTCACTCATGTCCATCTGCCCACCCTAACAATGTCTCCAAAAGTTCTCAATGAATTTCAATGATATTTTATGGAAGGATGTGTTATGGGTTGAGGAAGAATTCATAAAATTTGGGGACTGAGCCAGAACCGGGAATTTTCTTGTTTTCAATTGAGAGATATTTATATTATTCTGCAGGAAAAGAAGTTAAAACAAGCAGTTGATAACAAAGGTGGATTTGAATTATTTAAATTTTATGGGAAGTAACTAAATATCTGTACATTTGAAGTTCTCTCCTTCATTTTTTATTTTATTTTCCATGGATTTAATGTATCACATTGGTAGAAGAAATGCTCTCTGAGAGCTTCCTAGTGTGTTTTTTCTAGTTTCCTTGTTGCTTCACTTCAAACGTGCAAAATATGAGCCAGTTTTTTTCAATCCTCACCAATTTATTCAAGTATTATTCTTCAAACCAATAATTCTACAAAGACATGAATTTTACAAGAATACAAATCTTTATCTCTAGTTTAACCACTGAGCAGGCATCTTGAATTGAATAAAATTCTCATCTCTAACTCAAAAATTATTTACCGTATTTTGCACGGACGTATAGAACACACCTCATTAGATTTTTGGTGATATACCAGATATAAATGTTCATTCTAAAATTTTCTGGATCATTAAACTAGGGCTCGACCCCAAAATTGTGAAGAGCACAGGGCAATTTTGAGAGTCAGATTTTGAAAAAATAAGCACATCTCATACGTCACAAAAAATGATAATTACTGTACCTCAAAAATATGTCCTACTCAGGAGGTGTGGTATTTACAATACTTTTTATTTAATCTGGCACAAGGCTACAATTCTCTCGTATTATCTGACATTCTAGACATGCTTGGTTAGGAGTAGTTGGTTGACCATCAATCTGCTGATATCTGTGTCTGTACTGTCATCGGTTGTCTTAAATGTAGCTGACACATCCAATTCTTGAGCCGCACACTCTGCACAGAAATCCGTGCATAAATGTTTTTGAAGGAGGAGGATTGTTGCACAGGGACAATCCCATTTTAACAGCCTCCAAGATCATTCTCCTGTAATATAATGAGAAGTCAAAACTGACAGCCTTTTGCCTGAAAGGAAATATTCTAGAGACACTTGTGTTTTATATGTACTATGAATTATCATAGGATCCTTAGCTTAACAAAAAGTTTTCTAGTTTTTGCATATCTTAGAAAACTGCGATTCTATATCTGTATATCTATATCTATATCTATAAATCATTAAATATATATATATATATATAAAAAGTATAATTGGGTAGTAATCCTTCATTTATACAATTTTCATTCAGCAGGACAGACAAGGGATGTTAGTTTTATTTTTTAGTAGCTTTTCTTACTTTCTCAGAAGAGAAAGAATTTGATTCTAACTGATGTAAAAATTGATCAAAAGTTTTTTCCGACTTTTCACTGCTCTTCTGATCATTATTGAGATCTTTAAAATTAATTATTTTTTTTCACTTTTTTTTGACTCACTCATTACAAATTTTTAAAAGGAATTCTTTACTTTTATGTTTTTAGGGAGTTTTTTTGTGGTCATGAAACTGGGTTGAATACAAATATACATTATTTATTCATATTTGTGGTGATATTTTACTAGGGATGGGTTCGACAGGCCAGGAATGATTAAATGATGGCTCAGAGTTCAGAGAAGCAGGGCAGGGAATTTGGAATCTTGGCTATCATTTGTATTTTTTCACCATAATGTCAGATACACAACATCCTTTCACATACACTATATATATATATATTTCTTCAGTTTTTAAGCTGGGCTGGATGGCCATCTATGGCTGCCAAAGAACGTTGGTCACATAACATTTTCTAATGAGTGACTAACCATACCTGTATATATATGTTAGAGTAGACATAAGTTCTTTACAAGGGTTAAACTATTATTATTTCTTGAAATCAGAGACAAATGTCTTTAACTTGACACAGAAGTAGAACCAAAACCTATTAGCCTTGAAGGTTTGGCTCTACACACAGAACCATATATACTAGTATAGAAGTGGAAAATATATGCATGTGGATGTCCTTTAGTCTAACAACTAATGTTATTAGTTGTGTGTATGAGGGTAACAGAATACACACGCACACACGCACACACACACACACACACACACGCACACACACACATATATATATATATATATATATATATATATATATATATATATATATATATATGTATATAAAACTTAAATGGCAGAGCTTAGAAAGCTGCTTGCTGCTTTCTCTACACCAACCCACACTGCAGGGCATCATCAAGTGGCAAATTATTTGCACTTTTATACCTGTTTGCTTACAGACAGTCTGCTGTAGACAACATGGACCATATTCCAGTGTCTGTCTGTCTGTGAGTGAGTCAGTCTGTTTGTCAAGGTAGTAGATCGCTAGTGATAAAAATAAAATAATTTTCATGTAGATGTAGTGGAACAATTTGTGCAGATCAGCTGATGAGTTTTTCAGCTCAAGAAACCAAGAGTATCTTTGGAGGAGCAAGGATTCCTATGTGCAACTTTTTCAGAATATTTAGAAACCATCAACCAAAACTGTCAACATCAGCATAAGTTTCTTCAGTTTTCAAGTGGGTCTGTCTGGCTTACTATGTAATCGCCCAACTATGGAACTAGAGGCCTGAAAATTCAGATATTTACTCCTTGTTATGTCTTTAGGTCTGAGTGGTTGGTTTGATTTACAAAGTAATTTCATTCTAAATCAGTCGCTTAGATTGTGTCCGACTATGTTCACGGTTGTTTGTTTTTTTTGGATCAAACTGTTTTTTAGTGATCACAACTGAAAAGAAGGCGAAAGATGTTACTTAAGCATTGATCATTTTCAGTGCCAAAAGGTTTCTATTGGGTGATTAACCAGACCTTTTTCCTTTGTATTATATCTGTGGAAGATGTGGTACAAGAGAGGGAGATGTCATTTGCATTCGGGGTAAGAAAAGCCAAACTGATTTATTACCCAACTACTGCAGTTCCAGGTGAAGGGTGGGCCATTAACCTCTTCAATAAGTCTTTCACACCTCATTTGCACATATTGCCTCTACACTTAACAATTATCTCTTAGACTGACTTTTTTTTTAGATGATGAATACCCTGTATGCAGGATAATAAGACTAATGATACAAGGGTATTTAAAGGACTGCTGCTCAATGCATCTCATCCAAATTCCATAACTGTCTCTAATGAGATCAAATTGAATCAATTGTACATCTTACATACCAGCATACATGGTTAAAATATTAGTGACTTCAGGTGATTTTCAAATTTTTTATTTAATTCATAAAATGGTTCCATTTTCCAGTTCTGTTCATTGAAGAGTCCTGCTGTGTTTTCGAGGGGTATAAAGCAGTTCTTGAATTTCATGAAAACTTAGGGCACAAGAGAGCCAACGCAACTTGTCTTTTTATAAAGACAACAATAAGTTAAATAATCTGGATTAAATAGTTGCTCTCTGTTTTGAGGGTAACTATTCTATAGAGAAACATAGGATTTTCAATATATTGGGGTCTTTTTCATTGAAGGGTGGGGTCTGATATTACCTGAAGGTGCATTTGTACCTTTAGGCATTATAAAATCCAGAAAACATAATTGTAACCTAACTCATTGCTATGAACAAGACCACCACCACACAGATCCCAAGAGGTTTGTTCTTACTTATCTTGAAGTTAATATTTCCTTTTTCCACTTAAAACATCACCCCCACTTATTTCTCTATTCTCTCCCTTCTCATTCACTCTCTTTCTTTTTCTTTCATTATATCACTCTCTTTCCCTCTCACTTATGACTATTCTACTCTTTCTATCATCTTGCTGCTTCTCTTTCCTTTCCACACCTTGGATATCTACCTCTCTTTCTCTTTTGCCCTCCTTTTCACTATCAACCCCACATGTGTATCTTTCTGTTCATCTCTCTTTCCTCTCTCTCTCTCTCTCTCTCTCTCTCTCTCTCTCTCTCTCTCTCTCTCTCTCTCAGTCTCTGTTCCTCTCTCTCTCTCTTTCATAGACTCTATTTCACCTCATTTATCATACCTGTCTAATGTTTGTTTTTAGCTATTTCCTCATTAACTTACCCATTTCACAGCCTGCCCTCTTGTCGCTTCATGGCACCCCATTTCCCACCACTTGTACCCCCAACCTTTGATACCTCTTCATTCTCTCCAAATCCCAATATTGTTTTCTTCTTCATTTTTCTCTCATTTCTTATTTATTTATTCATTTCTATTTTGGGATTTTTTCTTCGGCAACTTGTGTTTTCTGATGTTTGAAACCATCAACCAGAACTGTCGTCAAAACTGTCTGCATAGGTTTCTTCAGTTTTCATGTGAGTCTGGCTGGCAATCAATATATTATGCATAAATTTCCAACATTTGTTCTTTATTATGAACAAATAGATTTTTGAAAATTCTCCCTCTCTCCGATAGGTTTTTAGAGTTCATACTAATGTGATTCCTTATTTTCAGGTAGCAATCACACTTGCTTTTTTTTAAAATTCAGACTTTCCAGGCATCACTGCCCAACAAAAGGCAAGAGAAGGCAATGATTGATCACCCTGTTTTCCAATTTTTTAATTGATCACCCCCAACACATAAGGCTGCTCAAAAAACCTTGGTCATATGATGGTTTCTATAGAGAGACTAACCAGACCTGTTTGAAAACCTCTTTTATAAGCAATTCCATCCACAAGGCTAATATTATCTAACATTTCTCACATCCAGATTTTTAATACGTCTTTTGGTTCTGTGCCAGGATTTCCAGCCATAAAGTTAAAAAAAAAGCTTTTTATTCCTGTTTCAACTCGGTTTTTAAAGGGAAATATTTTTTAGGGAACTTTCCTTCATTTTCTTTCCTTTTCCTTCTTTGTATCCTTTCTTGTTTTCCTTCCTTTACTTTTATTCTCTTTATAATTACTTTCCTTCTTTTCTTTCCTTTCATTTTTCTTTTTTCTCTTCTTCATACAATAAATTATTATTTCTTTTTCCCTCTTTCTATCTTTCATCTCATCATTTACATTTGTTTAGGCAGTTGTTTTCATTTTGTCCAAGTAATCAACTTTATTTTTTCCATCTATACAAATACTAATTAATCCAAACAATCCATGCATTATTAGTTATATTATTTTATATATATATATAGAGAGAGAGAGAGACAGACAGAGAGAGAGAAAGAGAGATATATAGATAGATAGATAGATATAGTCACAAATTTTACACTTTAGCGGAAAAAGAATTTTAGTTTATAGATTTCATAATGTTTTAATACTAACTGTCCTGCAAATCATGTTATGATGTCATGTTATGCAAGTCAGATACTCTCCTACCCTTATATTAAAATATTTTGCGTTATATCATATCGCATCAGATCTTATCATCAATGTATATACATATATATATGTTGGAGTATATATATATATATATATATATATGTGTGTGTGTGTGTGTGCATGTGTGTAAATGTTGGAAGTTCTGTCTTCCTTTCTTTTTTATTTGTGCCAAAAGTTGCAACAATCTTTGCTGGTTCAGTCAGGGATTTTAGCGAACAATTCACTGATAGCCATATTTTTGTTCATTGCAGTTTCAAGAAGTTAGAAAAATGTATATTTTGGGAACACATTCTCTTTCTGTTGTCAGTTACTCACAGAGCACAACAAGTGGGATTTTCTTTTTTTTTTATTTAAATGTCTTAGACTGGATGAGTCCAATCTGCCCAGCTATTTGCAAATTGATTTGAGTAGAAGTGTTGGTTTCATACTTTTTCCAAGGACAATAATGCAAAGTGAATACAAACTGTCTAAACCGGAGTTTGAACTCAGTTTGCCATTCTTCATGTTGCTAAGCATTAGGCCATCAGCACCTCCCATTGAATAATTATGATATTAGGTGTTTACATCATGGTACAGAAGTTCATTTGTTGGTCCATTGGGCAAAGGATTGGTTCGTATCGATGGAATCATCGAATTCTTATTTGGTAAGATACATAATGACCTCAGGCCATGACGAACTGGGTTTGCAGGCTTTGATTATTAATTTCTACCCCAATGTATGGATCTTAATTGTAACCCTGCGCCAAATTTAGCTCATTCAGATGAATATAATCTTGGCTTTTGTTTATTATTTCTCTTTCTATATAGGTGCCATTCCCCTTTAGGACATAATGTCCTTTCTTTTGTTGTTTCCAGCAATGTCTTGCTCCTTTTTCTTCTGGAGCTCATTCCACAATCCATTTGCTCAAACTTCTGATCCTATCCTTGTTGCAGATAGTCACTGGGTGATGGTCAAGTGACACCTGCCACACACAGTCATCCTTATCGGCTGAGGAATCAGATCCTAAGGAATTGACCCACTTCATGCAATTGCCTAATATCTATAAACTGTACATCTCCATGATTGTTCAAAGGAGGGGATAGTGGAGTGGTTTTCACTGTGTTTTTATCAAGACACCATCTCTAGTTGGCTGGCCATTGACTGTTGGAGTTCATCCTCCCTTTGATAAAGAATTATTTTTATTCCTCCTGGGTTTCTAACCACCCTCCTCATCCACACCGTTGTGAGATGGAGTAGCAAGTTTAGTCATCGATTGTCCTACCATGGAACAGGTAGTACTGGTTTACATGGTACAAGAAGCAGTGAATCCTGACCTGACAAACTATAATCTCTAATATTAGTAATAAATTATATATTAGTTTGAATGTGATCAAATAGAGATTTTATCTTGATTCTTAAATAAACTACAGTCTTGTGTTATGCCAGTATTTTAGCTCTCCTGGTCTTAGAAAAACTACAATAAATAAGGAGTTCAGATGAACTTGTGCAATTATTTCAACTAGTATTTCTTCTCCCAGGTGAGTTACAATCACTGAAATTCACATTCAAAAAATCAGAAGATAGCAGCTATTCTGAACCAAAGCAAGAACCATACTTATTTTAAAGTAATGGCGTCTATTTTTTTTTTAAAACAATCTATACCAAAAGTAGAGGTCCCATTTTTTTTCTTTAGCTCCCTTTTTGTTTTGTTGATTACCAGGGGAGATCAATCTTGCACGTATTTCTGCCCTGAAATGATCTTCCTCTCTATTCTATAAAGGACAGACAACCGACAAGTTACACAGAGTTCAATCAATAAAGAAATGCTTTTTTTATAAGTTGAACATACAAAAGAGTGGGCCCAGCAAGTTACCCCCTGCTACTAGTCTCCTTACTACGACTTCTAGTATGACTACTACTACTATTACAATCATAACAATTACTCGTGTAACTGTTACTACTTACTACTACTGCTACAAGTATTGTATCTCTTTCTTTTGACATTGGTAATATTGGTTTCTTTTATTCTGCATAAAGTGTTATTTCTGCTCCTACTTTAACTATGATTCGTACAACTGGTGTTGTAAAGGCTGAATAAATAGACACCTTTTAAAATCATTCAATTTATAAGAAAAATCTAGAGGAGGCCATTTTTCTTGGACCCAAAAAGAAGAGTTAGCCTCAAATACCACGTGTTGGCATAACATGACACTAAATTCCTGACACAATCTTTTATGAATACTACTCCAGTGGTTTTATTACTGGGCACAATGTAAGGAAGATAGTTCCAATTATAAAGTTTCATGCTCTTTTACACTCAATGTTTAAAATGGTACGCAAAAAAGAGAAATAAGAGAAATACAAGTACATAAATTATATTGTTATTGCTTTAAATAAATTGAATTGTTAAATTGTTTTTATTTGGGCACCATTTTGAACATTGAGTGTGCCATGTACCAATTGTTGTAATTAATATTACAAGTCCCTATTGTCTGTTCAAGATTACTAACTTTAAGTATACCTTGATTAATGCAGATAATACATTCCAAAATATCCCATAGTGTTCAAAACCACACTCTTCAAGATCTTATCATAATTCAATGTCTGCTTCTTTTTCTGCTTACACTTAGTTACATTAATTTGTACAAACCTTACTACATCAGAACTCACACTAATCAAAACCGCACTATTCAAGGTATTGCTGTATAACCATTAAAACTATTTAGTTCTCCTAAAATTGATACTACTAATTTGCCTAGTGTCATTAATACCATGACTATTTCTAAATTTAACTCTACAAGCAGTAAGAGAAAGAAAGAGAAGAGGACAGAGGGTCTGGCAGTCTGAGGTTGCATCCTATCTGCCAGGTTGGTGAGGGACTCTAATTTTAAACACACCTGAAGAAATATAATCACAAAACATTTTTCTACCCTCAAGTCAGTCTTGTACAAACTAGTGAAAATTTTAATAAAAATAATTTTTCACTTCTACGTGTATTCAAGTCACCCAGGTAATGAAGTTGTATTTGATAAAAGAGAAAAAAACTTGGATGTCACTGACACTAAATTAGAGCATGTAATGAAGTGAGTACATCCATGAAGTTGTAAAATCTTCTTCATTCCAAAGCAAAATTAACTCCCTCCTCTTATTATTACACTCACACCTTCAAATCATTAGCCCCTTGTTTTTAGAGTTATGTTACATCTTTGATCTTTGATAAATTTTAATTTTGTTTTTCTTGCAATAAAAGGAGATTGATTTTTTGAAAAGAGCAATTAAGAGCATTAATGAAAACTGTCATCAAAACTGCCAACAGTCTGGCTGGCTATGAATTTATTATGTATACAGGCCACACCAATGGAGCTAAAGGGCTGGAAACATTGAACATTTACTCCTTATTATATATAGAAAAAAGCATTTTTTGTTTCTTAGATTCACCTCAAAAATAGGTTTTTATTTGGGGGTCGAATTTACAATGAAGTTTATGCTATCAATCCTTTAGTTTCTGTCCAGCAATGTTCATGATTGATTTTTGAAAATTCAGACTTTTTTAGTGATCACTGCTCAACAAAAGACAAGAGAAGTAGCTTATTCATAGATCACCCCTTTTTCCAATTTTCTAATTGATCACCCTCAACATGGCATGTTACCAAAAAACATTGGTCACTGGACAGAGTTTCTAATGAGTGACTAGTCAGACCTATTTCTACTTTTATCTAATCAAAAAACACTGGCTATTTAAGGTGACATTTCAGTTTTAATGCTTTTTCATTCTAGATCCAATTATGTTAATTTTGGAGGATATGATTTTTATTTCGGACTCTATCTGAACAAGAGTGTGTATGCATATGTATGGATCATCGGGTTGACATACATACAAATACATAATATTTGTTGGAAGATGACTATTGATTTCTCCTAGAAAGGTGTTTGTATTAACCACCATCTTTGAAAAAACATTCAAGCTTTCTTACAGGATATTTCAAGTGCCCTTGAAGGCCCTCTGGTGGACGCAGGGGTCCTAACCAGCCACTCAGTTCACTTATATGTTCAACAAGCTCTGCATATTCAACCAATACCTTATCGTAGCATGCTGTGCTGGGAGGTGATCAATTGAAAATTTTAAAAATGGTGATCTATGAATATGTTGCTTCTCTCGCATTTTGTAGGGCTGTGATCACTAAAAATCTAAATTCTCAAAAAACGAGTGTTAACATAAACTAAGGTACAAGTATAGCATAAACCAACATTGTAAATTGGACCCCACAAAAACTTATTTTGGGTCAGAATTTTCAAAAAACAAAAAAACCCTTTACCCTACTCATTATGCAAAAGTTCCTATGATGAACAGGTAGGGCTACACTAAGTCCAGATACATGGATAAGAATCTCTTCCCTGCCTGCTGTTTTTCTGAGTTTGTGCCATCATTTACCCATCCCTGGTTTGATGAAGCCAGCTCATGGCGAAATTTTCACCACAAATATGAATGAACAATAATATATTCGTATTTACACTTGGTTTTCAGATTGTCTTTTTTCACCATAATGTCGGATACATCAAATCCTATCACACACCATAGATGTATACATACCAATGTCAGAACACATAAATAATCAAAACCCAGCAAAAGTGTTCAAGCCAGTCTGTTGTTGGTAGTGATGATTAATTAATAAGATAACAGTCAAAATGTTGATAGTATTATAGATGCCTTGAGTTGAGTCCATGTAATGTTTGTTCAGTTGAGCTAAAAACTTTTAAATGAAGAACATTCGCAGTATGATAAAAGATTAAAAATCACCAAAGAGTGGAAAGAAAAGAAGAAAGAAAAGAATAAAAAGCTGCATTAAAAGCCAAGAATAAAAAGCAGAAAGAAAGAAAACACACAAATCAATAAGAATGGTAGCGTATGCTATTCTTAAATTGTAGGCTTTTCCCAGAGCCTTAGCTACAACAGAAATTTTGGGCGGCTAATTCAGCTTTCTTCTCCACCTTCCCCTGAAGTAATCTGTTCTACTCAAAGGAGGAAAACACACACATACACACAACATTTGATGGAGAATTGTATATTGATAGAAATGTAGATCTACACATATTGTTGTCCCCAAATCATCGAAGCCTTGGCCATCCAGGCAGCCGGCAACTAAGAGTGACCATAACAGATCGTCTAGACACTGTTTATAGATTTTTTTTCTTTTTCCAGCACACTACCTAGACAAGGCAGCAAAGGGAACCAATGATCCCAATGTCTGTGATCTTGGTAGCGTATTGACTGACCTGAAAATGGAGACTGAACATTATTAACACGTAGTAGTCTTAAGACCTCCACTGATGTCCCGATCTTAGCAAAAGGTCGGTGGAGATTCAGAGGCTGGTAGTGGCAAGTCAAAGAGGCCTAGTTTGTTATCACTCACATCACCTCAACAAGAACAATTTAACAAATTATCATAATTCCATGTACGGAAATGAACAAAGAGAAAAATGAATAGAAATTTGTTTTCTCTTTTTTAGTTTGGTCAGATTAACATGTAAATCTTTGCTATGCTTGCCAATTATTTGAACGATTTTTGCCTTTTGGTTTTAAATTCAGATCATTCCAAAGGCCTGATCTCTGATCTTTACCAAGTGAAAGTAGACACCTCATAATTGAGATATATCAGCCAATCGTGTATTGCATAAGTGGATTTAGTTAAGCTAATAAAAACCCCGCTGCTTTGCTAACGGTATACCTAGGGTAGGGAAATCTGTGGCACTGTAGTATCTAAAAAAAACTCCTGTTGATTGAAGTGACCATCTCCGGCACTTAATCAAATCTTTTGCTCACAGACACTCAAAAGTGAGTTCAATTCCACAACGTTTTATTTCATTTTCTTCCTAAGTTCAGCAATTCTCCTGTAGCAGATACTTTATGCTTCAACCACTATACTTTTGGATACCCCTACTTCTCTCCCCCTCTCCCCACCATTTTTTGCTAGGGCAGGGGGTTGTGATCCCATTCTCAGAGGCTCTCCTCTGCCCCTACCCCTTTTAATGTAAAATCTTTATTTTCATAGTAGGACAGAACATTTCCTAGCTGTCACTGCACTATTCTTCCATCGGCAACCCTAAATCAACAAGGGACTCTCTTGTAGAACAGTTTTCAGAGTCTATTATCAGTCCATCTACCATCAGCCATAACCCCAACCGCTGCGGTCGATTCACTTTCAAGTATTGTCATCAGAAAGAAGGGAAATCCTATTCCAAACAGTTGTTGAAAATATCAGATAGATTATTGATGCTTAGGGGGATTAAACACTGGCACTTAAGGTTTCTAACTTCAGAGCAATAGATTTTTTCTCCTGTCATTTTGAAGAGGAACGTATTGGTTTGGCCATTATCAGGAAACGTTGAATAAGAAGATCGAAGCCAATAATTTTAAGCGGGTCTGTTTTCTTCATTTGCTATAAATTATTAATAGGTTCATTGATTTTTTTTAATCTTTCACAATTTTTTTCTTTTTGTTTCATTCTTGATTGAATTATGGCCGGCCCGTGTGAAAACAAAAATCCTAAAAAAAGAATAAAGTAAAAAGCTGAAAAATGTGCCGTATGGAGTATCATCATTGCTCTTTTGATTACTTCCCACCTCCAATCATTTGCCTTTGTCATTATATACTTTTTCAAGGTCAGGTGTTACAACTGGATGCCATTACTGACTACAAATCATCAAGACAGGTCTGGTTAGTCACCCAATAAAAACATTCACATGACCAACATAGCATGTCATATTGGGGCTGATCAATTAAAACCTTCTCTACACCTACGTTTACATTCGTGTTTAAATCAGTATGTGACTCTTCATTGAATTCATGTCAGCATGATGGCCCACAGGTTAAATCCATAACACTGCTTTGCCCGCAGATGGTGCTCAAATATTTTTATGATGGCTATGGGCCTAGACACTCACTAAAAATAGTCTGTTGCATCCTAGTTAGTACCCAGGGTAGATTGTTGAAAGTTTGATTGACACATCTCTGGGTCATAAGGGAGATCATCTGCCTTTCTTGTCATTTTCCTTGTCCCAGAGATAATACTATAATGGAAGTGAAATAAATATTTTCATAGTATATAAGGAAATATTGCAAACAAAAGCTTTCACATCCCTTTCTCTTCCCACCCTCTATGATGATGTGTATCAGCCACCGCCACCACCACCTCCATCATGTCTTCACACACAGACTATTGTCTTCAGCCATCACTCTTGATTCAACTTTAATGAAATACAGACTAACTGTCATGATTGTTAGGATTGACACACAAGTCCACTCATCCATTCCCTCTTCTGTCATAGCAGCCCGACTTGGAAACTATCAATTAAAAGTTGATTGGCCATGTTTTCCGGGGAGGGGGTGCCTATTCCACATATCAGTGCAATGAACTGGCCCAAGTTCAAATAGTCACAGTGGCAGTACTTATTTACGGAACAGCAAGATTTTTTTTTTCATTAATGCCTATAAAATCCTGTGGCCTGATGCAGAGGTGTTAATCTATGAATAAAGAGGGGGAAAGATCTTAGTTGTTCTCAATTGAAGGAATCATCAAAAACACCTGTGTCACCTTTGGTGGCTACAGTTGTTCAATTTTCTGTTCAGCAATTCATAGGGGCAGATTGGGAATTAATAACAAGGAAATTTTATGCTTTATTCTTTCCAGATATTTAAATATCAATGGTACTTTTGACAAAATGGTAAATTCAAAGTTATTAGTGACATCCATCTTTGGTTTCTGGTGTCAATCTCAGTCCTTTCAAATTGTCAGATTGTTTATCAACCTCCCATAACCGAATGCAGGGTCATTAAGACACCACAGGTGATTTCATCATGGGTGTGTTGAGGGCGAGATAGCCTGACAGAGCCCATTTCTCATCAGGCTGATTTGAAATCAGAGTTGTTCATCTCCTAGACTAAATGATAACCAGTTGACTGGAGAGCTCAGTCTACCCTACTATTTACCCATAGCTGGAGGGAAGGAGAAGGTGGATTCATACCTTTCCAAAGGGCATTAGTGTGAAGCAAACACAAACTGTTGAAGGTAGAGTTTGAACTTGGCTCAACGATTCCATTATCCAAACCATCAACCTTATGGCTACCCTGCACCTCTGTTCATCTAAGAATCTTGTGAAGACAGTAGTCAGTGAGAAACTATTATTGAAATGTCTTCAGGAATAATATTTATTCCGCAACTTCCTGAACTCAATATGCATATATTATACAACCTCTAAGAAGGGAATTTTTCATAGTAAGGAAACGATGTGATCATTTCCGATTGTCCTTTTTTTTCATGTATCTATTTGTTTCTTCACATTTGGACCCCCACCCAGCTCAAAATCATGGACCTCCTCCCCAATCAAAATCTTGGATCTACCCCTGATCAAAGTCCTGGGTTTTCCTTTCTCGTCTCAAAAACAGTCATAGCAAGGGTTCTCAGCACCTGGTGGCAAAGTCCGTGCCTTGGAGCTATTGCCCAATATCTTAGGGGGAGAGAATGATAATTTATTGACAGGAGACTTCCCCTTGCTCCCCCACCTCTTGCTATACTTCAGTATAAAAGTTACCTGGAATTGATTTTAGTTGATCTGAAAAGAAAGTCCTTCTTGCCTTGTCTTCTAGTTACATGACAATCTCTTTCGAATAAAGTATGTTGGTAGCCTCTGTGTGTGTGTCAGATCATCGATAGAAAGAATGATCTGACAGGGAATTATTATTTACTCTTATCTTACGTTGTAATACGTTACCATCCTCTAATAGTTTCAGTGATACCAGTAGGTGAGTGAGCAGTAGTCTTGTGGATTCTGAGGTAATTAATATTCATAAGTTTCTGTCACTAATTAATATTCATAAGTTTCTGTCAGCTGATTACCATGATACTCAAATGTTGATAGGTTGTTGGCAGGCAAGGAAGGTTCATGATCACAGTTGATTTTCTGGCACAAAACTCGATATTCGTTACCTAATTATCTCTCTTTCTCCTCTCTCTCTCTCTCTCTCTCTCTTTCTATCTATGTATCTATCTCTCTCTCTACATATATGTATATTTTTTTATTTTTCTATCTAATTATATAGGCCTATTTTATTGATATTAAGCGCTATATTTTCAAAGACAAATCTTTCCTAAAAAATAGAGAGAGATATAGAAATATATACAAATATATACATATACATATATACATGAGAACAATTATGAATAAACAACATGAGTAAATATTTTTTTCAATGGTCCATCACATATTGTAAATTCTGTTTCATTTAAAAAATATTTTTGCATAAAGTTCCTTTGAAAATCTTTTTTGAGTGGAACAGAATGTACAATATGTAATGAACCATTGAAAAATGTTTACTCATTTTTCATATCCATATATATATATATATATATACATATATATATATATATATACATATATATATATATATAATTTGCTAGCATATTTTTTGAATAAATCTTTCATTAAAAATGGGAAACAATTGATTTTTTACAAATCTTTTCTTGTTTTAGTACAACCAAATCTTTGGTTTCAATAGATATTTTCTAAAAGATTATGCTTTTTTTTATTGACCTACCATTTCCAATACCAGGATGGAGTTATGATATTACACTATTTGATTCTACAATTAAATTCAACATCTGTTGTTTATTTTTGTCAGTTGCTATTATCATTATATATATATTTATATATATATATATATAATCATTAAGCACAAGATATAAAATAATTTTTTTTTAGATTTATGTCATTTCAGTCTATTATTTCAAAATATCTCTGAATACAATTAATGTAAGGCTTTGAAAGGGTTGTATCTATTGCCCAGAATCGGTCATTACGCTAGAATATGTGAATTTTTCTTACAGGAATCATCAACTGTTTACCATATAACTGTTTTGGGAAATTAGAAATATAAGTTTCTAGTGTTGGTCTACACCACTTTCCCTCAAGCTATGATTTTAAAATCCAGCTTGCTATATTATTTTTAGACCCCTCCATGTCATAATCTCTCTCTCCCTCCCTTTCTCTCTTTCTCTCTCTCTCTCTCTTTCACCTGAATATTTCTAATTTTTTCTGTAATTGTCTCTCCTTTTCCCTCTTTCACTTTCTTTTATTGTCCTTATTTTTATTCTAGTGTTCCTATACCACCCTATATATATATATACATATATATATATAAATATATATATATATATATATATATATATATATATATCATGTCACTTTTAATCTCTTAGTATTTGACTCCTTTGTTATTTTTTCACCTATATCCCATTCTTCTCCAGAGATTTTCTCTCTCCCATATCTATGTATATATACATATATATATATATATATATATATATATATATATATATATATATATATATATATATATATACATATATATATATGCATTATATATATATATATATGCATCATATATATATATATATATATATATATATATATATATATATATATATGCATTATATATATATATATATATATATATATATATGTATACAAGTACATAGGAAATTCTGTGCTATGCAGTGACTCCAAGTTTCATACCAATATTATAATCTATCACTCTTGCAGAGTCACCATGAAGCACTGAATTTTCTATGTACAGCTTTTCACATATGCTGCTGCCCCGATATTAAGCACAGTTCATTAATTCATAACTCAACCAATAACAATGTATATATATATATATATATATATATATATATATATATATATATATGATTTTTCTTTAGGGATAGTTATCTATGCGTGAAGATTGCTCGATATAGGGTATAGAACATATGTAAATAAGTGTACATAGAAAATTCAGTTCTTTGCAGTGAATGAAACTCAGTCACCATGAAGCACTGAAATTTCTACGTACACACACACACATGAGTTCCCTGTTCTCTGTTATAATCTATAGATAGATAGATATGTGTGTACGTGTATAAGTATGTCCATGCGTGCTTGGCTCAACCATCAGACTAGTCTAGAGCATAGAGGTGAGTAACCTAGCCTTGGAGCAATAGCTAGCAAGATAATCTCGCAAACCCTTCTTGCTGTAGTGAGCTTGATACTCACTGGATGTCCCACACTTGTCGCCTTCTTTCTGCCCAAGTTTAAGAGTACAGGAGTGGCGTAACAGAAATGCAGAGAATTTGGAATATTGGACGGAGCTAATCTTTGACTGGAATGTGGCAACCATGCAACTCTAAACATGGTCTGATCTTGATTCTAAAATGTGGTTCCACTGTCAGATAGGCCACAAACTACACCAAAAAGGTCCCTATGTTCATACTTTGCAAATGAATATATATCAAAGTTTATATGATTCATATAGTAGTTTATAACAGATTTTTTTCTCGAATGCAAATGTCGAGATATGCTGTTTATGTACCATATCTTTTAATGATTCCTGCATGAAGGCAGAGAAGTTGATAATGATGAATTCTCTCTATCCCTGCATCCAATATAAAACCTCAGATCCTCTGACAACCAGTCTTTTGCTCTATCTCTAGTGTCAATCTTCAAATCTCAAACCTGACCAAAAACCTCAGATAGATCAGATCTGCTACTTGAAGACATGAGCTAAACCTGCAAGTACTTATAGGTATCTGTGCACATATCTGTCAGTAGGAATTTGTTTTTTTAATATACGTTGCACCTAGGTAGTAACTGTAAATAACAGGCTTACTGAACTACCATCTCACTGTCAGTTACTCATCATTTTTGTCTCTGGGCACCTAACATTTGAAGTTTTCTCTGAAATATCATATTGGCAAGATGGTATTTGTGGATTTCAGAGTTGACCTAAATCTGCTGGAGTTGCCTGCTTACTGGTTGTACCCAGGGAAGTGGAGAATTGAAAAGGAGGCACAGAAACCTCATCACACCTGTGGAGTGGGCCAGTGCCACCACTCGGCTTACTCGCGTTCAGAATCATTACATCAGTTATCTTAACTCACACAAGATAGAATTAAAACAGATATAACAAACTGACAAAAGAAAAAAATAAATTTTGCTCATTTTTCATACAGCTTTCATCATCATCATCATCATCATCATCATCATCATCATTATCATCATCGACCTTTTAACGTCCATTGTTGGACATAGACCTTCCCCAAGATTTGCTTGACTTTTCAATGTTATGCATCGTGGTGCCTACCATGAAAAAATTAAAAAAATACAACAATCAAGCTATGAGTCTAAAACTATCATTGAGAACTTCTGCATAAAGAACTCTGGAGACACACTGGAATGCAAATAACAGTTTGGGAACTTAATTTTGTTATAAAATTCTCCTCCTTTAGATATGACTAACTGAATTATTTTCAAATTAACATGAAATTTATTTATAAGATGATTGAACCCTGTCAGGAGGGTAGTGTCCAACAATGGTTGTTAAAAAGGCTGCTGCTGATGATGATGATAATGGTAGTAACAATCTTTTTTGCTGCTTCTGTCTTGATAGGTAAGGTAGTAATGGTGGAGTGGTTTGCCCAAGTTTTTCTACATCAATTTCATTTTCTGTCAACCATCATATGCCAGCAACAAGAAATGTTGTCAAGATTTCTAAATTGGTACAATGATAGGGCAAAATGATTTGAATACTGCTATCATTTTTGATGGCATGATTAAAAATAGAAATAAATAAATCTATATTGCTGGGCACACAAGTCAGTTTAACAAGTATTTTGTCACTACCTGGAGAAAAGGCATTCGTACTTTTGAAACGAAGTAAGGCTTCAGTAAAATGTATAAAAAACGGAATTAGAAAATTTGAAGTCGAAATTCTAGCTGTGGCTATCTATATTAACTTTGTACTGATACACTCAGGCTTAAATCCACTTTTTCCTGTGCTCTGTCCTACCAACTGATGTCTTAACAAAATGTGTAGTCCCTGACACAATATGATGGATGACAGAAGTTGGTGAAGAATAGATTATACAAACCACTCTCCTATAACTACTTTACCTATCAAAGTATTACCTGCAAAAAGCTGTTACTGCCATGGTCAACCTTGACAGAGAACTAAAAATTAACAAATCAAATTTTAGATATGAAATCTTTGAAATTAGTTTAAACTTAGGATTCTGCCCTGACTCAAAGTTTAATTCTGATCCAAAGATGAAACTCATTCTAGATTAAAATTTAAACGCCTAACCTAAATATTCACACTAAATATGAAACATTGCACTTGATTCCAAATCTTAGCACTTGTATCGATGGGAATTTAGCCCCTGTGGAATAAGGTTTACCCCTCCTGAACATAACAACCACAAACCCAAATTCTATTTATATCTAAATCTCTTAACCCAAACCTCACTCTATGTAAACTTGATATCATGCACGTTCTACCTGACTTTCACCTTTCCTCTCAAAAAATACTTTTCCTATTTTTTTTCCTATCTTCTTATTTTACTTATTCATTTCAGAAACCATCAACAAAAACTATCAACAGTTTCTTTCAGTTTTTAAGTTGGTCTTGCTGGCTCGCTATGTACGTATGTATCTCGCATACTGGCTGCACCAATGGAGCTAAAGGGTTGAAATTATTATGTCTAGAAAAAAAGTTTTTATCTCTTTTTAATCCCCAACCCAGTAGGCTTTTAGTGGGAGGAGAGGTTCAATTCACAATGTAAGTTCATGGTAAATTGGTCACTTGTTTTATGTCCAACAACGTTCACACTTTTTCCAATTTTTTGATTGATCACCCCCAATATGACACACTGCCAAGAGACATGGGTCATGTGACAGTTTCTATTGAGTGACTAACCAGACCCGTTTTTCTATTTCGGTTTAGAAAATTTGGCTTTTTGCAAATTTACGAACTCCGGCAGCTGAGTAGGACTGAAGAGACAACCAGACACCTTTATTTTCAGATCTGGGTACCAAAATACATTCTACTTCTATTTACTGGTTACTAAACTGAATAAGCCGACTCACCACACCCTTGTCTTTTTTTGTTTTTGTTTAGTTGTTATTAATTATTTGTGTTTCTTATTTTCCCATGTTTTACTTCCATTACATTCGAGTTATTTTTGTCTTGAAAAAATACATTCATTTCATCATGCTGTCTGGGTGGTTGATAGTGCAACATTACAAACTTTACTAATATATATATATATATATATATACATATGTATGTGCGTGAATATATATATATATATATATATGTGTGTGTGTGTGTGGATATATAAATATATGTATATATATATATTGTTGACATTTTTTGAGGATTGAGTTATCTATGGATGAAAAGAATTTGTTATCATACATAATTAGGTATACATAGAAAATTCAATGCTTCATGGTGACTCTGAGTTTCATGCCAGTAGTTGCAAATGACAGACCATCTATGTAAATAGTCTGATGATTGCAACCACTGGCATGAAACACAGTACAGTATCTGCAAACAACAATTCATATATATATATATACATATATATATATATATATATATATATATATATACACGTATATATATATATACATATATATATATATATATATATATGTATATATGAATTGTCCATCAACTGATTCTTCATGCTGTTGGCATAAGGAATATATATATATATATATATATATATGATTACGATCATAAAATTGAGAAATGAATGATATGAGTACAATTTTCTAATTCGTACTTTTCCTGAGTGATGTTGGCTCAGTAGGTAAACGCTATGATTCGTTCATCAACTGATGCTTCATGTATGTATGTATATATATTTGTGTGTGTGTGTGAATTGTAAATTGCGATGTATCATATAGAAATTTATTCAAAACGATCTCCTATTGTTACACAGCTGATATATCATTCAATTTAAACAATGTAAATAGAATAAACAATTGAAGAAAATATGGCTGCTGCAGGAATCGAACCTGCCCCCGATAGGTTAGCCGCTTCAACATAGCAATGCGCTTACTATAGTGCTAAACAGCCCTCCAGTAATGCAAAAGTCAAACAACTGCTTTTAACCCAAGTTTTTATCTCGTCTATTCTTGGTCTTTTTCATCTCTTTCAATGTGGGCCAACATTACATAAAGCAAAGAGGCTTTTTTTTGTTCCGAGACTGAAAGAATGATGTTGTTAATATATTTGGTCAAATCATCGTAGGTTGTTATTCTGAGAGGCACAGGAAAGTTGGAAGTAGGAAAATGAGAAAGAGGGTGCATAGACCCAATAATAGCATTACAAGGCAAACATTTAGGCATGATTTATGGTTCTCAATAGTAAATTTCAGGAAAAAATATTTAAAAATTGAAATCAATATCAATACATTGCATAAGTGAATCACCATAGCCTGTGCATGTACTAGAAATAATGATCTAAAAAATCATCAAGAATTATCTGAAAAAAATCATTTATGTAACATTATCTTTGAAAAATAGATCTTTCATCTAAAATCATCTAAATAAATACAAGATTTGGCCATCATTGGTCCTTAAATAACCATTAGGATTCAAAAAGCACTTTTTGTAAGAAAAAAACAAAAAAAAACATTTGTAGATGGTGCTTAGTGACATACTCATGCCAGTTTCAAAATTGTAGGCAAAAAAATGTGACCACATGCACCGAGAGACATACACATACATACACACACACACACACAGATAGTCACATAAACACAAACAGTCAAAGAGAGAAGAATCTTTTTGGTTGATGTTTGGGTCGGCTATGACGATTTGATGGCTAAAATTTTATTCCCTCCAAACAACTTGACCTAAATTCACTTATTTTCTCTCATATTAGAAATTGGGAAATGTAACATTCACCTGAAGATGTCTGATGAATTAATTGGTCGAAATATTACATGGTAAGCAACAAAAAAAGGAGGAAGCCATCATGTGAAAATATCCCATCCATT
>OY735217.1:46870017-47057517 GCA_963457665.1 Thysanoteuthis rhombus | reverse complement strand
ATATTAGACCTTATGTACAGGGTTTTTTTTGAGTCCTCTTCTCTGTTCATCTTTTGAATGCATTTCAGTAATTGTACCCCACAGCTTTTTCCCGGTGGGTGTTGTAACAAAGATGGGAAGAGTTAGCTGGTGCCCTTTTTCCATAACAACAAGGCTGACTTTACACTCAGCAATTTTCTTGGAGGTTTAAATAATCCCTTGAAAAAACACTCCTGTGGCACCAGCTTTAGACATTGACATGATTGTGGCATCAAAAATGGTCAACAACATTATTTTGGCCAAGGAATTTGCTCTCACCTGAAATTAGACAGTTGAATGAGGACGTTCTATTCTGTCACTTGGATGGCGGCCCCCTGCCCCAACACTTTAAAACATCCACAGGCACAGCATCCACCTTGAAATGGCCATAAGGTACAATGAGTGAAACAGTGTGTTCAAAAGATGAACCGAAATGAGGACAGCAGTCTAAAAATAATCTATACATTATGATGATCCCTCATTCAAAATTCAAGAGAGAAAATGTTAGAACCTAATTAAGCATTTAGACTATTTACTGTAGAAAAGTGTGGATCAATATCTCCATTGCTTGACACTGAGTTATCAGCTAAATTTCTATCTGAAACCTTCACAGTATAATGACAGATCTAAGCAATCTATTGAAAAGCATTAGATAAGTGCATTGACAAGAAAGGAGATTATGTTGACAAACAGATATTTATTGTATAATAGAAATGCTTTTTTCATCATTGGACAACAGACTTGATAAGAATTGCACCTATCACATGCACTCACACATATTCACAAACTCATATGTATATATGTGTATATCTACTAATAAATACATATAATCATGTGATATATATTCTCAAAATACTTTGGTACTATGAGTATACTAATGTATGTATACATACATGTGTGTATGTGTGTGTGAATATAGGTGAAAAAAACATCGAAGATGTTTTACTCCAAACAAACAAAAAAGTCACTTGCTACTTGAGATATGGCTCAACACGCAGGGCCGTTCCATATCTTCAGCAGGCATTTCAGGTCATAAACATTTCATTCTTCAGCCTGGACCCTTCGTGTAAGTGGGGTGGCAATGACTAAATTAGCTTTCACCTGGGGAGGATTCCAACCACAGACTCTCGTCAACCACAAACATCTTGAACTGGTTCCTGCAGCCATGATTTTCACTGCACTAGCTTTCTTCAGTAGTATATTCATTTTCCCTTACAAAATATCATAAAAAGTTAGAATTTATATTTGGGTTAAAAAAAGTACACTACTCCATCTCCTACTACTGTTATTTCTGGTAGATATAAATCCAACAAAAAAACGGGTTTTTATACCAGTCTGACGATAGGGTTCTCTTGCTTGCTGGTGATCTTTATTTGTCAGTTCGTTGATTAATTTTGGGATGATTGATAACAGAATTCATAGGTAAACATTCAGTGGCCAACGTAATTTTTAGATTTCTTTCTAAAGTATTTATGTTTTTTGAAGCGACTGTTTTCTCGCTGAGACTGTTACACAGACAGGTGACTCTGGAGAAAAAGAAGTGATGTCGAACTCCTGTAGATTTTTGTGCTTCAAGTTTCTTGTTATGGCCTTGTCTTGCAGTTCTGAGTGATGAGGACAGAGTTATCTTTGATGGACATTTTATGCAGTGAGAGTTGAAGACCAGCACGTGAATTAATGAGCCTATATGTTTCCAGTAAATCTGCCCTCATTCTACCTAAAATGTGCAGCACTTATCTATCAGGTTCTCAAGAAACATGGAGAAAAGAAATCAATACTTTGATAGATTTTACTGATTAATGATAATCAATATTTGGCTCTTTGAAATTCTTTTGATTACAGAAATTGAATTTGCAAGATTAGATCCAAATTCCTTAGAGAATCAAAGGTAGAAAATCAAACACAAACAGCCTCAAAACAAATTGTGTATATACTCATCCTGAATATACAACCATATATGTATATATATATATATATATATATATATATATATATATATATATATATATATATATATATATATATATATATATATATATATATATATATACATATATTATTAATAGCTCTGTATATTTTGAGAGAAACTCATCCTAAGTATACAGTCATACCTATGTATGTTTAAACTCATCATAAGTATTCAGCCAGAAAGATGTATGTGTGAATAGAGCATCATAAGTATACAGTCTTATCAATGTACGAGTGTGTACGTATAAATATCATGAGCATAAAGCCATACCCATGTATATATGTACAGAACAATCATAAGTAATCTTTGCACAAACATATGGTCTTAAATTATTTAAGTGTGATTTTTTAAACCAAGTTTGTTTTTTTTTTCCTCCCGGTGTCACAATCTTTTTTTTTTTTTTTTTCTTATTCTTCCGTCTTTTTACCCTAAACAATTTCGACATATTTCTTGGTTTTTCTGAAGAAAAGACAGTCCTGACTCCTGATCGAATTAGAGAAGACAGTCGCGTCAACAATACGATGATAAAAAATGAAAATAAAAACTTAGATGGCCGTGGAAGTTTTTTTTATTTTCTCGCGTAATCTTGAAAAAACAACACAAACTGACATTTTAAAATATTTACCATATTCGAAAAATCATAAAAATTTACCGACGGAGTCAAAAAAAAATAATCTCGTCTTTTTACTCTTTCATGCTTAAGGTTGAAAAAGAAACATACATCCAGTTCAATATCCATAAAAGAGAAAAGTGAAGGGAGAAAAAAGATCAGAAGTTCTTCAGTATTTATCAGATTTTTACTATAGCAAAAAAAACCCCCAACTTTTTTCCCACCTAGACACAAGAAGCCTAAGCTAGCGCACTCAACAACGAACAGTCTATGTCGCAAAACTTTAGACAAGTTTACAAATCGGTAGATTTATAATTTTTTAAAATTCATTTTGGAAAAGTATTTCAAAATATGAATAAACTTGGACCCTTTTATTCTTTTGCTCAATTGTTGGCACAGTCTTAAGGATTCACCTTCTTTCTTGATTCTTCCTTTCTGCAGTGCCCTTTTTTACGTTTAATTTTTTCATTCATTTGCATCTACCTTTTTTTAACGACAAAAATGATACTATGACAAGTTCGCTAAGACAAAGGTTTGAAAACAGGAAAACATCAAATTCCAAATTATCACTTTTCCTATTTAATAACTTTTAAAATTTTCAGTTACAATTATAAAAGTTAAACTGTTGTAAACAGAGTAAGTAAAGTAGCCTGTGACAATTGGTTCACCAGATTTTCTCTGTTTCTGCAGTGTCGGCACGCCCAGGGCGCAAATGTCCGAGGGGTGCACTCCATACTGAAATGAACAGTATACAAACAGGGTACAAATTAAATGTCTCACCTAGGGCGCATGAAATCCTGGCGTATAATTCGAGTCTCGTTTAGAGCGCATTAAACCCTTGGTCCGGCCCTGGTAACGAAAAGAAAAGTAGTGATGGTTGAAAAAAAAAAAAAAATGAGTGAGTTTGTTTTTATAAGACCAGGAGGTAATTTACTTTAATTTCGTTGTAGATATTTTTTCGAAGTTTTATTACTTCCAGTTACTTGTAAAATCTATTTACTTGTATTCGGACAAATATACGGGGTATATATATATTTATTTGAGTTACAACGAGAACAATATTGTGTAAGAAGGTAGATGAAAGCTATAGTCACATGTCAAATGTCTGAATGAAGTATTATCCGCAGCATGACATTGCGACAAGAAATCATTAAATTGTACGCGGCTATCATGTTGTAAAAAACCTCATTCAGTTATCATTATTGGACTGCCTAGCTTTTTGATTGATTTTATTTCATGCTTTTCATCGGGATTTTTTGACCTATCTTCAGACTCATTCATATTTACATGTTTGTTTTTTCCTGAATTTTATTTGGGATACATTATAACCTAGTAAGTGTTGATGACGCTTTTAAAATGGGATTTTTTAAAACTCTAAACTGAGAAAATTGTGTTAATCCAGCATGGAATTCCGATACTGTTGTTAGTCAGTACATAAATGTATATAAGTTCAGACTTGTCTTTTACTCATTCAGCCTTCTTACTTTGTTTTCTAGTTGTTAATGTGTGTGTGTGTGTGTGTGTGTGTGTGTGTGTGTGTGTGTGTGCGTAGCTGTGTGTGTGTGCGCGCGCGTGTGCGTGCGTGCGTGTGTGACTGTCTATCGGCGTCAGTTATGAAAGGTAAATTGGTATAAATACCACAACTATTTCAACAAGTCCAGTGCCAGTGAGAGACATACACACACAGAGTCAGAAAGAGAGAGAGAGAGAGAGAGGCAGGGACAGAGACACAGAGAGAGACTTTTTTCAAACTGGATGCATATTTCCGGGTGCACGGGGTAAGTTGATTTGAAGATAGATAGATAGATAGATTGATAGATAGATAGATAGATTGATAGATAGATAGATAGATAGATAGATAGATAGATAGATAGATAGATAGATAGATAGATAGATTTCTTTACATTGGACTTGTGCCAGACCAAGTTGAGCATAGTACCTAATAGCTATATACCCTTTCCTTTAATCGGGTACATCAATACATACATGTGATTGTGACCAATTGTAAGCCGTTATGTATGTGGTGTGGGGCGGCAACTGCAACACTGTGGTTGCATGTGTGCGTGTGAGTGTGTGTGTGTGTGTACGTGTGTCACTATGTCTGTATGTGTGTGTGTGTGTGTGTGTGTATGTGTGTACGTGTGTGTGTGTGTACGTGTGTACGTGTGTGTCTGTGTCAGTCTGTGCGCGGGCGCGTGCGTGCGTGCAACTGAGAGTCGGTGGTTGCTTGGTGATAAGTGGGCACTAACATGTGACTAGCGTAGTACCCGTCATATGGAACTGTCATAGCGGGTAAGGGTAGTAGGTAGGGTGAGAAGGATACAATAGCATCGGAATACTTTCTTTTTTTATTCCACCCATATCTTTTTTTTTTTTTCTCCAATTATTTTACCCGATCTCATATCCTGAATGAATGCTTTTAAGAACTTTCTGTCGTAGAAGCTAAAAATACGAGGAGTGGATAAGATCAATTAGTAACACTCCTCCTCTAAGACACTATTGCTGGTAATCTCTTAATTCGTGGGCGAGGAAGGGTGTTTAGCCTACGTTCTCTTGAGAAGACAGAAAGTAGCAATATTCTATTCTTTTGTTATTTAATCATTGTGTTTAACTCTCTCTTTCTCTCTCCCCCTCTCTCTCCCTTTCTCTCTCTCTCACACGCACACACAAACACACACACACAGGTACACTCACAAACAGCAATACACCTAAGACCTAAAAGCAAAAAATGTTTCAAAATTCAAATGTATGTTTTTTTTCAAATTTGGAACACTGAAAAAAATCCTCTATAATTTTTACTTATTGCATGAATGAGTTATTTTCCCTTTTCAAACCTTGGTTTACTCAAAAGCTTGTTGAAACTTGCTTCTTTGATCACCAAAGTAAGAAAGTGAATAAGCTTATCTTGATTCTCTTCATTCTGTGTTCTCATGGTGAAGAACCAAAGGTGAATTGACTTACACCAAAATAGTTCTCTTGGGCTTAAGGAAAATTCTCAATCTTTTGATCAGATTTGGATTTCAAACCTTTAACTTTTTGTTTCAGCAAAGTCCCTTCTCAAAAGAAGAACTGTAATCAGCCTCAACAATGTTATTGATATTATAACTATTTTGATTGATTTTTTAAAATTTAAACTCAATAATGTACCGGAATGGATTTGTATAAGGTTAGTGTCAATCTTCCTCAATATTTTTTTAGTTCTTTGATTTACTTATTTGATAGTAATTCATTTGTGCAAACGTGGACTTCTGATATTGTCCTTTCACTCTCAAATCAAATCTTTGGATGATTTTTATGTATTAATTTTTCTGAAAAAAAAAGAAAAGTTTTTTCAGAGTAAATGCAAGAAATCATGTTAAACTTTTAAATATTTTGACCTGCATTCACACTTGGATATTTAATGTGCTGAGGTGTTCATTATGTTATTTCATTCCTTATGAGTTTCTCTCAGATTTGTGATCTTACCATTGCTGCAACTTTCATAAGGAGACCTGTTGTACAGGGGCGTAGCGAGAGATTTTAGGGGATCTGGGGGCCCAGAGGGATTGGCTACACGAACTGGCCCTCTCCAACATTTAGTGAGATTTGTCAATAAAAATGCAGTAAGTAAATTATTATTTATAAAGCTTTTTGAGGGCCCTCTCCATTGAGAACCTGTGTGGTGTTTTCATACACCCCACCTTCCTTTCCTATGCAACGATTATTATGAAAATATAATTGAGAAATTTAGAGTATATCAAAAACAGATCCGACCTTGAAAGACATTTACCTTTTTAAAATGTTGATTTCTTAATTTTCATCTTGAAAAAAATTAGTTGATTGAATTACATGGACTTGCTTTATATCTTCCTACCAGTAGTTGAGTGATGTTTCATCTACATCTTCTATTGCAGTAAGTTACCTTGCTACCCACTGTTCCATTAATGAGTCAATGAGGTCGTAAAACTCTTTCTCTCTTTGCTATTCTTTTGCTTTTAGACTCAAAGTCAAACCTCCAAAAGTATTGGAATATCTTTGCTACAAATTCATGTCTTTTCCCACCCTATAAGCATTACAAAATATTATTTGATGGAGGAGAGAATAACAATGAAATTGAAGGAGAGGAATATCTCTTACAAGGACAATGCCTTTCATGAAGAAAATAGAAGAATGGTTTTTCAATGAAAATATGCAAACTTCTAAATGTATATTATACACTGATCGATTCAAACTGTTGGCCTCATTTTGGTTGTTTTAGTCACAATGTTTCAGCCACAGTACCTTTCAGCATCCTTCAGGTACCTTTTTCAGTAACAGTCTTTGAATTTTAACTGAACTTTCAATTCGGGGGAATAGACTATTCTCATTCCAGTGTCCATGCCAGGATATATCTTGTATTAGTTCATTCCTCTGTTTATTTGTTCTTTTTGCTAATCACATAGATCAAACATTTTAGAGAGAAAATTTCATCGAAATTCAGCCAATAACTATATGCCAGGCAAAAAACTTATTTATCCCACTTAGAATTTAATAAAACTTCAAACATTATTTCTTTATTTCTGTATTATTCAAGTGTATGAATTATTTTGTGATCTACTCCAAAATTTCAAAGAGGTATCGTGAAATTTCTGTGGGTCTGCTTCTTCAAAATGACAATTTTTTTGAAAAGAGTCTTCTATCATATTCATCAAACAGTTGAAGAACAGGTCTGGTTAGTCACTCAATAGAAACTGTCACAATGTCTTTTGGCAGCATTTCATGCTCAGAGTGATCAATTAAAAGATTATAAAAGGAGTGATCAATGAATAATTTACTTCTCTCACCTGTTGATCACTGAAAAATCTGAATTATTTTTTTAAAAAGTCTGACTACTACCAGACACAAACGAAGCAACCAATTTGGGAAAAACTTCCATTGTAACCTGAAACCCCCCACTAAAAACCTACTTGGGGTGTGAATTTTCAAAAAACAAAAAACTTTTCTTTCCAGACATAATAAAGAAAAAATGTTTGGATAATCAGCCCTCAAGCACCATTCGTACAGCCTCTACATATGATACGTACATATCCAGCCAGCCAGCCAGCCAGCCAGCCAGCCAGCCAGCCAGCTAGACCTATTTGAAAACTGAAGAAACCCATATTAACATTTAGAGTTTTGTTGAACACTTTCTAAAAAGGAGTGAATGCTGAGCTGAGATTATCTAATTCTTTCAAAACTTTCTTATAACATATTTGTACAATACAAGAACAATAGAAGAATCTTTGATCAATCATCTCTTGAAAGAGAAACACTCGGGACCTACGGAGAGACTGTGGCAGCACGGCTTGCATCCTGAGAATCGATGTATGGGAACTTTTCTGTTAAGGGAAGAACAAGGCTTGATTTGCTTAAAATTTTACATCCACTTGAAGCACAAGTACTAATTAAGAGTCTTTTTATCAATTGACAATACACAATCAGTAGAAATCACACTACATGCAACTCAAAAGAACCATTGTTTTCTTCCTTTTTTGGTTGCGAAAATATCAATTGCCTGAATTTTCCCCTCTGTTTTGCTTGAATTTGGGGGTCAGTTGACCCCTCAGCCTCCTGGCTCTTATGCCTACGTATTTAAGTCAATACGATATTGTCATTAATAAAATAGATCGACTATTATTTACCAGTGAAGGAATAGAGTATGGTATGTTAAAAGGGTTATAGCAGATGAAAACAGGATGGTTAAAGGATGAGGGTATTTGTGTGGTGTATATGGGTAGGGGGAGTGAAAACAGCTTTGCACCACTTTATGATATTGCTCTCTGAGGACCTGGAAACATTTATACATAAATACAGATTAACTTTGATGGATTCAGTCTCTCAGATTGCTATATCAGTGTATCAAAGGTATTCTCGTTTTCCACAGGTGTACACATCTACTGATGAGTTTCTGAGTGATGGTCCTTCTCTACCTTCGGTTTTAAACCATCGTAACTGATGGTCATCCACTTCTAGGCTTTATTTCTATTTCAGATATTGTTTCATTCTTTTATACTTCCCGAATTGAGTAAGCAGCTTCGGTAGCTTTGGGGTCCAGATTAGAATAATGCCTTGAAATTGCCAGAATCTCAATAATTATGTCCACCATTATAACATCAGAAACAAAAGGTACAGTTGATTAGTATTCATAATGATATCATCTATATTAAGATGATATTAATGATATAGTTGAGTCGTAGATAGTCTTTAGATGTGTAAGTGGAATAAGCTTGAGAGTGAAGATCTTTGACAAATGAAAAATACTTTGAATACTCTCTGATTTTTGGCAACCATCTTCGTCTTTTTTTTCCTTGATAATATTAGAAATCATCAACCAAAATTGTCCATGCAGGTTTCAGTCTATCTATGTTGGACTCATATAGGCTACACCAATGGAGCTAGAGGGCTTGAAATTTCAACTTTTACTCCTTACTATGTCTAGAAAAGAACATTTTGTTTATTATTTTTGAAAATTCCTCTCCTAAACAGTTTTAAATGGTGTGGGTGAGGTTTCATTCCTCATTATGCTAAATTGATCTCTTTGTTTGGATCGGGCAGTGTTCATGCTTGTTTTGGTAAATTCAGACTTTTTTTAATGATCACAGCTCAACAAAAGTCAAGATAAAGTAATGTATTTGTTAATCACCATTTTTTCCAATTTTCCAATTCATTACCCCCAACATAGCCTGCTGTCAAAAGATCTTGGTCGCATGATGGTCTCTATAGAGTGACTAACCAAACCTATATTGATTTAACAATGGGAAGTATCTGATTTATCTACAATAACTACTGTAATATCTGTTGTCTTATTTGGTATGGAGGACTGACTTACACTATTTTTATATTTTTTTTATTCCAATCACATAAGTTTGTCCCTAATTGTAGCAAAAAGGATCCAACCAGTTATGGGGTGAAGAGGACAGGGGAGGGAGTCTAAACAAATGGCCTCCACTAATCTTATCCTTTTGGTTTTTAGATGAACAAATAGTGTTACTAGGGGTCATAATTATGATGTAAGTCTTTCGATATTTGTAAGAGTTGTTTGAAAATAAATCTGTAAACTGCAAGTCCAGTCATCATTCAGAAAGTGCGATGTAACAAGCAGGTTTCCTTTCCCCCTTATTCTGTTTCTCTTTCCCACCCCTAACTCAGCAGACAAAGACCCAATTACGGCCAGCCCCATCACTGTCACGATAAATACTTTCACGCCAGCTATAATCGGGGGGCAAAGAAAATTACAGGTATTCTTGGCATATAAAAGAATATAATGGTAGGAGATGGATAAGCGACTCCAGTCATTTTAGCAAAATATTATGGAGTTCTTTTGAAAAGAGAACTGCCAGTTGTCCATAACTTTTAGAACCGTTCTAATCTGGCCGTACATGTCTTATAGCGGCAGATCATGCAATAAAATGTCTGTCTGCAGCAGCAAGAGATAATAAAAATCTTTGCTAGCACAACTGTCAAAATTGCTGATCATTTTGCTTGCTGAATAGTTTCACTGTTCCCATGTAGATATCTCAGGCATTGTGTTCTTTTGTTTGTGGAGACCCAGGAACAAAATTCTTCCAAGTTTGACATATGATGTCTTTTGGCTTGTAGTTTATCACCTCCATTGTGTTACAGATGATTTGGTTCTATTGAATCAGTTTCTGCTTCTTCCTTAAAAATGGTCTTCATACAAGACTCAGACCCTTTTCTTCCGCTCACCCTCCACTTCATGAATTCGGTCATTCTCTTACTCGCAGGCGTACAGATAGGGGTGTATACGTAATGAAAGGTATCAGCACAGCCACAGGATAAAACACATTTCTTTTCTGTCAGACATAAAATCGTTATATGAAAATAAACTACAAAATCTGTCGCATTATAGTTGTTACATATGCATATAAAAAGTTACGTACAAAATCAGAAATCTTTGGTCCTAATTCGGTCAATTTTGAAGGCATATAAGTGTGTTAAAATGAACCTTTTGAAATGTATTTGATACTTTTTGCACTCAGTAAATATATATATATATATGCGTGTATGTGTACGTATGTGTGTGTGTGTGTGTGTGTGTGTGTGTGTGTGTGTGTGTGTGTGTATTGTGCATTTAGGCAGCTTCCCTTCTTTCAAAGTTTTATTGAAAAGTAGAGACATTTTTTGTCTGTTCATTTTTCTCGTAATTTTTCTGATGTGTTTCTATAGTCTGTCCGAATGAGTGAAAGAATTTTCCAAAATCCATGTTGTAATATCTGTAAAATCTTCGTACCAAATACTTTTAATTCTGGTGGTCAAAAGTGCTTGGAGTAAAGATTATAAAGATTATACAACATGAATATCTTACACACATTAAAACCATAAACATAAATGTAAAATCACATTAGAAAACACAAAAATCTTACAAGAAAAATGAACAGTCAAGAAAAGTCTATACTTTTATATATATAAATATATATATATGTATATATATTTATTGTTGAACAAGAGAGTTTCTGGCTAAAAGGAAAGAAATCATGTCTCTGTACACTGAATATCATTAACACAAAACCTATGGATCTCTCACTCTCTCTATACATCAGTTGAATTTAATGATTTATTTACATGAATCTTGATTCACCTTTCATTATGCCTTATAAATCATTATGTTGTAATGGTCAATGTAGGTGGAGGGGGATGACTAGTCATGTTGTCAGCAGGAGGGTCTGCATAAGATAAATGAGTCGATGCAGCCTGAACTGCTTCAAAAAGGTCTTTTTTCTCTAACATTCTAGTCAAATACACAGAAATTCATAATTACTCCATCAAGACGCAAAAGCAACAGTTATATTAGCCCAAAAGAACAGAAAAGATATGAGATTTTTCAGTTCATTTTAGAAAAAAACTTTTCATATAATTGAGCTATAAATAAAGAAAAGGAAGAACATCTGTACTTCGCATAATTTGTTAACTGTAGCCCAGACGTGCACCAGACCGATAATCTTAAAAGTTGTCTAAAATCATCTTTAAAAAATTCATCTTTTACCTGAAAATATCTAAAAAAAATATCTTAACATTGGTTGATCAAAAGTGACCATGGAGAGCCAAAAAAACGCTTTTTTGAAAAAACGAAAACAGAATTTCTAGATGGTGCCTAGTGGTGTACTCCTGCAAATTTTTGAGTCTGTAGCTCAAATACGTTATCATGAGCACCTGCTGACCCAAAGGGACACATAAAGATAGACGAGCAAAGAGAGAAGAATCTGTTATCCACTTCGCTGGTTGATCGGTTGGGTCATTCATGGGACAACAGTGATTCAAAAAAGGTCTCATGAACTTCCTGTGATCTTGTAATAAATCCCTGAACCTCACCTGAAAATTCATAGAGCAGAGCATATGGCTATTCACGTGAAAGGCCTTGCCTTGTGGGCCCAAAGATTGTGAAAAGGTGTCCAAAATCTTTGTTTGCAAAGCCAAGCCAAAGTATGTATATAATTGTTTATATATGCACATACAAATGTATTTTTCCTCTTGATATTTTCTTTTATATATAAATATGCAAACATATGTACTTTTTTCATATTTGCTGGCAACTTCAATTTCTGCTAGTATATTCAGAAACATACTTTTCTGTACATTTTGCATATTATCATAAGTAAAAGTTATTCTGCCAGATACAGTGTATATGTATTACATACATACATACACCAATAATGCAAAGGCCTGAACCTGTATTTGTGTGTATATTCATGTGTGTGTATATATCATTATATCTGTATATATCTGTATGTATATATATCTGTATATATATATATATATATATATATATATATATATATATATATATATATATATATATATATATAGCTACGGTAAATAGATATCTCTGTATACGTAAATAATCTTCCTACTCGCTGCTATCCTACCCTGTCCAAACTATTTTTCCTCACTCAATGTTGACTTTCTAACTTTCCCATCAGTCGTATTTCTTCTCCCTCTTTTTCTTCATTCTCTTTCTCCCCTCGTTCTTTTTTCTTCTTTTCAAAGATACATTAACAGAATTTCTATTATGACTTCCAAGAATCATCTTCAAAGAAACTCCATTTCCCTCTGAAGACTAAACTGCACGTATCATCTACATCGTCTTAATGAAGTTTCAAATCATAAACATAGTTCCCTCCCAGCTGTGCATGCGTACATGCAGAGGCTCATTTTGCAACCAGGGCACAAAGGAAATTGATGTGTGCATAAAAGGTTGATTATCTAAAATTATGAAATTATGAATGAGTTGAATGACTTTTTATTCAACTATTTCTGACAACTTTAATTATAATGATCTGTAAACTGATGAATCTCACAATGAATTTATTTTGACATAACATTACATAAAAATAAGAAATAGTTATTTATGTTTTATTTAAAAGGACAACAAATTGAACAAAATAGTTTAAAATATGAAATAAAATCTTATCAAATGCAGTCATTCATATATATATATATATATATATATATATATATATATATATATATATATATATATATATATATATATATATATATATATGAATGTATTTATATATGTGTATGTATATATATGTATATGAATTCTATTTCTAAGTATTTGAACCAACAGAAAATTACTATTTGAACAAAGCAGAACATGTATTGCTTGGCGTCAGAATCTATCATCGAGAGGATTTGAAAGGCTAAAAAAATTTATTTGGAAGAGCTGCCAAACTAGTTAATTAAATAGCCTCAAATTAGGGTTTGTAAAGAATGCAAAAGTCAGCCACTGGAAACAAGTATTTAACCAAACTCAGACCCCACAAAAACAAATCAAAATAATGGGAGTGTGTTCAGATGTGTTAAGAAATGCCCAATAAATGTCTGGGAAACTTGCAGACAAATACATCAATGGAAAGAATGCAAGCATGGGTGATAAACATAGTTGGTGCTTGTTCAAATACTTATGGGTAGTACTGTGTATATATATTAATATATATATCAATACCTCACATGAATAAATCAGTGTAGTCTGCCTTTGTACCAGAACTAGTTATCTTTAATATTATCTAAATTTTTTCAAAAGAAATAGATCTTTTATCTAAAATTACCTGCACATGATTTGGGCATTGTTGGTCCAAAATGGTTTAGATGCTGCAAAGATGGTGCTTAGTTTGGTCCACATGCAAATCTTTTTTGCCAAAAATATCACTAAGAGCACTGGGTATGGAGACACACACACACAAATACACACAGAGGCACATACACATAGAGAATTAAAGAGAGAAGAATCTTATTGTGCCTGAAAATCAGGGTTTCTCTACCTCAGAAATATCACCCACTGTTGAACGATTTCAACTCTTGGGTGAAGGATGGGCAACTGCACAGAAAATGGAGGGTGTTTTGAAATTTTGGTGGGCTGTATAGGATTATAGGTATTAAAGTCATTAATTTTCCAAGCAGCACTGTGATATCGCACATCTTGTAAACTCAACTGACTGCATCTTACCAGACTCAGGCATTGCATTGACGACATCTAAAAATAGTGTTTGTGCACCAATCATTTGAGGTTATATTTTTACATTACTTCCATTAAAGAAACAGTGAAAGCAGATCATTTTCATTATCTATTAAGAGTTAAAAACTTTTGGGAATCATTTTGAATATTCACTATACAGGCGGGTGGTGGAAAAAAATTGCCATGTTAAAATAGTTGAAAGCATCAAGTCAGATTCACGAACTACAATCTCTGAATAGTTTACTACTCATTAAACAGAATACAAACCACATTTGCAGATTTTATCACATTTTCTCAGCAAATAAAACTAAAATTTAATAACTGGATCACTTATCAGAAAATGCTGATTTTATGAAGCATGGTATTCTTTCTTATAATATTTTAACTTCATATATTCTTGATCGCGGTCTAAAATATTCTCCCCTTGTCTGCTATTTTGGACTCTTGCGACAAAATTATTTAAAATGAATGATATTAATATTCTCTGTTTATTAAAATATTCCTAGAACCGATATCATTACTTTAATTCTCATTCTATTAATCCTTAATCCCTATTCTATTACTCCTTTATTATCATTTAGTATTCCTTAATTCCAATTCTCTTATTCCTTAATTCTCATTCAATAGTCCTTTAATTCCAATCCTATCATTTACTTCCTTTATTCACAATCTACTGTTCTGTGATTCCAATTCTATTATTCTGTAATTCCAATTTATCCGTTTTCTTCCTATTGTTCCTTAATTCCAATTCTATCATTCCTTAATTCTCATTTCTGTTGCATTGCCTATTAAGTCAATTTGCTAAAAATGTGGTTGAAACAAAATTAAATTCTGTAAAATCCAATTGGTAGGTTTTGGGTTCATTGATATTCACACACACACACGCATAGATATGTGCATAAATTCTTGAATTCCACATTGATTTCACTTAATGATGTACTAACAAAACCCCTTATTTTAGAATCAATCAATACTAATTTCTCCATCGTTTTAACAGTTTTAAAAATACCTTATTGTCCTGATAATTATCAATCATCAGCTTTCTTTTTCCGTATCAAGACAGACCTAAACAGATTTGGTTAGATATGAGCAGACTGACTTTGATGAATATGAGTGTACTGATATAGATAAATGCCAAATAAGATAAGCTATTTGTTAGCGTGTAAGCAGTTTGTCTGTCTGTCAGTCAGTGTGTGTTAAGAAGAGGTATGTTACTCTGACATTTTTGTTTTTTTAAATTAACTTATTTTTACTATTCAAATTAGGAACTGTCAACCTGAACTGTCACACATAGGTTTCTTCAGTTTTTAATTGTTTCTGGCTGTCTGGTTGGCTGGCTCTCTATTTATCTATCTATGTATGTGTCACATGTCACATTATCTAAATTTAGATAAATTATGTCTAAGTTGGCAACACTGAAGAGTAGTAGCCAAAATACTTTGAAGCCGTGATTCCATACGACAAACAGAAAATTATTTCATTTGACAATTATGGCTGGCTACTCCATGCACCGGCCAAACATGCACCTTTGGAGCAGGCAGTGCCCTAGTTTTATATCAAAATTGAATTCGACAAAATAATTCAATAAATGTTAAACTGGTTTATTGCAAAAGATACTGGCCAAATTTTCAATCATATTTGTGTGTGTGTGTGTGTGTGAGAGAGGAAAACGGTCAAACACCGCATACATGTATTCATAGAGTTAATTAGAATCTGTAAGACACTGCTTTTACATGATGAAATCAATGGTCCAATATAGACAAGAAACCATCTCGTATTCGTATGCAATTGCAAACAACTGGTCATTAGTAAGTAAGGTACTCAATCTTTTTCTCCTTATTTACTACATCACCCTTATGGGATGTTAGGAATAGCAATTGTGAATAATCCTAATGATTGTGTTGTATTACAAGGGAGAAACCATAGGCTGTGCTTATAACACAGATCTACTTTTGTTTCATATACATAGTCATGTCCTTCTCTTTGTCCTATAATATGTCAATTTCTATTTATCTCTGCTACCCACAACAGACCGGTTTAATGACTGTTGCTGGGTTTAGGTTATCTATGTGTTCTGACATTTATATCTATTTATCTGGACCTCACCCAGCCCTTATCTTCCTCAATAGAAACTTGAAATTCTGTATTCACATTCCCCTTGGAGAGTAGGGAAAATGTTTGTGTCGTGAAAATCACCCTCTGAAATTGGTTTTTAGTTGGGGGTTCAAATTCAATCTAAGTTTATGCCAAGTTGTTCACCAGATTGTGCCCACGTGTTTTTTGAAAATTCTTTTCTAATGATTATGGCCCAACAAAAGGCAAGAGAAGTAACTTATTCATTGATCAACCTTTTTCTCAACTTTTAATTGATCATCCCTCACCACAGCATATGTAGAGGGGATTCATGATTTCACTTGGAATACTAGTCTAATTTTGTTTTCTGCTTCTTCCACAATTTTTCCTTTGTCTTTTTCCATCAGTAACAAGTAGAATAAATATGTGCAGTACCTGTTTGTTTTATTATGGGATTACACTCACGCAGTTATTCACTTGTCTTTTTAACGTTTGAAATCATAAGGGTTAAATACAAAATTTACAAGTCAAGTAACAAAAAAAATCATTTAATATAAATAAAAAGTTAAAAATTGATTATTTTTCAGTTTGAATTTTAAACTTTAAGCCCCTTCAGTGTGATGGTCACCATAAATAACAATGGAGATATACTCTTCTGATTGTTTAGCACTGGTGGCTATGGTGAGTACACAAGAGTACGGCATACACTTGCATCTCAATTTCCAGGACTTTTGTATGTTCCGTATCTACTAATGAAGAATTTATTATGTGACTAGTTCCCAAAACCAGCTTTGCCATATATCTATAGCACTCTCGGTATTACTGGTATCCTTAATCTTTTTGCATAACCTCCACAATATCTTCAGAAATAAAAGGAGATCTATCTAATTTTTATCATCGGAATGTTTTCATACGATGTCCTAAGTAATTTGACGAAAATCTTTATTTTTTCGACTTACTAATTTCAAAGAAGAAATCAGAAATATGACCAGGACAATAATATTGGCATCCTTTCTTTATATTTGGTTGTATGTCCCCCGGCCGCTTCTCCAAACATTTCTTGAAACCATCTACAAGCTTCTTGAACTTGTTAGCTTGAAAGGTCTCCCACTCACTCTTTGAAAATTGTTCAAGCTCTTGAATGTTTACAGGATTCCAGTGGTACATAGTATGTGTTGAAATCATGAATTCAGGTGGCTTGTTACATAAAATGGTTGATTTTGAAAGAATGCCTTGTAGTTTGGGCCAATCAAAATTTCAATATTTGAGCAAAATATGGAAAGAAAATTCTGCATCTCTTGAAAGTTCTATTTAAAATAGTTTAGTCTTTATCAGAGTTCATGTACATTTTTGGAGATTGCCGTTCTGTAATTAGCTATGTATACACATACATGTACGCACACAAATCTTTGTGTGTCAGAGTATATGTAGCCATTCATTACATATATATATAGATGAATATATATATATTATATATATATATATATATATATATATATATATATATATATATATATATATATATATATATATATACATATCTATATTTATACATGCAAAAACTATAACACATATACATATGTATATATATGTACAGGCATATATGCACATACACATGCTTATATATATATGTATATATATACATATATACCTATATACATATATATATATATATATATATATATATATATATATATATATATATATATATATATATATGCATGCATGCACCCGTGTCTCTGGTTTAATTACTTAAGCCAGGCATAATTTTGCTGATTAACTTGGAACTGTACTGGAAATTTTCCAGGTTGTAGAAATGGATGCAAATTATTGTTCTGGTGTCCCAAGTGGTTTAAAGAATTTGACTAATTTTAATGACAACCAACATCAACAGTTTTCTGTCTTTGGGCAGAATGTCAAAATCCTCTCCCCTTATTCCATGTTAAGACCCCATGTATTCATTTGTTGTTATCTATCTCTGTTAACATCTATTGATCTACTGAACAACTGTAGCCACCAAAGGTGGTGAAGGATTCTATCCCTTAATATATGTGTGTGTGTGTGTATGTGTGTTCTAGCACTCCTGGCCATGCCATTTTGTCTACCGACTTGATAATTGACATAGTACTCCTCTAAACCCCTTCAAAAGAAAATTTTTTTTTTTCGCACTTGTTTTATTTTTTGGGAGCCTTATATTGATGGGTTTATCAATAACATCTAGATTCTGAAGAATCTAGATGTTTCTTGATGTTTATTTAACACTAATTTAGATGTTTTTCTAGATTCTAGAGAATCTAGATGTTTCAAGAGTTTTTTGGGGGGGATTCTCATTTGGATGTTTTCCTGGGGAGAATGCCAGTGACATCATGAATAGAATTCATTCTGACCATCTATCGATCAATCTATCTGATTTTCTTCTTCTCTCCTCCTGACAACCAAGGATGTATTCACACTCCTATTCAGTGCATTCTTTTGAAAATTTTTGTGAGCATATACATGGACTAACTGTAGCTTGCATGAGGTGTTGGTGGCTAAATACTGGTTGTAGCAAATATATTCTAGTCAAAAATGTCAACTTTTCATTGTCATTGGATAGCATGGATGCTTGTTGTATTCAGTATAATTGGAACTGGAATAGAATAGAGCGGGGATTGTGATGAGACTGAATGCTTGGATATTTTCTAAGGAAAAGTTCTTCCCTGGGAATATTTAAGGTGTTGGGTACAATGTAAGTAGCTGCGAACCATCAATGAGAATGTGAGCTAAAGATTAACTTTGATAACAGTTTTGTATAGTGTAGATGGCATAACCATACCATAGATAGGTAGGTAGATTGGTAGGTATGAATAAATGTAATTATATATAGTTTCAAACATAAATATACACACACAAAGATCATGACACACACAAATTAACCAAATTACCAACAAATGAATAAATTTTAAAAAGTGCTTCACACAGCAACTTGCTGACAAAAGTCAGTGTTGAATATAAAGATCTTCTTTGGAAAAGTCTTCAAAAGCTTTCTTTAGCGAGGTTCTGCGGACATGGTGTATGTGTTTAATTAGGGAAAATTGGATATCCAAACATGTAATTTGCTGTGATCATACAAGGAATTCTGGGAAGCAATCCGTCAGAGGAAATAAAGAAAAGAGAGAAGTGACATTTTTTTTTTAGTACAAAACGTACAATAGATGATGTCATCAGAGGAATTAAATGAAACTAGCAGAAATAAACCAGCAAGTTGGACTTATTAATCAAGTGTTGAGAGTGAGACATTTATAATCTATTAGAGTGGTTCTCAAACTTTTTTCTCCACAGACCCCTTAATGATCTCCGAAAATAAAGAGTTTTTACATTGATTAGATGATTATGGTAGAAATAATCCATCACAAGTTTTCAGAAACTACATCTATTTTGAAAAATATATCCATGGAGGAAAAGTCAATTGGATGAATGACAGTTTCATTTTTTTACAAATCTCTTTGAAGTCTTTTTCAATAGTAGTCGGCTGGATTCTTATATCTGCCTCAGCATTCAGCCTATTACAATGATTAGTTTTTATTGTTGTGTATGCAGAAAATCCTGCTTTACATAAATGCGTAGTTGGAAAAAGGAAAAGAACTTTAATATTTTTTCTGATATCCTACACAACAGCCTCTGGAAATTTTGAACTCAGCTCATGGACCCCCAGTTCAGGAACCACTGATCTATTTGAGATTTGAGATCTGAACAAAACTCTGGAAAATATCTTTTCCAAAATAGTGATTCATATTTTTGATGTGTACAGAGACAGATTTAAACCTTGGTGGCCTGGGGCATTTCAGGTTTGGGCAGGGACCCCCTCATACACTGAAATTAAAATACACCGCAAATCAGAAAATTTACACATAAAAGAATATATTACATGAAATTGGAACTGACAGGTTAGAAAGATTAAATGAGTTTTATATCAGGAATATGTTCAGGTATACATGTAAATACATGCCAGCCAAACTCCAAGTAGATTCTTAAGTAAGACAAATTACAAAGAACATAGCTATGCTGCTATGAACTCTTTAGTTTCCAAAGATAACAAAGGCTGACTCAAACATTTTTTTAAACATCATATTATTATATAGAGGGGACCCGTGGCAATTGCCCCCTTTTCTCTCTTACAAATCTGGCCCTAATTTCTGTGATGGAAATGGGTTTTGGGGAGTAGTTGTACGGTATATATATCTATGGATTTATCCTTGTGGATCATATAGGGGTTTATCAGAGATGAGTGAAGTGAACCCATGTAGCTAGGGGTTCTGGTGGATTGTAAGGCCCCTTGAGTGGGTTTTTACAATATGACCAATTTTAGGTCCATTTTGAGACATACTAGACCCCCTGAAACTAAGAATTAGGTATTCACACTGCTCCCCAACCCCATTTTCATCTCTGCTTCTGTGCAGTTGAGACCTTTGCTTGAATATGGCTGAAAATCACTTTCTGTTCCCAATTTGATTCTTAAATATAATTTCTACTCATGGAGATCATTTTCTTGCATAAATTTATCTCATTAAAGTCCCTTCTGTTTTCTGCAAAATGATTTGAAATATAAAAAAAGAGGAAAACAAAATGTTTCAAAAGCAAAAGGAAAGAAAAAATACACAAACATAAATTGCAAACTTGATGTTGGGAGAAAGATTTTGAAAGAAGGACTAGATATCATTTAAGGCCAAATTTCTCTCTTCATGGAGCCATCAGTATGGAGCAAATGTACTGCCAATGGCTTGCAAGCCAAGCATGCTGACCAGCATTGCAAAGTAGGTGCTACATCAATATATATATATATATATATATATATATATATATATATATAGATAATAGAAAATGAATGAGGAGAAGCAGAAGGTAGTGCACACACACACACTCACACACACACACACACACACACACACAAAATAATGATTAGAAAAGGAAAAAAAGATTAATCAATGTGAAAAAAGGAACGGGTGATTGTCAGGTCAAAGACAAGATATTTTTCTTTTCTCTCTTATATTTTGTATTCCCCATCCTCAAAGATAAGTGTAATAAATTTCAGGGTTTTGTATGTACTTTTTTCTTTTCATCCAATTCTAAACCTAATTTTTTACTCTGACCGTTTTTCATAGGAGTGTGAGGAACTACCTTTTTGGTGTGTTCATTTTTTCTCTTGGTTTTTCTCAGTTGTCTCCAAAGTTTTCTATTCATGAAATATAAATACATACACAATGTTTGAATCTATTTTTAGACAACTTCCTTGTAGCTCTTAGTGTGTCTCGCATACCATGATATATGGTGTTTTCTTGTGTTGACAATTCTGAATATTTCTATAATTGTTCTATTGTTGTAGTCAGCAGCTTGATTGAACAAAGCTTCAACAGTTCATGATTTACCACTAAGTGATTCATGAGTTTCCTCTGTACATTCTCCTTAATCTCGTCCATGGTTTGAAATCTCTTCGGGGAAAAAATAGAAATCATATGCACAATAAGGTTCTTTCTGATAGGTTGCCAAGTTACATAAAGGTAGCGTAATTGTTTCTCGAAATGTTCAAAGTTGCAGGATATTTTCTTAACAGACTTCTGTAAACTGTAATCATGTACCAGACTTGTCTCCACTGGAGTTACTGATATGTGTATGTATATATAGAGAGAGACACAGACATAGACACAGAGAGAAAAAAAGTGAGAGAGAAAGAGGAGATATTTATAAAGTATCTATTTACTTGATATGCCAAGTGTATGTCTATATTTTTATTTGTGGCATCAAGGGAGATCACTTTCAAGTTTTTACACAGGAGTTACTACCCCTTAGAAGATCATTTCATTATTTCATTATTTGTAAAAGAAAGATGATCATGCTCAATGAATTCTGTGACAATTTCTAGATTGAATCAGTTTCAAAGCTTTTTTGTATTCTAAGCTTTTATATAATAGCAATTGCAATTAGATATTGCCATCATTTTTTGATGGCAAAGGTATTTTCTAGTAAGGTCAAGTGCTAGGGTTTAATTCACCCTTGGCAAGACTCAAAATTTTCCAAAGGATTTCATGTATCCTAAGAGAGACTCAAAATATCCATATCTAATTGTATTCTATTATTTTTTTTTCGGTTTAGAGAGTGTCCTAGGTGACTGCTTAGGTTGGGAAGGTCTTTGATACTTATGTATATATATATAGATATATATATATATATATATATATATATATATATACATATATATATATATATATGGCTACTTATACTTCTGCTAGAAATAAGTGCATTTTGATTATCAGCAGCAATGTTATTCATTTACTTCAAATTCATTTAGTGAAACCCCTTTTTTAACACATTCTGGAGAGTTGGCTGATTTCATCACCATCATCATCATCAGCAGCAGCAGCAGCAGCATCACTATATTTGAAATTAGCCCTATCTCTGACCAACCCCAGTTTTCTTTTTATATATCTAGAATTCCTCTTCGTTTCCTTCAGCCTGCTTCCACCCGACTCCCTCGGCTAGGCTACCCAGCACCCACCCTTATCTGCACCTCTGTCTTCAACCCGTACCACCCCCAGCTTTATCATCTCTCATCAATTGTGTTTGCATTACGTATCGCCCCTCTACCTTACCCTGTATTCATTGTAATGGTTTTATTGATCGTCCGGCATGACTTGTAAAGTGTATCTTGTCGCGTATTTTTCATCTTGCGATGCGGTCTGCCTCCCCCCTCCCCCAACAAGTTCTCTTCCCCCGTCGACTTGTTCTCCTCCTCCTCCTCCTCCTCCTCCTCCAACGTTATTCAAGCCATCAGCAGCAACAACATCAACAAAAACAACAACAATTGAATAAACAGCAACAAAGAAAGTAAATACAAATAAAAATAAGGGGAGAAGGAGGAGGAGGAGGGGGAGAGAATTGTATTTGGTGCACCATTGTTATGCGGATGCACAGGGGGAGGGGGGAGAACAAAAAGACTAAAAAAAAAGGCAAAAAAAAACCCCCAAAAAAAACACACTGCAGCAACTCCAGCAAAATAAAGGAATCTCTGAATCCAAACAATTGAGTGGCAGAATTTTAGGGTCTCTTAATAAGTAACGCAACAAAAGAGGGTTGGCTGTCCACACAGTGATTGCTACGTGGTTTAATACATTGCAGTGGATGTCACAAAGCTCTATGGTTCAATTCGTAGGTCAGTGGGTGTCATTAATAATTTGAAAATCTTGTTATGTCCATCAGGCATGAAAGGCAATGAAGCAGTCCATATGTACTTGTTGATTTGGCTAAATTGTAAGAGCATAGGACTGAAAGCCAAGAGGTTTCCACCTCTGCTAACAATGCTAGGTCATTATTTTCTATGGAAAAAAGTAAAGTTTGAACTTATGTTAGTGAATAAGTAAATGCATTTATGCAGACTATGGCTTCAGCAATCCCTGCTAGAGATTCTCATTAATTCTCTTTCAGTCTGGGATTTGTAAATTAGGCTTAGACATGACAAACACCTGATAGCATCGCTCTCGGCACCCTGCACTATTTCATCTAGAACCTGGGGAAGATGGATTCATGTCTTTCACGTTCCACCTGAGTCTGTTCTCCATGCCGTCAACCACTCACTCAGTCATCTCCTTAAACTTGGGTAAATTGACGTAATTTCATGTTTGTAAAATCCAAAAACAAGAACTCCCTTTTGCTTTTTGAAAATTTGCTTCATGTCACTTTTTCGCTTTTACAAAAAATAGTCGAAAAGCAAAAAATGCATTTAGCATTTGTTTTTCAGCAAGCCGTTATAGAGGTAGTGTGCACCCTCTTTCTCTCTCTCCTACAACCCAATCTAATGTACCTCCCACCAACCTAACTTCTAACATACCATCATCACTATTTTAGGGTCTGGTAATGCCTAAGAGATTTCTCCATATAGATTAATAGTAATTACTCCTTCATTATTTGCCATAAGAATTTTTTATAGGAACACTCTACCTTGTGAATAGCTGGGGTAACATTTATATGAAGAATATTGAATATAAATAGCTATACATGGGATTAAGAAGGGGCCAGAACATAGAAATAGTGGCCAAAGTGTGAAAGGTTCAAGAATTAGTTTTGTCAGATGGTCTGCTTGTAAAATCTGCATTATAGACATAGAATTAGGGTTCTGTCCTATAGGTGATAGCAGGACTTATATACACTGCACAAACACCCTTGTCCTTCAGTGATCCTGTTCTCATCTACTATAGCCCTTTCAGCATACCATACTATAGTCACTCGCTGGTAAACGTTAGAGTCAACCGATTTTATTAATTGACATATCATATCGACTTACAAGTTTTGATATCAAGCTCTATACAAGAAACTGGTGTCAGGCATCCTGCCTTGGCAATGTGCACCCCACCCCTCTCATGAATAGCATAGTTGTTAGAGTATTGTTTCGTCATCAGAGGCGGAAAGTTTCAATCTGGTACCATGTTGAGCAGGAAACCCAAAAGAATCTTAACCTACCAATGTGTAAGGGAAGCACTGACTTCTGAACAAGGCACATATTATTAGAAACTGTCAACTAAAACTGTCACAGAAACTGTCATAGGTTTCTTCAGTTTCCAAGTTGATCTGGCTGGCAAGTTTTGCATGTATCTATCCAGTATAACGGCTGCACCAATGGAGTTATAGAGCTGGAATTTTGAACGTTTACTCCTTATCATGTCTGGAAAAAAATGGCTTTTTTGTTTTTTCAATCCCCTCCCCCAAATAGGTTTATTGTCGAAGGTTCAATTTTGAAGTGTAAACTTATGCTAAATTTGTCCCTTAGTTTGTATCCAGCAGTATTCACACTGTGAAAAGGCATGAACACTAAATTTCTTGCACTCTATCTCTTCATCTTGATATCTTCCTCACATCAACACAGCACCATTCAATATTGTGAGGGTGATTTTAGACAAGTCCACTTTATCATAATCTAATTCAACACAAATATCTTTCTGTTTTGATTAATCAGACTAATTTTCTCATCCGGAACAATCAAAATACAATGCTTTTAACACATCATCTAAAAAATTCCAACGAGTACGCAAATATCTATTCCCCAAAGAGGATTAAGGTAAAGTGTAGGGGTTGTCCTATTGTTTATATCTTTCATTTTTTTTCTCTTTGTGCTTCCCTCTGACTGAGAGCACATCTTTTCCAATCAATAAAACTTTGAAAGACTTAAAAGACAAAAACTCTCCTCAATATATACACGTGTGCATAGGTGTGTGAGTGTGTGTGTGTGTGTGCATGTGTATTTATGTGAGTGTGTATGCATGTGTGTGTGTGTGTGTGTGTAGGTGTGTATATGTAGGTGTGTATGTGTAGGTGTATGTTTATTCACCATCTATGCTACAAGCTGTTTCAACGCCACTTGATATCTGAATCTAGCTACGATCCAGCCAGAGAATTAGCAAGCCCCAAAGCCACCATTTGTGATAACAAAATGAACAATTTTACTTATCTTCTGACAAAGACAAAGGCAAGCAAACACACACACACACACATCTGTATACATGACAGTAGTATATATATATATACATGTATATATATATATATATATATATATATATATATATATATATATATATATATATATATATACTATATATTATTTATATGCATACATGTATGTATAGACATTTGTATGAATATTCTTACATATGAATATATATATAGAGAGAGATAAATATGTATGTATAGTCATGTACAAGCATTTATACATGTATGTACATTTATATTATTTTTGTATATTCATGTAGATATACAAATATATATATACACAGACTGATATATTTGTATATATATATATATATATATATATATATATATATACACTGGTATAAATATACAATTGCATATATATATATGTATATATTCAAATATATTTTATTGAATATAGTTACACTCACAGACATACACACATACACAGATAAACAGCAGATAAGTTTAAATAATGATGGAAATAAAAAAGAAAAGCAAACATTCATTTAGTGATACTTTATTGAATTTTTCTATCTCCTCAACCCCCCCCCCCCATCTCATGCCCCCCTCCACTCATGACCCCACCCAACGCCTGTGCCACTCACCTACACAGCACCATCACTCTCTTCAGATAAGAAAATCCTGGTCATGGCTATCAATTTTAATTATAATGTAAAGGTGGAAAAGCTAAATATAGAAATTGCATGAGGCTGGCTGGGTTTGGGGCTAAATTTAACCAGAGATAAAAATTCAAAGAATGGGGCAACCCCGAAATATCCGTTTCTGAAGGGATAGCGTGCATTCTGCCCGTACTGCAACCAGCCTTTATTTCACTGTTCCACTTTGCATCTCAAGTTAGATGTTTCATAGAGAGCTTCAGCCTAAATGCAGGCATCAAATGCCTTTGTTAGACAGTTCGAATACTTATAAAATACAGGTCTGCTTAGTCAATCGTGATTCAACTAGAGCACCTATGGTCTGGCTTACAGACCTTTTTTATTTTCTGTTGTTGCTTTTTTTGTAGGCTTTCCAAATTGGTGTTTTGATAGTTTAAAAAATAAGCAGATCTGGTGAGTCACTCTAAGCAAGCTATCATGGGATCTACGTGTTTTAGCTGTGTTGAGGGTGATCAATAAAAAATGATAAAAGGCCCTTTTGTTGGGTAGTGATCACTAAAAAAGTCTGAATTTTCAAAGAACAAATCTGAATGCTTCCAGACACAAACTGAGAGACCAATTTACCATAAATCTACATTGCAAATTGAACTCCACACTAGAAACCCATTCATCGGGGGTAATTTTCAAAAAGCCAAAAAGTTTCTTCCAATCATAACAAGGAGTGAATGTTCAAATTTTCAGCCATCCAGCTTCATTGGTACAGCCTGTATGCACAATTCATACATAGTCAGCCAGCTACACTGGAAGACTGAAGAAACCTACGTGGTCAATCTGGATGATGCTCTCTAATACAGTATTTCCAAAATGATATCTTCTTGATTTTCCCTTTTTTTAACCCGCAGAGACAACAAATCAGATGCCTGTAGTATATGTTATAAAAGGGCCTTGAATTAAGAAAAAACACAAATATTAAAACCCACAGTTTTCAATTGCAAAGTAATTCAATTTTTTCATTTATCAGCCAGATGATATGACAAATATATTTCAGTTTTAGTATTACTTGCTCTGATTTTTTTGCTGTGGTTATGACTTCCAATTCAAATAGTTTTCTATTAACTTGTCATATATACATATCATATAGATACATGCTCCCATGAATTACTGTGCTGAAATAATAACCCCAATCAAAGTTGATAATTGACTAAAATTGCTAATCTTAAACGCCTCGTTTGTTCATAAAAGTTGGGAGCAAGTGCAGAATCATTGAATTGGAATCGATAGCTTGCAAGCATTTATGCGGGGCCTGTAAATTATACTACTCTTACTATATAATTAACCTTTCAAGTGCTAGGTTTTTGAGGACAATTTTGTAAATTTGACTTTGTGCTTTTTGAAGGGCTATTGAAGTAGAATGGTTCATGAGAGAACATTGATATAAAGAATGATCAGTATGTACGGATCAGTATGGCACAAGGTTTATATAGGGAAAAAATATTATCCAATTTACAAATGATGACACCTCAAGTGGCGGCCATCTTGGAATTTTTTGTTTAACTTTCTGATCATAACACAGCAGTTTTCACTTTGAAGTTACAGCCAAAGTCTGAATAGAGCAACTGCAGTATTTTACTTAAGAATTATGCCAATATATGTGCACCACCTATTGGTCATATGTATGGCAGATTTCTAGTCGTATTCTTGGATATATCATCTACTGACTGAGTGGAGGTGCATGGTCGCATTTCTGCGACGATGGTGCCTGATGGGTTAATCCGGTAGTGCACAGAGGCCATGTTACAATAGTTTGGCAGGGGTACATTTTATATGGGCCATCAGTCTGTTAATTCGCCGCTTCGATCACATAGTTGTCATGTGTTAAGAATTTATATATTGAGCTGCACAATCAATACCCATTTATGTCACTGTTTGATAGATTTTTTTTCACCACTAGCAGGTATGCTTTTGGGAATTTAGTGAGACAGGGTCTGGGAAAAGTGGGAAGGGTTGGGTGATGTGAAGTAAAAGGTGAAGCTGAGAGAGGACAAGAAGGGTGAGGGTGAAGGCTAAGACAGGGGGCTGAGTAGACAGCCCTGAACCATTTGAAGCGGCTGCTGCTGCTGCTGATGATGATGATGTGGAGGTGGTTTGTTTGTACGATTCTGTTTAAAGTAGCTTAAAGATATCCAACATATGTTGCTCTCTCTCTCTCTCTCTCTCTCTCTCTCTCTCTCTAATATGCTATCTTTTTCACTACCCCTCTCTAACTTTGTTTCCTTGTCTCATTCTGACTCTCTCTCTATTTCTAACACACTTAGCGCCAATAATCTCTAATTTTCATTTCATCTTCCTTCTCTCTTATTCTCTCTCCTTTTCTTTTTTCTCTCTCTCTTCACCCCTGTTCTCCTCTTTATTTCTTCCTCTCACTCCCACTCTACAACTGTGACATTTGTCTCACTCACTCACTCACTCACTCACTCATTTTCCACTCTAAAACAATCTCTCTCTTCCCTTCTGTCATTTTCTCTCTATCTTATGCTGCCACAAGTCACATGACAGTTTCTATTTAGTGAGTAACCAGACCTGTCCATTTTTCTGTAAAATGTATTTTGAAATCTCTCTCTCTCTCTCTCATTGTTGATTTGTTCTTCTTTCCCTCTCCTTCCTCTCTCTCTCTCTCTCTCTCTCTCTCTCTCTCTCTCTCTCTCTTCATCTTTTGATTCCTGTCTCTGCCTCTCTCAGTCACCCCCCCCCTTACTGCCAATCTCTTTATCTCCCTGTGTCAATTTCTTCTCTACTGTGCTGGGTTATTTTCTACTCATCTGCATCAGAGAACTCTTCTTTTTTCTCTTCTTTTTTTCTTCTTTTTGTTTCTTCTCTCTTTTCACCTTCTTTTTCTTGTTTTTCTTTTCCTTCTTTTTTTCCTTTTCTTATTTTTATCTTTCTTCTTCTTTTTCATGTTTTTCTTTTTCTTCTTTTTTTCTTTCTTCTTCTTCTTGTTTTTCTCTTCCTTCTTCAGCTTTGTCTCCTTTACTGCACCAATGCTTTTTACATCATCAATTTACACCACTTATCTATAGGATTACAATTTTCTTTTTTTTGCAACTAGGCTGGACATTCACCTAGTCTACGTTATACATATTTCATACATGTTGCTCCCTCTTTCTACAACATTACCACCCCTTAACTTTCTCTCTCTCTCTCTCTCTCTCTCTCTCTCTCTCTCTCTCTCTTGCTCTTTCCTCTTCTTCTTCTCCCTGATACATTTTTCATTAGATTTTGCAGAACTAACTTTTACAGTTTACCAAGACTTTTTTTTCCATCACATCTCATGAAAGTCAGCCTCATTCTTTTCTTTCTCTTTTATGTAAACATTTAATCAAATGCATAATCCTTTAATTCAGCAGTTCACAGCTTCAGTATCTGGATTTTATTCTGGTTATTTATTTGGAACATGCAAATCACAGAATAATTCATTTGGTTTGGCTTATATTTCCTCCATTGGAGTGATGAGTACCTTAGAGCAGTGGTTTTGAAACTTTAAAACTCAAGGACTCCTTCTATGAAAGAAATATTCTGGTGGACCCCTTTTTTTTAGCATTTAGGTGTTTAGACTGTAATCAATGAACTACATAAATAAACAATTTTTGACATTTAAAAATCATATTTATTCTAATTAGATTATGCTTATTTGAATTCTGATATATGATACAGGTTTGTGTACAATAATTATGTTTCTTGATAACTGTGCGATGTATGATGGTGTTTCTCAGCCACAAGATTTGCTATTTCATGCTTTGAGGTAACATTGATGCTGACCCCCAAGCATTATTTGTTGGACTCCCGGGGCTCAATGGATCATAGTTTTGAAACCACTGCCCTACAACATTTAACTTGCTTTACATTTCAAAATGGAGCCAAAAAAAGGTCCCCTGATAGTCATTGTTTATATAAAATTTTAATAACTTTCTTCAGATTTATATTTTGCTCTTTATTGTATACTAGAAACTGTCGACCAAAATTGTCTTGAGTTTCTTCATTTTTCAAATTGGTCTGGCTGGCTTGCTATCTACATATGGGCCATGCGTAAGGGTCACACCAGTTGAGCTAGAGGACTGCAAATTTAAACATTCACTCTTATGTCTAGAAATATCATCTTTTTTGGAAATCCCCCCCCCCAAATAAATTTTCAATTGTGGATTCAATTTACAATAGTTTATGGTATATTAATCCCTTAGTTTATGTCCATTCACACTTGTTTTTTTTTTAATTCAGACTTTTTTAGTGAACACTGCCAAACAGAAGGCAAGAGAAGTAACTTATGCATTGATCACCCCTTTTACCAATTTTTAAATTGATCTCTCCTAACACTCCATGCTACCAAAAGATGTTGGTCACAGTGCAGTTTCTATTGAGTGACTTATCAGTCGTGTCTAAAATTAAAATAACTTTCTTCAGATTTATAATTTGCTCTTCATCGTATATTCTTATGTTCAACAGGCTGTTCCAATGAATGTACTTGTTGCTCCTTATCCCCATTGGCATTGTCGGAGTCTTTTTATTTGCTTAGCAAAGATTCAAGTTGTTTTCCAGACACATTTCAAATGAAAAGCAAACCGGATTTTCAACTACCATCTTTTAATTGACTGCAGCTGCCCTGTACATTGAGTGTTGCTGCTGAAGATTACCTTCAAATTGTTTAGTCTACCTGTTCTTAGAATCTTTCTGGCTCTCTATCTCTGAAAACAAATGTAGATTTGGCTTTTAGAACATCAAATTCCCTTCGGTCACTTGTTTCCATAACTATGTGTCAGCAGGGGCATAACCAAGTTCTAAAGTTAGGGGAAGCGAACTCTTAAAAAGGTGCTGGGACTGGTACCAAATAATTTTGAACTCATTCTACATTTTTATTTTGTAATTAAAATCAAAACACACGAAAGATATTGTTTTGAGGGATGTATATAATTGTTATCTTGTACTTGAAATCAAAACAATTTTTTTTTTTCACGTTAGGATCATTAATCTATACTACTTTTAAAATCAGAACATAATAAAACAATTTTTTCATTTTTATTTGTTTTAAGTGAAGGTTAATAGCAGCAAAAATTAATAATGATGATTTATAATACATTATTGAACTGAACTACCAATGAAAAACAAATATGGTGCTGAAGAGATCACGGATAGGGAGTGGGTTTAAGAGTTTTCTTTGGACGGACACTTGCCTCTAAGTTCAGATAGGTTAGTGGAAAGAACAGCGGCCCATAAAACATACCATCCTCCGGTATTGAGGGTTGTGAGTTTGCTTCTCACCTGGACCTTATTCTTTATTATGATGCACCCTGTTAATTCATACTCTCTGCTGAAGAGTACCCAGCCTGAGTTTAGTTGCGGTAAAAGGTGACAATGATCAAGATAAAGGAAAATTGAAGCAAAATATCAATAATAATGGTAATCAAATCAAATCATTTTACATAGAAGACATCAATGAAAATAATGAAATTTGACTTTTATCACACAAGAGAACTAAGGAGCTAAAAATTGTTGGAAAGGCATGACCCTTGAAGAATGTATTCAGGGGGACTGACCACTCCCCTGTTCCCGCACTAGCTACACCACCTTCTGTCAGGCTACGAACTCATTGATATACATACGGATAGACATTTTTTTCTTTTTTGGTCTGAACTGGTGGGTTACTTTTAAGGAAAATGTTGTTCAATCCATGACAAGAAAATGAGTCAATCTGCTGATCTTTAAATAAGGAAAATATTTTTCTTTCATCTTGAAATGCTAGAGTTTCTATATGTCTCAACTGAAGAATGGGATACTGATATTTTTTTTTTCTTTCATAAAATGATCTTTTTCATGCATCGAATCAGGGGTCCCAAACTACCGGGCTGCAAAACAGTACCGGGCTGCATAGCATATGCTACAGGGCAACAACAAACTGATAGGTTTTGGAGATATGAAGAGATATGAGTCAGCTCCACCTTTCCTCATTCCCTGTCATGACTTCTATGCCTCCACTAAGAAATATACACGTGGCAAAGCTAATGTAAAAATGAAATGGATGAGACAAAAACATTGCAATTGTCAATGAACAGTACTTTTTTTCTGGTTTTTCCTCTTAGGAGCTCACATGGAAATTTGCTAAATAAACCCAAAACAAATTTGAGTTTATCAACCAGTTATAAATGATGCATAGTAAAGATCAACAACCCTTTCAACCCTGTCTGCCGCATTATTGTCAATATTAAACTGATCCATGATGCAAAAAAGGTTGGGGACCCCTACAAAAGCCATTGAAATGGTGCATTAACCAATGCATGTCTTCCACTATGTCTTCCTTTTTTTATGTTCTTTCCCTCCTTCTGACTGACTGTTATTCAGCATAAACATTCATATATTGAATGAAGGGATTTATAAATGCCCACCTAATTTTTTACTTAGTGTATAAGCCATTCATTTATAAGGCCAGGAGTAACTTCTTCATTTGCTTATGTCTGAAGGCAATCTCTGCTTGAATTCCAAATACCTGGAAAAAGTAGTTTTAATTTGCTTATCTTGGAGAAAAGTAAATTCTTAGCTCTCAAAATGAATAGTCATTGAAAGGGCTTGATATTCTTTTAACAGGAACACAGAAACCAATTAAGAAATGTCTTCAAGAAGCGACTCTGTATTTCAATTAGTTTTACATCTTTATTTTTTAAACCTGTCTCGATCTGATTAAATTTGAATATCTTATTTTACAAACACATGGTTTCATTCAGGATAATTTCTTGATTGAAGTTATTAAAGAAAACTTTTCGACATGTTCTGAGGAATATTATTTTATGAGATAAGATAATCCTTGAGTCAAGTCTGAATTTGAAGTCTTGTTGTGAATAACTGCAGACATTTTTCTCAAAATACTTTGGTATCTAACTTCTAGAATAAAACACCCTAAACTGGCCTTTAAAAATATTAAACCCACATTTCAAACATCAACTACCAATAATTCAGTGAAACTAAGATCTGTATCTGGCTATTCTAAATATAATCAAATCTTTGTTACTCGATCACAGAGGAAGTCATCCATTATAATCACCGATAATGTTATCAAATGGTTTTTGTTATCAAAATCCCTCAGTTCAAAATACTTTATCTAAAGTGATCACAATAATCGTCTTTCTCTGTATATCTTTGGCTTAATGTTATCAACCAGTTATTTACCTCCTCTGTATTTCAAATTGATGCACTTCCTGAGATCTGACACACTTTCTTGTTAATCAACATTTATAGATACAATACATCAAATATAAACAGGTTGATGCACTAATAATTGGATCACCTTTCTTTTTTAAAGGGTTTCACAAAACTTTATATTTGTATTAGATGGTGATAGATAGAATTTATGTTGACCGATGCCGTCAAAAAATGACGACAGTATCTAGATAGTTTTGAAATTGCTCTGTTATTAAAAAATATCAAAAACGTTATGTTGCTCTACATTTTTTCCTTGTTTTTGCATTTGATAGTTATCTCCCTTGACAAATTCTACAGGTAAAAAATGCAGACAATCTTGAGTAGACAGATTTCCAAATGTATTATTTCAAAATATATTGTGATTCTTTGATGAATTTGAAACCCTACAGATGGATTTAGCAATTGATCAAAGAACTTTCAAGCCCTTCAAAACATATATGTGTGTGTGTGTTCCTATTTATGTTTATATATTTCATATAAAATAACCCTCTATAAATCAATATTTACAAATCATTATTTATGTATGAAGATAGACTATCGAATAAGTTCAAAACCAATGAACTTGGCACATATTCTGTATTCTTTTTGACATCTTTATTTCTGAGTCTCTTTCTATTGTTGGCTCAGGCTGGAGGTGGAGACCAGGCAATTATTTTTATTTAATTTTCTTTTCCGCCATCTTTTTAACAAAACAACAAAACAAAGACATCCTGTTACTCCTACTCAAGAAAAAAATATTTCCCTGGCTTGATATCAGTTCTGATTGTAGAAATTTATAAGACTGATAACTCTGGTTTCTAGGGGGAGAAGGGGGGCATAGGTGTGCTGGAAGAGGCATATAAAAAGCTGAAGGGGATTTAGTGTGGTAGAAAAAAAAGCCAGAGTAAATGGACCTGGGCTGGGAAAAGTGGAAGTGAAAAACTGAGAAAGAAGTTACAGCCACAACAGCAGCATCTCATGTTTATTGCATATAAACAAGAACTGAAAGTTCAATGAGGCATCCACTATAAAGTTTAAATGTCATTATTGGCAGATCACATGACCCTAAGTAGAAGATAATTCTAAGTACGAAAAACCTTTCTATCATGTTTCAAGTAAATCTAACTTGAAACTGCTGAGAGAATTGATTTTGAAACCCAAAGTTTAGATGCCATTATTGCCAGATCACATGACCCTGAGAGGAATTCTTTTATAATATTCTGGGCAGCAGATGGGTTTGTTTGATCAAGAGAGAGAAACTATTTGTTCAAGATAGAAGGATAGGTATATCACTTATTCAAGCCAAGACTTACTAGCCTCTCTAGACATACACTTGTAAGTAGTGACCAGTACTACTTTGGGTTGAGATAGTTGCATATTTCCCATTGATGCCAGTGATTGGTGTTTGAGCTGAAGTGAGTGACGAGAATTCCGAAAGCTGATTGTTAGTGCACATTCTACCTAACGCATATCCATTAATTACATAGATTGAACATTACAAAGTGAAAATTTCAGATCAAAACTCAGCTAATAACTATCTGGTTATAGAATTATTGATCCACCCTTATATATATATATATATATATATATATATAAAAACTGCTTAGCATCAGGGAGTGGTTCTTCAATCCAAGTCCTTGTGCTGAGGGTTTGGTGGCAAGGAATTGTGTACCATTTTAAAAGTCTCTGGTGTGACTTGGTGATGGATTGAACAACAGCCTCGTAAACGAGAAGCAAGCGCTCTACCACTGGGCCATAGTGTATCAAATCTTCACTTTCTTGAAATCAGCTTCACTAATAATGTATTGATTGGTCCTTGGTTTTGATTGAAAGAAAATGGACTTATACTTAGTCTTTGTTTATATCTGGGGGGGGGGGTGATGGGAGTGGGGAGAAAATAAGTCAAGTGTGTTTTGAATGAGAAAGAAAGACAGAGAGAAAGAAAGAGACAGAAGTATAACGATGGATGAGGAGGAGAGATGGAGAAAGTGCAAAGTAGTCAATTCAGGTGTGTTGCGGCAGAAATAATAGAAAAGGACTTGGGACTAGGGAGCTTAAGTAATCGAAATATCTTTATCAGTAGGATTGGTACAAACATCTGTGATTACACACAGGCAGGGAAGATATCATGTGGAGATTTGTATACACTGCCGACATCTTCAACTCTTACATTCATACAGGGGAATTCAAAAAGTAGTTCAAGGGGAGTAACTTCTGATTAAAGTTATTTCCCCCTACACTCTTCGGTTAATTTTTTTTTCATCTTTCTTCAATTCAATTCACAAAAGAGTTCCATTTTTTTAAACCTATTCATAGAAGAGTTCTACTGCAGTTACAAGCTGGCCATGTATCTAAGAAATGAAGAAGTCAAGATGTATATGTGTGTTCATGTGTGTGTGCACATATGTGTATGAGTATCAATTTTTGGGAATGCTCAATGAGGAATGAAATGACCAGCAATACCTTCAAAAGTTGGGTGTCTTTTACAGTCTTCCAGGTAATTGAATTTTGTTTTCATTGAGAAAATTCTATCAAAGACTTGAGTAAATGGTAATCTGGATATACATTATCTGATTTAATATATATATATATATATATATATATATATATATATATATATATATATATATATATATGCACATGCATAAATGTTTACCAGTAAGTCCATAGCTTAACGAAGTTCAGAGAGAAAGAGATAGAGAGGGGAATTTTGTGTGTGGGGAGGAGATGAGGAGGGAGAGCAAAGTAGCATAATTGTTATCTGCAAAAAAAATGAAATCAGTGGACCTACTTTGAACTCCAGCTGAGGATATCTATGTCCACCTTGCTCTTAACCATTAGTGAAGGCATGAATCCACTTCTCCCAGCACATTTCGACTCATTAGACAATTGGCTGTATATCCCACATGTGACCAAAAGAGTTAATTACCTACACTATGTCACCTGATGATGACCAGAGAAAGGGATGATCAGAAGGTTATATTGATAAAACGAATAAAGATGAGAAAGTTGGCTCTACAAGTCCAAAATGCCAAAAATTCAATTCTCATTCATAAAAATAAGAAAGAAAGGAGGCCAATACTTAAACATCACATTGACTAAATCTCAATGCCTCATAAAAACTGTAAAAGTTTCAATTCAAATCATTTCACTCTTTCTCTACTCAAAAACACTCTATCGTTTTTCAAAAAGAGGGACGAGAACAACAACAACAAGCAAGAAATAGACAAAGTCAGTCAAATTGACTTCAGGCTATTCTCAACTCCTCAGCAAGCCTCTATTCCAAACTCAATTTCAACACGCCCAACCACCCATCGGACCTCATTTTTATCTATCGGTGATAGAATGAATTGAGCAGAAAGAGAGCGTGTGATGGAGAGTAGGGTAAATGTTAAAGAATAACACATTCAAAAAGAACCGCTTTAGAACATGAAAAGAAAAAAAGAAGCCCCCATCCGACCGATCCCCCCTCCTGGCCCCAAAATACAAAGAATACTAATTGTGACTCGGGGCAAAAACATGGTCAATGATTTACACTTACCATCTCTTTTCTGCCATCGTTTACGGACAAGGGATGTAAAGGACGGCCAGAATAGAGCTATAAGGAGGAAAGGGTCAATTTTAAATTATTTCCACTCTCCCCAGCTTTTTCTCTAAAGTGGTGACTGGAAGATTGAAAAAGTAAAATGTCTGTCTTAACCAGAACTCATGAAGATTAGTATGACCAAAAGAAATATTTCAAAAAGGTGAATTTCTAGTTCAGATAATGAAGTAATTAAGTAAATTATGGCGAAGAATGTAATGGTAATATGAGTAAACTACAGAGTGATAGATCCAGGGGTGGGTAACCTACAGCCTACAGCCTGGATCCAGCCTACAATGGGATTTTGACTAGCCCGCAAGCAAATATTGGGATACTATGTTTACTCTTTCGTTTTAAAAGCACACATTATTTTCTTGCATGTTTTATCCATTGATTTCATGCAAAAATTCACCATATGTATTTAAAATGGATGATTTTCGTATTTCAAGCTTTTTATGGTCTACTATTCACTCATCAAAGTGATGCTCAAAGTGGCAAAAAGGTTGCCAAACCCTGATAATGAGTAAAGGGGCCAGAGTAGAAGCCAAGGAATATAAGTTTGGGATCCAAATTGCTAAAGGTATTTCATTAAGCATTCATACATTGCTTACAATTTACACAGTTCTAAGATTCTATGGTTTTGTGTCCAGTTCTCATTACCAAGTTATCTCCCTTAGAAGAGGAACTGCAAACAATCAGTGTCATTAACTCAAGTCATTGTCCACGAATGGTTTGCTGAATTCTGTGCAAATGTGCAGATTATTTTGTTTTCTTTGGTCTTGAAAACACTTCAGTTATTGTTAAAAATCTTAAAAAGGCTCATCTACAGATTAAAAAAAAGTTTAATTACTGAATAAAAAAAGGCATATCTACTGAATGAAAGAAAGGCTAATCTACAGAATCAAAAAAGTATTTGCATTAAAGTATTAAATGATAAAATTATAGAACAAAAAAGAAAAGAAAAAATGAATATATACAAATGAAAGACAATGACATTTTTAAGATCTTAAGACTCTTTGATGTTGAAAGACATTTTGATACCAAAAGACATTTTGAATTAGGAATGCTTAAAAATAATCAAAGAAATGATAAAACAATGTCAGTTCAATGACATATTTTGTATTGTGATTAATCATAAGATTTAGTGAGAAAATCCTGTTAAATGGACATATTCACTCTCTTGTATAAAAATGACAATATCCATACCTTCAGAAACACAATTTTTATTACCAATAATTTTGATGAAAAAGATTTTCTTTCAACTTTTTGGAAACTGCTTCAACTAATTTTAAAGAGTCCTCCAAATTGTTTGATGTAAATATTTACAAAAAAATGTCAGATAGGGCTAGTCTGACCTGCATAAGAAATAAATCATTCTACCTTTGTCCTATGATAGATGTTACATAGAACAAATGTAGCCCCCAAAGGTGGTGCAGTGTCCTGTCCTTTATACATGTGTGTGTGTGTGTTCCAATGCTTATAGCCATACTATATTGTCCATAAACTTGGAAAATTTGTATAAATACTTTGTTGGAACTCCTTCTAAAGATTTTTGGAAATCTTTAGAAAAAAAGCTCCTTTGTCTCCCTTTGGGAGTCTTATTTTGATGGGCTTATCAATAAGACCTGGATTCTCCAGAATCTAGATGTTTCTTGATGTTTCTTTCTCTATTCAAGATGTTTCCCAGTGGAAAATCCCAATGATGTCATAGATAGAATTTATTCTGACCATATCTATTCTTCCATTGAATTTTTTTTACATGACATCAAATTCTGACGTAATGGTTGTTCAATTATTGACTATAATGGTGAGTTTATCCATTTATTCCTATTTGCAAATGTAAAAACTATTATGGGACAGAGGTAGCATCTAATTAATCTTTATTATTTTCTACTTGTTGGGTGTGTTTAAAGGCTTATCTGCTAGAAATAACATTTCTCTTAGTCATTATTCTCTACAAATGCTTTGAAAGACAAAGAATATAATCCGTACCAAAACATGCATAATTATCACTGTAATCACTAGGAAAACTGACTCTAAATTTGAAAAAAAGAATGAGTTCATTGTTGCAGAAAGAAATCTTGCGGTGCCAGGGACTTGAAAATTAATGGCACACAAAGATGTTTTTTTTATCTGATCTGAGAATAACAGAAGGAAAAAAGATAATGATTATCATTTACTATTTCATTCAAAATAAGTTCAGTTTAAGAAAGACTTTTAAAGATGAAGTAACTCAGTAAACACAGATCAGTCAAGAAGAGAGACTTGCACTTCAAGTGAAATTATGAATCATTCTTATCCATATATGCTGTGTTGGTGATGATCGATAAAAAGTTTGAAAATAGGGTGATCAATGAATAAGTCACTTCTCGCGCGTTTTGTTCAGCTGTGATCTCTAAAATTACATTGCATATTGAAACCCTCCCCTTCTGAAAAACCTATTTTGGAAGGCAATTTTTAAAAAACAAAAAAAACATTTCTCCTACTCATTGAGAGGAGTGTGTTTGTGCAAAATTTCAAGTTTCTGCTATGAACAATACGAAGTATATGCAATGTAAATTTATACTAAATTGGCCTCTAGTTTGTGCTCACTTGTTTTTTGAAAATTCAGACCTTTTTTAGTGATCACAGCCCAACAAAAGAGATGTATTTTATTCATTGATCACCCCTATTTCCAACTTATTATCCTTCGTAAGATGTATAGGTTTGTTTTACTTCATTTTGGAGGTATTTTTCTGTCAGTGTTCAAATGATGTCATTTAGAGAAAAGGGCATTTTCAAATGATTTTTATTTTGTCCTTTGAGTGTATGTGGTGTGTGTGTGTGTGTGTGTGTGTGTGTGTGTGTGTGTGTGTGTGTGTGTGTGTGTGCATGCGTGTGTGTGTGTGTGTGTGTGTGTTCACAAGGAGCTATTTCATAAAAAATCGTAAGAAAGTAAAGACAAATTCAAATCAGCTTCAGATATTACAATTCAAACATTATTGTACTCATAAAGTAAATAACTTGTCCCAACACATGCACTCTTTGCCCTTGACATTTCTTTGCTATTAAATGTTGATCATGATGATGACTATGATAGTGACCTTATTTTGTATGTATTCAGGTATTTTTATTATTATCATTATTTCAAATGATAGAACTGTCTGCAACAAAATTCAGCTTCCAAAGCCTCTGATTCACTTCATTTCATGATGAGCAAGCCATACTGATGCCAGATCATTGAAGATTCTACCACTCAATCACTTTACAAACAAATTATCTATAATACTGGTCCAAATCGAGGATAATCTACCAACTTGGAAATCCTTCCTTTACTTTGAATGAAACCAAAGAATATTCCTATTGATGATCAACACCATTGACCTTAGCCTCCTCAAATCACCATGTCACAACTATATAGATCATAAGTTACAACCTAATAGTGTTGTAAGTCACAGCCTAATAGACTAAGTTACGACCCAAGTCACAATTCAACAAACCTATAAGTTATGACCCAGCATGTACCATCAGTTGCATCAGCCCACTCTATAACAGGCCATCAGTCACAAACCCAGCATGTCTCTTTACAGAGACTCAGTGCTTATAAATGCCAACGGTAAGATGGTAATTTGGGAAGCAATATAATTTACTTGTCACAAAAGCCGAGGGTCAATCAGCCTCACACCACTTATTCTGGTGCTTGTTTGAAAGTATACAAGGTTTAAGTTAGACAGAGAAAAGGTCATTTGTCTTTCATATTTTCCCATTTCTTGTTGGCTGCTATGAAGATTGCTTCCTTTAGATATGTTCATATTTGATTCAAGATGTCTCCTGATTATTTTCTTGTTAGCAAGCTGGTTCACCTTGTTTTGTAAAATCTTTGGTCAATGTTGACATAGTGTCATATTGAGAAAAGATTTGTGCAAGTATCTGAGCAAACATTTTGGACACAAATCAAGCGAGCACAAAACTGAACAACGATATCAGAATGTCTACGAAATAATGTTATGGTTGATCCAAACTAAACAAGTTGTACACTTATAATTAAATCTTCAAATTTTACATATTTTTGCTCTTGAGTGCAAGGAAAAATAAAAAATGGGGTGTGTGCTTATGTTGTACAAAATGTAACTCAATAAACTGAATACTATGAAAATGATTCAACTTTTAAAAAGGCTACATTCAGAGGCAGATGAACCATTTGGCTAAGAAAGCTTCATTCTTAGGGCCGAGAAGGGAAGTGTGTCCAAGAGCCAAAAAATTATTCTTTCACATGTGTTTTCATATTTTGAATATTAGTAATATTCCAAACCTGGATGTTATTATTGAGCCCATCAAATTAAGCCCCTAAAAAGGCCAAAAGAGCATTTTTTCTATGTATAAAATCACCAGGAGCGCTGGAAAACCCAAACACTCACAAATATAAAAGAGATAAAACTCTTTGCCACCTTTGATAGATATAGTTGTTCAATAGGGGATCTGAAATTGATTCATGGGTCAAAAAAATTTTTCCAAGCCATTCTAAATTTTGATAATTGCAAATGATACTTAATTGCAATCTCTATCAGACTTATTGGCTGTTACCAAACTATAAGAAAAATGGTTTGCTAGGATGTTTAGAGGACTACTGCTCACTGCAATCGATCCAAGCCTCATACCAGTTCATATTGAACTTTGGTTGGCCTCCTAGTCATAAGACCAGATAGATTTTTTATCAGCATATACAGCAAGATATTTAGTGGATATCCAAGGCATCAGTTGCTGAAGATCCTTGTACAAAATGAAAACACTTGTATTTATAAATTCAAACACTAACCAATGATGCCTTATATTCTATAGGAATACATGCTCCAGTCTTTTCTTAATAATTCATTATTGGATTAGAAAGTTGCCTACAGAATCTAAAAATTCATAGCTATCATTATTTCTGCATACCAATATCAGTATCAAATCAAGGGACTTTCTGTCAATTCAATATTTCGATATGCGTATCATCAAAATAAGTCAAGCTAATTTCAAAGATCTGATAAAATTGACACAGCAGTTTCATTTGGGGATTGTCTTCAACAGATTTCTTATAGGATCTCTTGCAGATTTTTTCCTCCAACTCTGACTTGTAAAAACTTCATTAACAAGACAGAGATTAGATTTAGAGGTTCTTAGTCAACAAGGTTCAAGAAATGTGAATGTAGGTACTAAATAAGAGTCTGTTTGAATCTATCAGATTGGGTTTAGATCTTTTTATCAGGTTATTGGACAATTTTCATTGTGGGAGAATTGCTGAGATCTTTTTTTTTTTTTTCTTTCTGTTAATTCTCTGTGTCTCTATTTCTCCAAATTCTCCCTGAAATTCTGTATCCCCCCCCCCTTTGCGATCAGCACCCCACCATACTGATCTACACATATCCACTCATTGCCACGTCTTATCTACCACACCCAACTCCTACACTACATCTTTATTCAGAACAGACTTTGGGTCTTCATTTTTTGTGAGTGGTTTTTCCACTTGGTTTTATTTTGAATTTTATTTCCTTCTTCTGAAAATTATCATATGTATATGTTTGGTACTTGTTTCTTTCTGTTTCCCTTTATGTAGGAAAATCTAGCTGCTTTCAACCAGCTTCATTGGTTACCTACGTCAGACCCTTTCTTGCTCTCCTTCTCATAATATGAACGAGATTCTCTATATATTCGTATATGTATATATTTTTATGTTTGTACAAATGTTTATATGTACTTGCATGGATACAAATTATGTATGCACATATATGTATTTGGGGGTGCCCACCACCTTTATGGGACCCTGCAGAGAATTTAATTTAGGTGCCCCCATAGCAGCGGGGCCCTAAACAGCTGCATCACACTGGTACATGTGTAAATATATATATGTATATACATTTTATATGCACACATCAGTGTAATCATCTACATTTGTATATGAAAAATATATAGGTGCATAAATAAGTCTATCGTCCAATGAAGAGAAAAGCATTTATTTTACATTGTATCAGTATTGTCAACATCAACATAAGAATTTACCCCCCAGAATAGTTATTTCATACACGTTCAATTCACGATCCGAATTTGGTTAATTAGTTTGTGTCTGGCTGTATTCATGCTTGTTTTTTGTAAATTCAGACTTTTTTTTAGTAATCCTCGCCCAATAAAAAGCAAGAGATGTAAATTATTCATTGATCACCCCCATTTGCTAATTTTTAACTGATTACCCCCAACACGACATGCTGCCAAAAGATGTTGGTCAAATGACAGTCTGTATCAAGTGACTAACCAGACCTGCGTAATATACGTGTGTATGTATATTTACATACATGCAGGCATGTATTTGTGAGTTTTTACATATAAATATGTGTGTATATATATGTGTATATGTCGATGTAAACATACTTTTGTGTGTATGTCTTTGTATTTTTATGATTTGGTTATGTGTACACATATTTGATTTTACTAGCGTATATATTAGAGCACCAATTTATTTGCATGTATGTAAATTTTATCTGACTCAACCAAGTTTCTGACGACATCCGTGTCGATCAGTTAACTGGCCAAACAGCATCATCGTTGTCTTAATTAAATCTCCATTTTTTTAGATGCATATACATTTGATCACACACACTTGCACACATACACACACATACACACACACATACACATACACACGATTCATGGAACATAATCACATGTATACACACAAAATTTCTTATACATCAAACAAATAAATTGGATTATACCTCAACAAAAAATAATTATTAATCATATTTCTCTGTATACTTTTTAATGATCATAAATATAGGTATTCATTTGAAGCAAGTCTGACACAAGGTCTTCTCTGCAGAGATATCTGATGTGTCTTGTTTAATGCCTAGTTCTTAAATCAAGTAAGTGGTGCTCTTATATTGTACCTGAAGTGGTATTACTCACCTCATAGTTTGCTGGGGGGGGGGGGAGATAGATTCATGCCATTCCTGAAGGCTTTAGTACAAAGTAAACAAAAAACATCCCAGCCAAAATTTGAACTTGGCTTGCCGAATTCATTCTCGGTGGCCATTAACCACTCGGCCACCCTGCACCTCCGTAAGTTTCTAGTTAATAAAAACAATAATAATTCCAGTCGGAACAAATCCAGTGCAGATGTTGAGAGACGTGGTGTTAAAGTACAGCTCACAGTCACAAGTATCTTCCGAGCATTGGTTCCTGAGTCATGTATTGTTGATTTGGGAAGATAGTCTGCAGAGAAACCAACATCTGTCTTCCATCAACACTGGCAGACTTCATTCAACTGTAAGACAATTTGCTGCTTAGTTTAACTCAACAATTTGCATCTTACCTATAACAGGGATCGAATGTTTACATTAAGGATTCCATTTGTAATGCAAACACTCTAGATATTCGTTAGTTGTAACAATTATATTTGGGGGGTGGGGCTGCATCTTAACTACCTACAAAATCATTTAGAGCATCATTTTTTCCCAAGATATTTACAAATGAAATACAGAAGCATAGCAAGAGGAGAGTGAGAAGGGATAATCACCCTCAAGCACAAGAGTGAAGGGCACAAAATTTCCTCTGGCCTATAATGCCTGTTAATTAATAACCATGCCCTCCCCAGGATATAGCTCAACTGTCTCAGGGTGCCATCTTTGCCTGGGGTGCCTAGACCCCTTACCATGCCATGGATGAAATACAGGCATACCTTGATTGGTGTGGTTAATTCATTCCAATAACTGTTCAAAAGCTCACTGTTCAAGGTCTTATCATAAATTGATGTGTTTTTTTCCCTAGCTTATACTTATTAACACAAATTTGTACAGGATATCTTAAGTGTGCAACATCAAAACCTACACTAATCAAAACTGCCAGACTAATACCAGAGATAAACTGCCTTACCGGGCTAGAGAGTTCTATCTTCCCTGGTATTCACTCCTGGCTGAAGGGAGAAGTAGATTCAGGCCTTTTCTGAGGGTATGAGTGCAAAGTGAGCATAAATAGCCCCATCAAAACTCAACCACAGTTTGTTGATTCCATTGTGTGTCCAGATAACCTTTACACCACTCTGCTCCTTCATGGTGTCTATAGTTTGATTTTATTTCTTTCATTGCTTCCCCTTTGTTTTGATGGCTTGAAATTCAGTCAATTCTTCCATTGTTTACTGAAAATCTAATTTTTGTTTAGCATCATGAATTTACCAGTAATTTTCGCCTGAATGTAAAATGATAGTTTTGTTTCATGTAGAGAGTTGGTAACATTTAGTATCATCTCCTCAGCATTTAAAATAGAACCTCAGATCTATAATTATGATATAAGACAATGCTTCATCTGAGAAATACAAGTTCTAGTGCATCTAATACTACTTTTTTAATAAAGAGCAGCAGAAATTAAACTGAAAGAAATACTAATGGAAATATTAGTAATAATTGAAAATGCTTCATCTACAATTAGATGAAAGGAATACTTATCAAAGATCAGTAATTAACAATGCTTCATCTTAGGAATGCAAATATCATAACCGATGAAGGAAATACTTGTGAAAAATTAATAATAATTGACAATGATTCATCAAATATATTCAAATAATATTACTTCCAAAAGTAATTTGAGTGCTTGTAGTTTTGAAAACCAGTGTACGTGTCAAATGAAGATTCTGAAAAATAAAAGGAACTTTCTTCCTATTCAAAATACACAAAAGCAGAAAAAACATAATTTAGTAATACTTAAATTCTTTCAAAATATTTTTCTCTCAAAAGTATATTTTTCTCCTGTTTTTCTCCTCACCCCATGCCCTTTGCTACTCCCTCTAATAACCAAAATTTTGTCAGCCTTGCAACTTTATTTTTCAAGTTGGGTGTTTTTTTGTTGCAGAATCGAGCAGAATCGATTGCTGTGTCTACAAGGGAGAAGAGGTGATGGGTAGAGGTGGGGTCTAGGGTAGGAGGTTGAATCATTAGTCTTGTCGCTGAGAGGTCACATGGTTCATGACCAATGATTTCTTGACATTACCATTCTGATGGAAGCAGGACAATTACGGGTGAACATCAGTAGCATCTAGTGACCTCTCTGATAATCAGTGCGAGAGTCTCAGAGAGAGACAAGAATGAACTTTTCAGAGTTCTTTGGGAAAAAAGACTTCTGACGCATACACACAAACATGCGAGCATACACATATGTATATACGTTTGTACATCCATAATGTCTAATGATGAAAAGATTATTTTACGCAACAAACATTTATTTTTCAGTACAATCTTCTTCCTTGTCAATGCACTTAATTCAATGGTGAATGTCAATCACATAGATCAAATATTATTCAGTGAAAATCTTCGATAAAAATTCAGCTTCATAACTATATGTAAGGCTCTGTCCATGTTGTTGATCCTCCTTATATATATATATATATATATATATATATATTGGGAAGATATGTTGTCTCTAAATATGTGTATACATATATATATATATATATATATATATATATATATATATATATATATATATATATATATGTGTATATGTGTGTTTACATATATATATATATATATATATATATATGTGAGTGTGTGTGTGTATGTGGGTTGTGTATATGTATTTATATATGCATACACACTCACACATATACACACATGTATATATATATATATATATATATATATATGTATATATATATAATATACATGCAGAGGTGTGTGTGTGTGTGTGTGTGTGTGTGTGTGAGTGTGACCTTCTTGCGAACTAAAGAGTGAAGAGTAGCCAATGCAAAATTCTTTGTTGCATTTCAAGGTCTTTGTGTCTTTTATGTCAGTGCATTCACTCTTTTTTGACATTCCCATCAGATTAGGAAACTTCCACCCTGCCTCATATCCCTACCCTGGATCCTCCAACCACCTCTACGTCCCTACCTAAAGTCCTCCACTAAAAAAAAGATTTTGCATACAACTGGAAACAAAATTTTTTAAAAATAACATACTCACTCACACATGCAATTACATAAATAGACAAAAAATTAAAACTGACTTCAACACAAAAAGTCTGAAGATTTGCGTGAAATCATCTTTTGATCAGTTCTTGTGGGATTTGCCCAATCTTTACTCCTTACGTATTCGAGTAAAACCTTAGCATGCTTTACATATGATATTCAGTATGCTTATTTCAATCTATTACAAGGCCAAATAGAAGAAAATGGGCAGTATAAAGATTGTGTTGCTCCAAGCTCAGGGCACAAGATTTTAAAGATCCCTCTGCCAAAATGATGTCTTTAATAAATATTTCAAGTTTTTCAAATAACTTTCTGGTAAAAAAGTAAAATGTCTTGACTAAACTTGGTTGGGGATGTATTATATTACGTATAGATTGATTATTGATCCATGAAGGATGTTAAATTATTTTCTTCATGATTTTATATTTCCTTTTTGTTTTAATTGGTTTGAAAATAACAGCTATATGGAAAAATAGAAGGACCCACCAAAAATTTATGCACTGGGCCCCATCAATGTTAAATTTGAGCTTAGCACCAGGCAAAAATCCATAACTATCTCAGCTACAAAACAGTTCCCTGTCTGTTTGATGCACATTATTTTGACCCAATGTCAAGATTCTTCTCTCTTTCTCTAAACCTCTTGAAGCAAGCCTATTTACTCTTGCAAAGTGTGACTGAACCTTTCAGTTTAATATTATTATTATATCTTCCCTGAACTACGTCTTTCTTGTAACTGCTGCAGAGTTTGCGTAAATGTTTAAGTGCTTCTTGGTTCCCAAAGGAACATGCTTTTATTAAGAAAGTACTAAAACAGAAAACTTTCTCACTTACTCAAGATCAACATTTATAGATGCATAAAAGTTGGATCCAACACCAATACTTTGGCAGCTTTTGAGTTGGCACCTCTTTTACTTTGGATAAAATTAAAACAGAGTACTTGATATTCCCATGAGCACATGGCAGACGCTAATATCACTGTTGATCTCCCAACTAATTTTTCATTTTATTATTTATTATTTCATTTCATTTATCTAACTGTGACTGTATTATTTCCTGTGAGAAATGAAGCCTCATAACTGGTGTATATTGTACTCAAGAGAAGACCAAACTGCTGATTTTGTTTCTTGTTTCTTTCCGATCATACTGAACGTTGCTCAACTTGAGTTATTAACCTTTAGCATACGGAGCACAACTTCATTCACTAAGCAAAATGTTTTTTCCTGTAACTACAGGCTGCTCAGATATGACAACTCATTATCTTTGGATTTTTTGTCACTTTCTTGTCAATTTCAGTCATGCAGTCGGGCTTTCAAAATTACTAAGTGCACAAAATCTTGGAGCCCTTAAATGAGAATGAAAAGTTCTAAAGGTTAAGGAGGAATTAGTTCTTCAATAGGGAGAGAAATGTTGAAAAAAAACTTCCTTTGTGAGAATCCTGACAAATGATGAACAGGTGAGAGAATGAAGTTTTAGTAATATTTATAGTGTTCGAAATCATGGCACTTTGTTCTCATTCCTATGTGATATAAATTATGTGTACACCATCCATTGAAAGAGTTATGAGAAGTGGTCAGTACCAATTTCTAAGGAATCAAATATGGGTCAATATGAACCAAATTGATGGGAGTGGTCTGGCTTCTCAAAGGGCTTTCACTGAAAAAGTTTCACAGATCCAGACAAAAGGTTCTTGTATGTTCAGAAGACTCACAAACAATTGGTGCAAGATTTTATGCTGTTATCAATTCCTTTCCTTTTATTGTCTCACAATTCTTTTGTTTGTTTGTTTCTATCCTCGTTTTGTTTGGCAATCAGAGATGAACAGGTGACCTCACCAATAATTCACTTATAAATACAAGTAGGAATTTTTCTCCCTCACTGGCAAGTAATAAGATGTATCAGTGGTAATTCTCAAAACATTTGTCTACTTATTGTTTTGGAAATGAAAGGAGAAATTCTATAATGTGTGACCAAAATAATATTTCTTTTTACTAAGGAAAGGATTTAATCCTAAAATTCACTTTCAAATCTTCTGTATTATGGTAAGCAATGTGTCCATCTGTCTATCACACTTTAACTCTCAAGTTCACATAAAAATTTTGTAGAGGGTAATAACTTCCCATCAAAGTCATTTGACTTTTTTCAATTTTTAATTCTTTTCTATTGAAATCACTACATAGTTCTATTATTTCTTATTTGATTGACAAAAGAGTTTCTAACATTTTCAAGTAGTTCTTGAAATTTCAAAAGTTGAAAATTTAACAAATGTAGATCGAAAGGGGTGGGGGTCAAAACTTGAAATCATTACACTAATTCTACCAGACCCATTTCATATCCATGAAGCCAGTGGGTATCTCCTGAACTCCCCGTAATTCTGTAAGTGTTTGTACAACCTAAAAATAATTTCACAAGACATTCCTCTGCAATCAAAAATGTTTTTAAGTCAAGACTCTGAAAGTGGATAGGGTAAAAGAAGAGATTACCAAATTCTAAGTTTTGGATATCAGCTTGGGAATTTACAAGCCAGATTTATTTTGGTGAGGGGAACATGTTTCTTTGATTGTAGAGAGTAAAGATATAGGAAGAAGAGATGGGAAGAGAAATTATCTGATTTGAAGGGAAGAAATGACAGCAGTTCTTTCCCTTACTTGATCCTCAAAATTTTGTCTACTTTTTTTACTTCTTTTCCAAATTGTTTCTCCTTCTTCAGGATTTTGAATTTATCATTTCCATTTTTCATGTCTTCATTTATTCTTCCCTTCTACAAATCCATATTTCAGTGTTCTTTCAAAATATTCATTCCCTATCCTTTTCTTCAATAAATTTTTCATTCTATTTTTTCATTCTTACCTCTGTCAACGTATCTCCCAAAAGCTTTCACTGAATTTCAATGATATTTTGTAGAAGAGTGGGCTAAGGATAAAAGATTATTGAATTTCAGTGTGGATCCAGGAATTTATACAGTTGCTTCCCCTACATCATAGACGTATATGAACTGATTTTCATTCAGGCTGTAGTGGCTGGCCTTATTTGACTAGTTTAATGATAAGATCTAGATTTTCTGGAATCTAGATATTTTTAGATATTTTTTTACCCGATTTCAGATGTTTTCTCGATGGAAATGCCAGTGATGTTGTAAATAGAATTCATTCTAACCATACTTATTCTTCAATGGAATTTTTTACACGACTTCAAATTTTGATGCTGCAGTTCTTCAATTATGTGATGGCGAGTTTTCTGTTATCTTCATTTTCTACCTTCACTTTTTTGTAAAAAAAAAAGAAAAAGAAAATTGGAGATTATCTGTCACCAAAGTTTTCCTCAGTTTTCAAGTTGGTCTGCCTGGCTTAAGTATATATGTATCGCGCATATAGGCTGCACTAATGAAGCTAAGGGGGTTAAAGTTTAATCCTCATTAGGTCTAGAAAAAATTTTGCCCTTAAATAATTTTTTGTGAGGATTCAATTTGCAATGCAAGTTTGTGCTAAATTGATAGCTTAGTTTCTGTCCAGCAACATTCATGGTTGTTTTTCAAAAATTCAGAATTTTTGTATTCACTGCCTTATAAAAGGCAAGAGAAGTAACTAATTATTTTCCAATTTTTTAATTGATAACACTCGGGGTGCATACTGCCAAAAATGTTGATCACATGAAGGTTTTTGTTGAGTGACTAACCAAACATGTTTACTTTGAAACTATTAAAACACCAATTCTAAAAACCTACAAAGGAGAGCAGAAATATAAAAAAACATGCCTGTTAGTCAGACCATTGACACTTTAGTTCGATCTCATGGATCCTGCTAACGGACAGAAACTGGTGTCTTTTGATCAAGATCTAGCAAAGAATGTTACTCTCAAAAATGCAGTTAATACATCTTCACTTCCAAACTTATTCTGTAGGTGGGAGAGGAAATGAGAAGTGGTTGGAGTGTTTCGGTTTATCAATCTGTCAGTCAGTCTATGATGGTCATTGGTACTACAGATGCTTGCGCATCCAAAAAAAAAGGAAGATGAAAGATTCCAGCCCATGGAAATTGCTTCAATCTATCCTAATTTCCAAGCCATGTTTCATGTTAAATTCAAGATGATTATATAGAGGTAGATGTCTGCATCTCTTGAAAAAAGAGATAATTTATCTATTTTATATGTTTATGTAATAAGATTATCTAAAAAGTCTATAAATGAGACAGAGATGGATACACTTTGAGTATGAGAGAGCATGAGATTGTGAAGAAATGAGGTCAGAAAGAGAGAGCAGTTGATTATAAAAGGAGAAGGTTATGGGGTTAAAACAGAAAGGGGTACTTGCCATCAAAACCAATAATTGAACAACCATAGCATCAAAATTTGAAGTCATGTGAAAAAAATTCCTTCAAAGAAAAAATATGGTCAGAATGAATTCCATTTATGACATCTCTGGTGTTTTCCACTGGAAAACACCTAAAATAGAGAGAAAATATCTAGAAATATCTACTCTCAAGAGATTCTACGTGTTATTAAAGATAACTCATCAGAATGAGGCTTTTTTTTGAAGATGAAAAAAAAGTCTCTTGACTGGATTTTGTGGAGTACTAATGCCAATTTTCAAGTCTGTAGATGAAACACTATCACCAAGAGTGCTGGAACACACAAACACACACCTATAATAAAAGGATAGAATCCTTTGCCACCTTTGATAGCTACAATTGTTCAATTGCAGAAAGATTAGAAAGTAGAAATGCTTACTTTTTTCTTGCATTATTATAAATCCTTTTGTATTCATCCAAAGACCTTTCTTTATCCAACTGATGGTGAAACTACTGATTTCATGAAATTCCTGACCATTTCAGTAATTCCATGAAAAACTTAGTTTCCCAATCAGTGTAGTAATAGTTAGCAATCTGTTGAATACCACTGTAATGAGTTTGATTCTCACTGGGTACTACATAACTGTGGCTTTGTGTCAAATGAGGTTGTGTATACACTGTAAATGGTGAAGCAGAATATGCCTTATATTCATTTAGTTTAGCTTGGTTTAATGCAAAAAGTTTGACAAAAACCTACAGCTCGGCATGCACTATAACTGGTCCCAAGCCTGGGTAAAAAGAATGGAATTGGGTATGTAACTAGCAACTGCACCCTGTAAAACCTACTTGCCACTCAACTCACAGCAGAATGGTTACTGTTCTGTGCTCCACAAGGAGTCTACAAGAATAAACTCAGCAAGATAAGAAGACTTATTTCCATGAACATAAATACATATATAAACAGAAGATACATCAATGTATAGATGTGTAGACAAGGAGGATAAGTATTTTCTTTTTCTCTACGCCCCAGTGATTATACTTGTCCTTCTTCTCCCAGAGGCTAGTCTGTGAATACCATGATAAACTCGCTGAAGCATCTTTTCTACACTCTACTTATCAGACTCACCTGGGATTAAACATCCCAATTCTATCGGGAAAGGGACTGGCACGTCCTAAATTGAAATTTCCTATAAATGTTTTGTTTTGTTTTTTCTTGCTTAGCTTTTTCAAGTTTTATGAATAAAAATCCAAAAGTTTTGTCTGGATAACTGACAAAAAGGAAGATGAAGGTCATTTTTTCAATTATACAATCATTCTTTCAGACTTATTGGATTTGATAACATAGAATAGAAGACATTTTTAGTGAATATTCGGGTAAGAATTTAATGTTATTGAAATATGGAGCTACTGAATAAACTTGGACAAAACATGCAACAATGACAGCAAAGTTGATAACTGTTAGTTTGTATCCGATAGTATCACTTGAGTTCTGTTATAATACGGTTTTCTTTTATGGACCAAAACATCCGCGTTATAAAAGGGAACCACTGTAGTATGATTTGATATGAGAAGACGCACAAGTCTCATCATAGAGATTATTTTTCTAAACATTGTACCACAGACTAAACACCAGGTGGTATCCAGTTTAGCTGTGAGTTTTTGCAATAAACAGAAATAATCCTGAGTCCTTTGCCAAAGTTGGGGATTATTTTTCTCTCGTATTTTCCCCCATTAAAATCTCATCAAAAAGTCATTTAAAGTGAATATGGAAGTATCCAAATGCTAAAAACGGAAAAGGCTGGATAATTTTACTCACTTACCAGACCATTCTGTTTATGAATTCACTTCAATTTATCAAGTAAAAATGTATTTGTTGCTCGTAGGTAAATACAGGTAACAATGGAAAGTGGAGCAAAAAGCACTCTTGGGACTTGGTTTTCATAACAGCCCCAAATTAGCTTGGTTGTAGTCTCAGGATTATCAGCAGATCTTACAAGCTATTGACAGTGAATTCAGTCAGCACTTGGTACTCATGCTTTGAGGCCAATTAGATTGTTCACAGGTGAATGAAGTGTTGTTTTCATCACAAGATCCCAGGAATTATGCCTCCAACGTCATGCAATTAATTGGTGAAATTCAGTATTATTGTAACATCTAGTACATCTTTTGATGAAATTCTGTTTTTATTTGCAGTTTTTAGGATAAGTGAATGATAACAAAAATAGGTACAAGTGTTGGGGTTGACCAATTAACTGGTTGGTACCTTAAAAAATGATGACATACACGGAAGATATGGATAGAAATTGCATTTCATAATTATGCATAATACAGATTCGCATTGCAGTGATTAGAGAAAAGAATTCTGTTGACCATAAACGGAATTTTTATTATTTTTGTTTCTGTTTTTGTTACTCATATCTTCGTATTTTTCTTTAAATTCAGTGTTTATATTATGTCATGTCATTTAAACATGAATGAGATTCTATTTTGCTATGTCAGCTGCATCTCTTGGCGTGACAGAAGACATCTGCACATTATATGTGTGGATGAATACATTTTATCTCTTTCGATATTTTTTCTGTTTTTAAATGAAAATCTCTCTTTAATAATTTGTTGAATGATATTGAATTTATTTTTTTATTCAATAACATAATTTACATTCATAAATATCATTTTTTTTCTATTTATAACCAAAGAACAATTAATGATATTACATACTAATTTCTGTACTGATATTAAATCAACATTTAGTATAAATTCATTATCTGTAAACATAAATATTCATTTTTATTAATTATTTTGATTTCAGTAAATTTTGTTCTAGTTATTCAAGTCAAAATATTACAAAAATAAATCGATTTTTAATTTTTGAAGTATTTTAAAGTATAAGCACGCACACACACAAACAAACAAATGCACACACACACATATATATAAGTAAGTATATCATGTAAGTATGAATGTAGGTATACGTGTGTTTCAATGTTTGTTTCTCTGCATGTGTGTATTCACCTCTTCTTCTGATCACAATACAAATAGGGCTATCAAGGTGAGGTTATCACCTCTCCCTCCTTTCATACCACTCCCAACACTGCTCTACCCCACCCCTGTCAAATAGCAAGCAACTCCCCCACCCTTACATGCAGTGCACAGTGTGAAAATAAATATAGACCTTGCAATTGGTAATTTGAAGACTTTGTTGCCTCTTGGGAGATAGACAGGTAGATTGTCTCTTGTGGGTGGGTGGGGACAGATTTGGGGACAGACATGAACTTGCTGCTGATTTTGAATCTAGTGGCACGTAATTAGGGCTATAGATTTAATGACATAGCTAACGAAGTTAGACTTGAGCTGATTCGATTGTGACTCTTCTGATGAAGTGGTTGCTTCTTTAACCAATATTACAGCCCCCCAACCCGTTATAATGCAGGTGTTGGGGTCCAGGAAAGCCAACCATATTATAACCAAGCCACAATAACTGCTGGCTGGATATGGATGGTATTCAAGAGCAGGCAATAGATGAAAGATGACAAATATCATCTATTGTTTAAAAACTGAGATTTGAACAAATAAACAAAGGAATTCTTTCAGGTTTGTTTTAATTAAATGATTTCTCCAAAATTATTAGAATATATTACAAAGTATAACAAATTTCTGTACTTAAAAACAAAATATTGACGTATTGAGATCAATGACTTTACCCTTTCTCCTGGGTCAGTTGTTGTGCATTCAGATACTCTGTATTTGCTTGGGAAGTAGGAAAAAATTCATTTTTTCTCAAATATTTGTCCATTGATAACTCATCATCATCATCATCAGTCTTTTAACATTCATCGTTGGACATGGACCTTCCCCAGGATTCGCCATAATTCCCTATCATGGGCATCACGGAGCCAGTATTTTCTGAATCTGTCCAGTTCATCTCTCCATCTTGTGTTCTGTCGGCCTCAGTTTCTTATGTGATCTCTGGGTGTGCATCAAACACATTTCTTAATTGGGATGGGGTTGGAGTTGTGTCACCTCTGTCATCAAATAGCACTCAGCTCAATATATCAGGCTTACGGGTTCAAAGGGAAATTCTGCCTTTATTCACTGTTTTCTGGACAAGTGACTAATAATACAGGGAAAAATGTTGGGGTCTGCCAGTGACCTGCGTTATACCACTAACCACACCATAATGAACCCTGTTATATTGGAGGATGCCTGCATTTATATACACCTAGTTGGTTTCAGCTTAGACCTTGGCCAACTATATTATTCGTCATGCTTTTATCATTTTTGACTAATTAATCTCCTTGAAAAAATTCACAGATGTACCATTAAAATTTTCATGAGATTGTCTTCTTAAGAAAGACAACTAGTGTATTTATGGAAGTCTATTATTTCAAATCATGGATAAGAGACATCTTTATCAACAAAATCATTATCTTGGGCCAATTGTTAAATATAGAGAAACAGAAAAAAAAATAATCACATATATGATTATATAGGTAGATTACCATGTAAAATCTTCCTATTTCTTACATGTGTAAGGCTTGGAATTCCTGACACTTGAAAATATTGCTCCAATATGAATGGAGATAATTCTAATGTGAAGGATCTGCGGTTCTTTTTGAGGAACAGAATTTCATGTGGCTGAGAATAAAAGAAATCTGCTTTGGGGAAGCAAAATTCTGATCTGACAAAATGCTGTAAATTCTTTTTCTCCAACAGTCAGTCTTGTACTTGGAAAATTTGAAATACTTTTCCTGAAGAAATATTTACATGACTTGAATATGTTCCAAAATTATATGCAAATCAATAAAATGTTAATAATTATAAAATTAATATTCCTAGAATTATTGAATTTCAGTCAAACATACGTCTCGCGTTTATACGGAATACTACAAATCCTAAAATCTTATTATGATATAGAATTTCATTTATGCTGGAATATTCAAAATATCATCAGTTTATGTGCAACCATCTCAAAAAATTTAATTTGAAATGATAGGAGGATAAAACATGAAGAAGAATTACCAAATATGACAATGATTTATTTAAAGAAATGAAATACAAAGCAAACTATAGCAAGTTTGTTCAGATAACACAGTAAAAAAGTTGTATTATTTGTTGACATAATTTCTGTTTTTTCTAATGACTTCAAGCAGCTAACTGTCCTTAGAAGAAGTTGAATTTAGAATTTCTCCTGGGGTGATGGATTCATGAACAGTTGATATTCTTCCCCAAAGTTCATTATTGGGTGAAAATTGCTTGCCACCCACACAAAAGCGTCTTTGGATGATGTACAAAAATTTTTTGATAGGGTTCAGATCTGGTGAATATGCAGGCCTCACTATAAGTTGGTCATTATTTTTAACCTCAATTTAGCCAAGTATTCAACTGTTGCAATAGCAACATAAGATGGAGAGAAGTCATGAACAAATATTACTTTTTGAATGACAGTGACTCCTTCTTGAGCCACGTCTCAAGTTTGATCTTTATATCTTGAAGTATTATTTACGGTATTTATTGGTTTGAAAAGAAGTCCAAATTTTAATGCTTATATTTATATGATAAAATGTAAATGTTGATATCAAGGGGAATAATTACTCGTCAAATTTACTTCCCTTCCCTTCCAGTTCAAGTCGAATTATCTATTTACTTTTTATTTCATCTGTCAAAATAAATTTTACGAACTTTATTTCTGCCACAAAAGAGTTCCACTGTCAATCAGGAATAGTATCAAGCAGTCTTTTACATTAAGAGTTAAAAAAGTACATGAATTACAACAAAAAATGTTTCAAGTCTTTATCTATGTGTTTTTAAAAGTTTATTAAAAGCAAAATTGATTGCATAAATATTTTAGCCATCTTCATTGAATTATAGACTTCAGTTCAAGATTCCTCACCACTGGTCTATCAAGGGGGAACCATTGAATTAATGGTCAGTTTATGTAAATATATTAATGGATATTGGTACATACTAGGAGAATCTCTCTTCCTAGTTATATATTCATATATATATATGTGTGCCTATGCATGTGAGTGTATTTTTATCATGTACCCATCTCTTCGTTTATAATTACCTACACATATTTATGCAAGCACCTGCATATACTAGCAACATACACACATACATATAAATGTATGTAAGTACAATTACTGATAAATATATGTGCTTATATATATACATAAAAGTGCATGTAAATACAAGTATATATATACGTGTGTGTGTACTTGTATTTACATGCATTATTTTATTTCTATCATTTACACATCTCTTCATAAATAATTACATGTCTGTATTTGTACAAGCACCTGTATACATTTCTACATATATCTATATAAATACCTCTAAATTAAACTCAAGAACATATATATATATACATATATATATAAATATATATATATATATATATATATATATATATATATATATATATATATATATATATATATATATATATATATATATATATATCAACAAACACTTTCCCTACATGTGTACCTATATGAATAAGTATATGTATATTGGCATTCCTAATGAAGTCATGACATATCATAGGAGAAAGGCCACTAATCCTCAGAATAAGTGTTTGCCAAGAAATTAGAATATCTTTGTCCCCAGACCCCATGGTCATCCCAAACCCTCTCTTGTTTCTTGTGTCTTACTTATTGAATGAGTCTGAATCATCAAAGTCCTCATCTTTGGCAAATTTACTGTTAATTAACCCTGAACTCTAATTACAAAAGCCTAAGACTAAAAAGTTTTAAATCCATTGTTTATCATTAATTTGGAATGAGACTAAGTGAATTTGTCAGTGGCTGGAAAGTCAGCAGGTCTCTGTCAGTTTCCGTTACGGATTCACTTGGTGATCTTCAATATCAAATCACACTCTCATTTCTTCCCCCCCCCCACTCACCAACTACCTTTATATCACCACCGACCATATCATGCCACAGCCTCATTTCTTCTCGCCATTAACTAAACTCTTTTAAACTAAACTTCCTAAATAACTTTGAGGGTTGTTCTTGTCAATTTATTATTATTTACTAGACTTGGCTTATTATGGCACCAGGCTAAGTTGGTTGAAATGAGGGCAGGAAGATTGTGTTGTTCAAGGCTTCAAAGTGGAGAGGGCCTGCCTGCCATCCTTGAAAATCATTATTCCAAATTCTCTGGTTCAAACATCAACTATTTCAGCCCTCAAACACGTCCCATTCTGCTCAGTCAATTGAAGAATGGTGATTCCTCAGCCCACTTAGCAAAGTATTGTTGAGTTAGGCTGCAACATAAACAAGGCAAGCTCAGTCCTGAGGATTCCAACCCCAGAGCAGCACTTCCTCATTGCACTATTAGGGATATTGGAGGGATATCTCTGATGCCTTCACAAAACTGGTTACAATGACCAAAAAGATTTTTGTACTGTCTCACACATGTATTTGTGAGTCCTCACATGCACCTGTGGGCCCTGATTTTAACTGACCTAGTGTTATGTACCACCCTTGTGGGCAGGTGATTAAATAACTGCTCATGACTGGCTCAAATTTCAACCTTCAAAAAGAAAACAAAATCTGAAAATCTCTCTTGCTCCTGGAGTTCTATAATCAGTAAGTTAACACATTTGTAAAATCCATAATACCATCATAAAATAAATATCTCTAATCCACCTGCAATTTCCTCCCCACAGATATCAAAAAACATTCTCTTGAACCCTCCTCTCCTGTACCAGACTTCAATTTCGTCAAATATAATCCTCCAAACCATTTTATGAACAGTCAGCCACTAACATGAATACATTTCCATGATTACCTTTATGTATACCCCATTTTGTCCAAGTACTCATTTCTACCCAAACCAATGCAACCAATATATACCACCCTGCCCTTTCCAATGGTCAAAATACCCTTTTCCTCACCCATAGTACTACCACTGAAATACTTTTCTACTCACTCCAGCTAAACCACCCTTGACTGCAGGGCGAATGGTTGAGAGAGACTTCAAGTTTGGTATCTGGACATTTGCCAAACAGTGTCCTTTTCTCATCTCTTTACTCAGACTATTATCATGGCCTTTGACCCCCAAAGATCTGTTTAGTCTCTCACCCCTTCTTCTTCTTTACCCTTGCTTACCCAGTGAACAACACCAATGAGATCAGGGTCCTCAAACCCCAACCCACCTATTGTCTTGTAATCTGCAAAACCCCACTGCCTTCCACTACCCCCTGTCAAGCATTTATGCATCCTCCTCTCATTTTTTCAAAGAAATGCTTCACTGTCAAGCCATAACCTCTGCAAAGGTGCCTTTCTTTCTTCAGCCCCTACCAACCACCTTAATTAAAGTCTGCAAAAACTTCACCTCAACCTTTTCTCTCACCTTATTCTAGATTCTCACACCCTTGTCACTCCTTCATTTACTCATTAATCATACATAGGAATGACCCAAAATTTGCTCTGGGGTGAAGGGTGATGAGAAAAGACTGAAATTACCAGCCTTCCCAACTTTCAACCCACAAAGAAGGGAGATAACTCTTTTTTGTAAATCATAAGAAATAAGTAGGAATGTCCATCCATTGGTTCTAAGTGTTTTCTGCTAATAATATTACAAGACAATTTGTTCTCGCTTATCAACTAATTGACCTAGGGCTAAGTTTTTATTTTGTTGTATCTTGGCCTCTGTTTACTGTAAACAGCCGCCAAATTATTAATTGGCCAAACTTGAAATTTAGGAAACACTAGTGCCAAATTCTCACTTTACTTTTTTCCCTTTGTTACTTTTGTAGCACTAATTATTCCTCGCTAGGGCATTATACCTATGACCAGTGGTGTTGTGCTAAGGGATTGCATGGGAATTGCTTTCCTTTACTTTTGGGCAGATGGGGAACACCACTCCCTCACTATCTGTGTACTACTAAAATCCTCTTTTTGAACAATTCACTGAGAAGAAAAAATTAACAATGCTTGTCCAAATATTCATCCAAAATGACATCAAAACGTCTCTGAAATAGGTTAAATTTGAAAAATCATCTCCAGGGAGGGCAGTAAGAACACAACCCTTCCGAGAGCAGGCAGCCCTGCATTTCATCACTTTTTTAACTCTATACCATTGTCTATGACTCTTGTTAAAAGAAATAAAGTATTCTAAATCTGATTTGAAATCAACTTCTGTATTTTGATGTAGTGGTTAACAAGCTAGTCTCACAGGCCATTGCTCGTAAGCTTGAACCTCAGGAGGTTCTGTTCATTCTTGTGTTGGACTAAGCTAAGATTAGTAGAATCCACAGTTGGTTTAAAATCAGTTTACCTTTTGTTAGTCAAATATTGGTAACAGGTTTTGCTTATTATTTGGTGACATGTAATGACTCTTTTGTCTACTGAGTCAGTTTAGTAAAAGATTACCAAAACATTGGCTAACTAATGTATTAGTCATGATTAAAAGTGAGAGAGATAGTTGAAAGAAAAAGCAAAGGATAATATAAATTATTGCTGTTCCAATTAGAATAAAGTAGTAGAGGTAATTTCCTCTGTAGATGAAGCTTTTAACCCTTTACAGATTACTTATGGTAATTTTTTTATTCCTTTCATATCTCTAAAGAGGTTTAATTGAAAACAGCTGTTTCATTTTTTTAGGGATGGTGGCAGGACTATAGGAAGCATGTCTAAAATGGCTACAGAGATTAATTTTCAGTGGAAAATACAGTAAAAAGTGTTTTTAAAAACCTGAAAATCAAGATGTTATACATTCAGAGGAATATCTTATTAGTCTTTTGTTGTTCTGAACTGAAACATACTTCAGGAGTTTTTCTTTTTTTTTGAACATGAAAAACTTTTATAGAATTAATTGCCAACATCTTTTTGCTGCATGCCGTGTTTGGGGTGATCAATTAAAAAACTGGAAAAAGAAGTGATCAATGGATGAATTACTTCTCTCGCCTTTTAATGGATAGTGATCTCTGAAAAAATTCAAAGTTTTCAAAAAACAAGCATGAACAATTTAGCATAAACTTACTTTATAAATTGAACCCACTAAAAACATACTTTGGGGCGGTAATTGAAAGAAAAGCCAATGAAAATAATTTTTATAGACATAATAAGGAATGAATGTTTAGATTGTCTGCCCTCTGGCTCTATTGGAGTGGCCAGCCAGCTAAACCAATTTAAAAACTGAAGAAACCTATTTTGACAGTTCTGGTTGACAGTTTTTAATATTTAATTTGTTGGTTTATAAAAACTATCAATGCTGTCAAAATTTTTTAAATGGATTCTTTGAAAATATGAGATAAATAAAGAATGGACATGATATCTTACACAATTTAATGGGAGCAATATGCTGTAAATATATTATAAAATCAAATACAATAAAAATACTTGAAACATGTCAAATGCAATAAATTCTTGATATTATCAGATAAAAGATATTAAATGCATTGCAAACTCTTGATGCATTCATTTCAGAAGACATTTCAAATATAATTACCAGAATTAAAAATTAGATTGGGAAATCATCTAACATAATGGAATATATGAGAGAACAGAAAGCAATTTTCCTTTATCGAGTCTGATAACATTTTTATTGCTTTTCAATAGAAAGAAAAAATTTTTTATAACGTTTTTAATCTAACAGTTTTTTTTTTTCAGTTCAGTCTGTCTAGACCTTTTTGGTTTTCTTTTGGTTTTTTGTATTAAAAATTACTGTGAAGTTTAAGATCTTGATAATTTTAAATTTTAATTGGCAAAGCAATTTGAATTTTCAAAATATTGCAAATTATAAAATTCAGTTGAAGCAATGAACATGATTCCCAAGTGATGAATCAATGGTTAGACAACTGAACTTGAACCTTTGAGGTTTTTGATTTGATTTGCTGATCTGTACAAAGTGAATAAAGATTCAACTTATGGGGAAACTGAAAGAATAACAAAGAAACCATTCTGCAAGCAGACAGCCTGGTAATAAATTCTTCATTGTAAGAGGCACTAAAATGAAACCAATGATTTCATCTTAGACCATGAGTCTGGTAGCTGCAAGGTTTACAAGTTCATTTCTGAACTTGTTTTGTTTATCATTCGTTTTTTAATTGGAGCGAAAACAGGTCTTGTTAATCACTCAATAGAAACTCTTTTAGGTGATAATTAAAAAATTGGAAAAAGGGGTAATCAATGAACAAGTTTTATCTCTTGTATTTGTTTGAATTTTCAAATAATAAGAATGAATGCTGTCAGGCACAAACTAAGGGATTAATTGAACATGAAATTACATTGCAAATTGAACCTTCCACGAAAAACCTACTTAGGAGGGATGATTTTCAAAAAAACATTTTTAAAAAGTTTTGAAAATTTTCAGCCCTCCAGCTCCATTGGCGTGGTATGCACACGTAACCAGTTAGCTAGCCAAGCCAGCTGGACCAACTTTCAGTAAACAGAAGAAACCTGTTTGAATTGATAGAATAGAATTTTTTTTCCTAGAAATGAGTTTTATACTTGTAAAATCTAATGAATGAAAATGCATGCAAAACCAGTTTCACCCAAAGAATACACCCTTCCACAAAATGTCAGCAAAATTCATGGGGAACTTTGAGAAATTTTTTTGTGGAAAAACATGAGAGAATACATGAATGTATGGAAAAAAAGGAAAAAATATCTCCTAATCCAGAAGAAATTCCTGTCTCCAGCCCAAAATTTAATCAATTCTCACTTACCCCATGGACTTCCCTTCTAGATGATTTCATTGAAATTCATTTTGAACTTTATGGATGTATCATGTGACTTACTGCTACAATGTAGTGGAGGTAACTGTAAAAAGTTCTTTGATCCACCCCAAGATTTGATCAATTTTCCTTAGACCATGGCCCACGCTTCCACAAACTTTTGGAGATATTGTGTAGACAGATAAACAAACAAATACTTGTGAATAAATATACATCTTCCAATTTGTCAGCAGAGTTAAAGCAAAATGATGACTGAGATATATGTCATATTCTAAATTTCTGAAGAATATTTCCTTATTTTGTCTTTAAAATTCATGTACCCTGATGTAGAGCAAGCATTCATCTCTTAAGAGATAACTCCTTTCGATGTATAAACAGTTGGTGACAAAGTCCCCATTACCTTTGCATGTGTCAACATAATGATCCTTTCAAGTTTCAAGTCTTGTCAAGACAAGGACAAGTTTTATGACCACCTATTTAGCAGGATGTAGATCCAAAGAAGTAATACCTCCACCTTAATCATACAGCTTGGGATGTACTCAATTAGCTGCTGAGTACACAGGGAAACTTGTCCAAAGAAGAGTTTTCCATACTCTTCGCTCATAGCTGGAATCGAACTTGGGATCCTCCGCATGTGTGTTAGATCTGCAAACCATTACATTCATGGACACTGATAAGTAGGAAGTAGAAATTTGAAATTATTGCTAAACAGGAAAATGACTTGCTCAGAATTACTCACGTTGTTTAGAGTACAAGTAACAAAGCAAATCTGTATCTAATGTTGAAATTGAATATGAAAGGCTGGGAAGAAATTTGTATTTACACAGTCAGAATAAAACTTTTCAAGGACAAAAATGTCAAAATAATGTGGACAATTATATTTACATATATATTACTTTGATGGTGAGATACACCGTAGCACTAATGAATACAATCTGCCTAATCAGTAATTCTGTTCCTCACTTCCAAAACTCTTGCATACACATAAAGTAGGCATATGCCTTCACTTACATATAAAAACAAATATGGTGCAAAGCACTTGTTCGACTTGCTAGATGGCTAAGCACTGGGTTGTAAACCAAAAGTATAAGGTTGAAATTCACATATGATATAAGTGAAAAACATTAGCTCAATGTAGTAACTCTGACTTCATAGCTTGGAGAAATAATGCTTTTTAGCTTGAATTATAGAATTCATCGGTGATTAATCACTATTGCATATAAAGATAGTGTATGAACTTACACTGACTATTTGTCAAGGGTTCATTCAATGCTTCATGATAAACAGCATGGTAGTTAACTGCTCATTGAAAGGTGCCTGATTTCATAACTTTACTTGACTCAGGAGAACAGTATTTTCAGTTTCTATAATATTGAAAAAGGATATTTCAGTATTTTTTTTCATCTCATATATATATGTACGTATATATATATATATATATATATATATATATATATATATATATATATACGTACATATATATAACTGTTTAAAATCCAAATTATTATTTGGGTCTTTGCATTACTGGCGTCTGTTTAGCTCAATGGTAGGAGCAACACTACGTTGGGGCGGCTACCTCATTAGTCACAGGTTTGATTCCTGCAGTAACTCCATTTTCTTTAATTGTATATACTATTTACACTGTCGAGGCCAAATGATATACCCACCATGTAAAAACATTTCAAATAGAATTTCGAAGTATAATCATTTCAGCCAGATTATATAATCATTTCCTAATAATACACACACATACATATACATATACATACATATATATATATATATATATATATATATGTATATATATATATATATATATATATATATATATATATATATGTATGTATGTATGTAATCATTTCCTTTAATCATTTGCAGTTATTCATATCAGTATATATCAGAGTACATTGGATGTATGTGTTTGCAATTGCCATGCTCTTGTAGCTACTTACTAAGCATAGCTAGGTTAAGATACAAGGCCACATTTATGGAGCATCCAGTGAGAATCAAACTCACTATTCAGAAGTAATGAACTGCTAGACTTGCTCACCAACCCTGCAGCAAGATCGATGCCCATTGTGTCTGGATCATGTTGTCCATTTCAGACTATAAATGTAGAAGTTTGAAAAAGATGAGTTCAAGATTCCCTTGTCCCTAATCTACGACCAACGTCGCCTTCTAATCTAAACCCCATCCCCCTGCCATTCGATGAGAATGGAAAAAGTATATAACGTGTTTGGAAAAGATGAAAACTGAGTAAGGGAGGGAAAGGGAATTGCATGCTAAGTTGTTATCTATGAAGAAACTTGAGGAAAAACATCATAACCAAATCTCCCTGCCTCGACAAACCCCAACCCGAACGCCGCCCTTCGCTTCCTCCACATGTTCAGATATGATTTGAGTAATAAATAAATAGCAAGAAATAATTACTAATCATTTTGTGTCAGAAAAGTCCGGGCTTGGAACCCCAGAAGAAAGTATCGTTGAAAAACAGACTGGCGATTGAGTTTTTGGGGAAGACTCAGAAATGGAAACTGTCAGACAATAATAAGTGTTTTCAATTTAGGGCATAATATCACCTGATTTTGACCTACCATTGATATTTATTGAGCCACCGGCGGTAATGCACCACGGCCAGATTCCCCCACCCTTGAATTAAGGGGTAGGATGGGCCTTCATAGAGGATGTGGGCGTACGGTGTCCGACTTTTTTTCTCTTTTCATAAAAGAAAAAGGGAAGAAATAAACGAAAAAAGATGGTCAGAGATATGGTCGGCTGCTTGAAGATTTGAGACATCGTTGCAACGGAAACAAGGGATTTTTCTTTTTTTAATGGAGATAAGAAGGAGAGAAGAAAGGGAAAATGTGACAAGAAGGTTACGAGTGGAGAGAGAGAGAAGAAGAAGAAGAAGAAGAAGAAGAAGAAGAAGAAGAAGAAGAAGAAGAAGAAGAAATAAAGATAGACAGTTGTGGGAGGTGGGGGTGAATGAAACAAAGGAAGAGAAAGACAAGCTAGCTGCAAGATGCCGAGACATGATTTTACTGGTATAAAAAAATGTTTCCATTTAATTGCAACTCTATCAGCGGTTGATACGTTTTTATCGTTTACAGACTGATTCACTTGTTTCTGATTTCTTCCTTTTCATCCTCCTCTTCTTCATCTTCTTCTTCTTCTTCTTGCTTCATTCACATTCCATTTTTTTTCTTTACGAGTTTCAGATTGGGGAAGAGTGGGACGGTTCTTCTTCGCGTGTCGGACTTTCCCTATCCTCCCTATCCTTCCCCGACCAAATTTCAATTTGTCTCTTTGTCTTTTCCTTTCCTATCTATAATTCTAAAACAATCATTCCATCATTTTTTATTATCATCACCAAAACATTCACCAACATCATCATCATCATCATCATCATCATCATCATCATCATCATCATCATCATCATCATCATCATCACTACTCCTTACAAATATGATCTCCCTACACCACCACGATTCCTCATTATCAACACAATCATTTGAATTTTTTCACCTTTTTTCGCGACGTTTCCAATCTTACTTCCCATCCGACAATACCCCGACCATATTTAGGCACATACCTTGATTTTCATGGAACTTTCAACTTCCAATTTTTCGCCCTATTCTTTCATTTTTTTAAATTTTTTTTTTTTGATTAATCTCTTTGTATCACATCACCCCTCCTGTCTATCTGTCTATCTTTCTATCTATCAATTTATCTATCTATATATCTGTCTGTCCCCCATTGGGGCAAGGCTTGTTTTCTAGTCCGGCCATGTAAAATACACTGTTCCGTCACATGTGCACTCATGTAACTTATTGTTTACTTTATTTATTGCAACCTGAAACGTCTAAACTGGGCGATTTTGTGATGCGTTGCATTTTACTATCAATTTATTAGCCTCTGTCATTGTTCAGTTTTATGTGTGCCGCGTAGAGGCCAAAACCAGCCACCAACACCAACCCCATCTTCACCACCGCACTCATGTACACCTGCCTTTCTCTCTCCCTCTCTCTCTCTCCCCCTTTCTCTCTCTCCGTCTCTCCCTCTTTATCTTTCTCTCTCTCCGTCCAAACGACCGACCCTTCCTCCCCTGGTATTCACCCCCAGACCCTTTGCCTCACCCTCGTCTGCCTGCCCAGCCTCTGAAAACAAGAACCTCCCAAACCTCCCGACTGAGGCATAGGCACCTACATCTATGCAGGCACTCACACACCATCTTTTCCTTCTTCACTTGGATGCGAGTATTGATTTTGTGGGCCTTGCTACTGTGCACGCTGTTTCGACCGATAACGGCCACAGTGCTAACCCCCTCCGCACGGACCCCGTCCATCCCCCGCCGGCCACTAACCATACTCTCTCGCCATTCACTGCCCACTGCTCTCTACCGTTGTAACTACTGGTCGCCTCCAAACAATCTACCAACACAACCCAGGCCAAGTTGCCTCTGGTTTTATAGCAGTAGACTATTTGCCTCTCTTCACAAGTAACTTTTCCTTTTCAGTTCCTCTTTTTTTCGAGTCTACCTCCCTCTGTTCGTTACTACTTATCACTTCTTCAGCTCTTACAAAGAAATAAAGCCCTGTCGGTCGCTAGAACACGTATAGACTGGGTGGCCTTAAATTCTTGTCCTAGAGCAGGGCCGGCAACACTCGTTATCATACCAACCTAAGCAATGCTTAAAAACCCTAGTTTCTAAACTAGTACAAAAGGATTTTTCTGGTGGCATTCAATCAAGCACTAATAATGAAATACTTTTTAATGCTGTCAGAGTATAAATACGAAACCTATGAAGTGCTATTAGTATGGTTCAGCGGTTAGGCCAAAGGTCTGTAAGCTGAGATATACGAGGTTCACTGCTTGATGAGCAACTATTGACTTCTCATTAGAAACCGTCAATCAAAACTCTAAGCATAGGTTTCTTCCGTTTTTTAATTGGTCTGGCTGGCTGGATGTATGTATGTACGTAAGTATCACAATGAGAGCTGAAAGCTTAAACATTTACTCTTCATTATGTATAGAAAACGTTTGTTTCAAATACCCCTTCAAACTAGGAATTTAGAGGGGGGGATAAATTTATAACGTAAGTCTATGCTAAATTGGTCTGTTAGTCTATGTCCAACAACATTCACGCATGTCTTTTGGAAATTCAGAGTTTTTTTAGTGATCACTGCCAAAAAAAGGGCAAGAGAAGTAACTTATTCATTGATCACCCCTTCTTCAATTTTTTAATTTGATCACCCCAAACACGGCATGCTGCCAGAAGACATTGGTCACGTGATTGTTTGAATTGAGTGACTAATCAGACTGGTTTATTTGATGTTCACAAATAGATGAAAAACTTTGATTGGTTCAAAGAAAACAGAATCCTTAACATCCATGTGGTAAATATCTTTGAGGGGCTTCTTTATGGATGGCAAATTATTAAAGGAGTAAAGAAGACAAGCCGAAGGGAGAAGGGATACTGGATAGTCACTCAATAGAAACCATAACATGCTTTTTGCAGCATGTCGTGTTGGGTGTAATCAATTAAAAAATTGGAAAAATGGGTGATCCGTCAATAATTTACTTCTCTTGCCCTTTATTGGGCCGTGATCACTAAAAAAAGTTTGAATTTTCAAAAAACAAGCATGAATGCTGTCAGACACAAACTAAATGACTAATTTAGCATAAATTTGCAATATAAATTGCCCCCACCCTCACTAAAAATCTATTTCACGAGAGGGGATTTTCGTAAATCAAAATATTGTTTTTCCTGGACATAAAGGGTGATGTGCACATTTGCAGCCCTCTATCCATGTGAGGATCAGTAAGTCAATAGGCTAACAGAGTTATTAGCTGAATGTGTGATGGATACATACATACATAGACAACAAGACCAGCATAAAACTTGAGAAAACCTATGTTGACTGTTTTGGTGGACAATTTCTGATTATGAAAAATCCAAATGAATCCATATATCTTATGCCATTATAACTCAATGTCAGTCCGAAAAGTATTCAACCACTTTGAATATCTCGAGAGCCAGCTATATGAAATTGTCAATAGGCCAGAGAGGATCCTACTGCACATGTATGAACAGACTTTCTCCCATGGAGTTACACAGTCAGCTGTGAGATGCCTTTGAATGGGCTTATGTACAGTATGAGCCTAGCATTTGCAATGACTGTGCTGGCCCATTTTGGCCAAACATCATATGACCAGGTCTGTCAGCCCCTACTATAGTTCAGATTCTGCTCCCTTCGACTTCTGGCTTTTCCCGAAGAGATCTCAGATCAGCAGCTAATGGTCATCCCGGAATAGGACTTGAAAAACTCTTTTGTAAATTAGGAGGAACAATAAAATAAGTACATGAGGTCCCAAGGGAACTGCTTTGAAGGGGATTGAGACACCATTGCCTTAGGTAGGCTAAATTTGATTTCTAAGCCAACTTTTGTACAAGGCCCCACAAAGCACCTCAATGATCAATAAGAGCAAAGGGTTCTTTATAATAGCTCTCTTAATTGCTCAAAAGACAAGGATACCCAAGATTTTTACAAATGCAAAACTCAGTAAAGTAATTCACTTTATCAATTCAGTTGATAACTGTGACAGTCTATATAAATATTGATTCAACCTAGCATATAATGTAACTCGATGAAGATGATGACTGCTTGTTTGTTTGTTTCCTTGTTTGTTTGTTTGCTACTATGTTTTTTGTAGATGGCCAAATCGCCTCATTCTTGGGGTTGTTTTTAAGGCTAACTTGACGCCGGGATTAACATAGGATAGGGGGAATTTACATCTTGGGTTACTATAAGGTAAAAATCATCATTTTAAAAGGCAAATGGAAGGGAGACAACTCATTCTCCTCAAAATTCACAGGGAAGGGATTGTGTTTGCTCCCTGAACTTGCCAAGATCTCAGTTTTGGGAAAAAATGATTTTTTAAGGTTTTTGGATGGGCTTCACCGGCCTGCTCAAGTATGTACACAGGATTACCCTGGTCTGCCGAATTTCATGAAACATAATTTGCTTTCCTGTCTTGTTATATTTGGAGTTTTCTTTTGCGGGCAACACCAGCTACCCCAGCAAGTATTAATATACCATATTGATGATTATTTATGTGTCTCTATGTATAGATAACTGCATAGATATATAAACAGAAAAAGATTGTATATGCGTATACGTAATAGCATATGTTTTCAGACATAGATGTGTGCTCATACACCTACACACATATATATGTATGCATGAATGTTTCATTGAGCATTTCAAAAGAATGGAGGCAAAATTCTCATTGGATAATTGGAAAGAAAACTTATTCAGATACCCTTAATTGCATTTGCATATATGCAAGTATGTAGGTATACTTATGATAAGCCTTGTAAGTATTTCCTGACAGGCATGTGTACCTAACTGTATCAAATCATGTACCCATACTAAGTCATACACACTTCTGTATGTCTGAATACATTTGACCTTATTAAGGAATTTGAAAAAATTGAATATTTATAATCATATTTAATAGATGTTCCATCCCACTGAAATTCACAAATACATGCATTTTATATATATATATATATATATATATATATATATATATATATATATATATATATATATATATATATATATATGCATGCATGCATGCACATACACGTGTGGATCAATAAGTCAATAGGCTAACAGAGTTATTAGCTGAATTTTGGTCTGACATTGTCATTGTATATAGTCCAATCTATATGATAAATAGAGAAGCATTGGGTTAAACAAATTGAAAAATAGATATTTTAGTAAAATAAATGCTTTTTTCCATTATTACATTATGGACTCACTGATATGCCTATATATATATATTTTTATATACACACACATATATATATATATATATATATATATATATATATATATATATATATATATATGTAAGCGTCTAAACTTGAATCCGATTTTATCAACTTTATAACAATAGCTCATTGGGCATTTATCATGCGCAGCCATATATATATATATATATATATATATATATATATATATATATATATATGTAAGCGTCTAAACTTGAATCCGATTTTATCAACTTTATAACAATAGCTCATTGGGTATTTATCATGCGCAGCCATATATATATATATATATATATATATATATATATATATATATACATACATATATATATATATATATGTTGTTGAAAAAAAGAAAAATATGAGATAAGTAGATGACAAGAGGTCTGAAGATAAGCAAATAAGAGACCCCTCAGTGGATTTGCTTAACCCTTTATCTTTATGTACGACTGAAGATGCATATTCCACTCTGACTTATATTTTGAAGTCAAGGGATAAAGTCCTGCGAGAAATAATGATGCAATTTATATTGCTTCTCTTCACATAAAAGCTCTGCTCTCAGATTAACCCCAGTTATCTCCTTTTTTAAATCATGATAATAATAGGATTATTTGTTTCTAACAAAGATGATTTTGTATCTATGAGAAAAAATATCTCTGATTGTGAAGCCTAAAAGAAATAAATTGTTTTTTAGTCAAGTATTATTATGAAGCTTTCATAGCATTTACTTATCGAGTGTGTGAAGTATCCGAGATCTAGTAGTTGTTAAGCAAATTAAATGTTGTGGAATATTCTACACTTCATTACACAGCAGTCAGCATTAACCAAATTGAGTGCATTATTATGTAACACAACCATTTTTCAATATGCCATGGGCACAAATTTAGACTGAAATCTGAAATAAAAAAAGCAGAAACTTCTGATGTATAGATTTCCATGCTGATTTCAATTATCAATCTACTCTTCATCTCTTTTCTCTACAAATATATACCAGTGCTTTCCAAAAGTGAGTTCAGCGGGTGCAGTCTTCATTAATCAATAAAAAGTAACTATCTTCATTCATTTGGAGCATTAGGGAATTTTTCTCATAAATTACTGGACTAGATTTTCAGGATGAAACATTTTGCTTATTTTACTGCTCTTTTTTTAGGTTTCAGATTTTTCTTCTTTTGTCTTTAGAGTGATCCTGTTTGTGCTGAGAATTTCTTTAAGGAAATAAAGGCTTTTAATTCCGCTTTGTGTTGGGTACTTAAACACTCTACAATTATTAATTTATGCCATAAGGGAGATAATTTAGAAAGCCAAATTTTATCTAAGGAGTTCATGATAAATATTTATGGCTTCAATATGCATGAACAAGTAATACAAAAATTTAACTTTTTAAAAAAACAGTAATTGTTATCTTCAAATATTTCTTTGTTGTTGTTGTTTTTAGAGGTAAATTAGGTAGTTTCCCTTCTCTTTTTAGTTTTCCCTCTTTCTGTATCTCAACTACTCTTTCAATCTTTTCTCTCTCTCTCTCTGTGAATGGACATACATATATATGCATATTGGGTGTAAGGATGTGGATTTATTGTTGCTCTGATGATTTCTACCATTAATTAGAAACTGCAGTCATGGTGTTTTCAAGGGTGAATTGTGATGTGTGTATATGTGCACCATGTGAATGTGCATAGAGAGAGAGAGAGAGAGAGAGAGAGAGAGAGAAAGAGAGAGAGAAAACCTGGGCGTGAGGCAGACGTGTTAACCATAACACTATCCGAGCAGACACTGTAACATATATACCTACCTTAATGTATACCTACTGGTAAATAACCTTAGATTTTGATTGTTGACATAATGGATTTTCCATGGCTAATTCTCTTTTTCCTTCTGCCTTTTCTTCCTGCCTGACTTTTCTGTCCATTATCGCATCAACTTGGCATTATTCATTTATTTTTCCCCGAACCCATCCTTCCCCCTTTGGCAGGTTACTCCAAATCTTCACCCTTGCATTCTCAGAAATGTCCGAGGAAGGCAGAATGCTTAAAACCAAAACAGACTCGGGGGTTTTGTCTCTCTTTCAATGTTGAGCCCAAGGTTTAACAGCTTACATGTATAACAGTGCTGGAGAAAAGCTAGGAAAAGAAAAAAAAAAAAAAAGAAGGATTTCTCCCTCAGGTTGCGTGAGTACAATTCACTACCCCCCCCCTGACCATCTCCCGGTTGCAATGACTTACCTTCTCTCACGTAGACGCTATGCCCACTACTTAGCTTCCTGTCATTCTATCAGAGAATTGTTATCTACCTTTCTGATTGTCTATCAATCTTTATTCTCATCCTTGTTAGAAGCCGTCAACCAAAACTGTCGTATATTTCTTCAGTTTTTTCATAAGTCTCTGGCTATCCATCTATATATCTATGTATTATGCATGCTGGCCATACCCATGGAGCTAGAGGGATGAAATTATAAGCCTTCACTCATCATTATGTCAAGGAAAAGAACTTTTTATATATTTTGAAAATTACTCCCATAACAAATTTTAGTTGGGGGTTCAATTTACAACGTAAATAATAAATTACTCCCTTGGTTTGTTTGCAGCATAGTTTATGCTTATTTTTTCTAAAAATTCTGAATTTCTTAGTGGTCACCAACAATCAAAAGGCGAGAGAAATAACTCATTCATTGATTACCCATTTTTCAAATTTTTCAATTGATCACCCCCAACTTAGCATGCTGCCAAAATATGTTGGTCACGTGAGGGTTTCCATCTAGTGACTAACCACACCAGTCCATTTTTCTTTTAAATATATTTGGAAATCTCTGTCCCTCTCTTTCTCTCTCTCTTTCTTTTGATCTACTTTTTTTCAACGTTAAAAGTATTACGATCTATCTCTTGTAAGTTTACCTTTCTCTCAACATGTCGGCTTTTTCTTCCCTGCATTGATTCTAATCTTCTGCATTATCTTTCCCAATCTAACTCTATCTTTAATCTATCTGATTGTTTTAATCTAAGTTTGCTAACACTTATCTATCTATCTAGGAGAAAACAAAATTACTGGTAATAGCATTGTTGAAAATCCTATTTGTAGTGACAACATTTTAACATGAGTCAATTATATACCCTGACCAGACGAAAACAGTCTACAAAATGGGTTCTCTGTGTGTTGTTGCTTGCTGATTGACCATCTATGATCAACCAATGAACTGTCGTCTGCTTGCCTTGTCTCTTTTTAAAAGCAAATTGTCAGCCTGGCACTTTCTTTTACATCTCCTTATTTTCAAGAAAATTGCTTCTTATTTCTTTATTTACTCAATTTTCTGCCTGAATTCTTATTGTAATGGAGCAGATGTAGGTATATGTAACCAAAACTATGTCACTATGATGAATGCATGAACACAAAACACTACTCTCAGTATGTCTGTGTTTTTGTCGCTGTCTGCTGCGGATATAACTAAAATGATAAGAGAGAAAGAAAGAAAAGAAGCAAGGGAGGAAGTGAGAAAGGAAAGAAAAGAAGTGAGAAAGAGAGGAAGAAAAGAAGCGAGAGAGGAGGAGAGAAAGGAAAGAGGAAGAAAGGAAGGAAAGAAAAGAAGCAGGAGAGAAAAAAAGAAAAAAAGTGAGAGAGAAAGTGAGAAAGGAAGGAAAGAAGCGAGACAGGAAGAGAGAAAGGAAAAAAAAGAAGTCAGAGAGAAAGGGAGAAAAGAAGCAATAGAGGAAGAGAGAAAGGAAAGAAAAGAAGTGAGAGAGGAAGAGAGAGAAAGAAAGAAAAGAAGAGAGAGAAAAGTGAACAAAAAAGAAGTTGGGTTCATTCACACTAACATTAAATATTATCTGGACTATGGGAGCAGGAAAGCATTTTGTTCTGTGGTGTTTTGCATTCATTTTTTTTCATTCTATCAAAATTAAATTCTTTAAAATAAGGAAAAATTAAAAATTGAAACAACTTAAGTTCGTTTGGCAAGAAGTCTGATCGATAAAAAGTACCATCTTTCATTTTTTAATCATACCTAAAATCAAAATGTTATTGTTTTTATTCTAATAAATCAACATACAATCAGGTTTTATTCTTTAACAAAATGAAATAGACATTTTTGTGACAATAAATATAGAGCTGCAAAAGTAAAACCAAAAGTTAGAAAAATGAAATGAAACTAACCAAATAACCCATCCTACAGATGGGTATTCCACTAGTATATATAATACACAGAGAGATATATAAAGTTTGTCCCAAGTAGAATCATCATCTATTCCTGTAAGATCTCATGAATAATTTGACAGACTCTGGAAATTTGGGCAGATACTAAAATACTCATAAATACTAAAAGAAATTTATCATTGGAGGTTTTTTCACCTATTTCATTACTGACCAAGAGGGACATAGATTCTACTTTGTGAAAGCAATCGAGTCAAAAACTCTGCTCTGCTCCCAAACCAACCCAACAAGTGGATTGTAAGGTTGGTGATCATTTTCAAACTTGGATTATGGCAAAACTAATCCCCCATTTTGTGTATGGAACTTACCTAAAACCCGCAAATAATGGCTACTATCTTTTATCCCTTTTTACAAACATAGAATTTCAATTACTTGGTTATAAGTTCAGTATTCCAACAAAAAATCCATCTAGCTATACCATAGTCATTTGCATGTTAGGGTATTATCAAAGGAAATTTTTCTAATGAAGTAAAAAAGGTTTTGTCCATACACTGGCTATGGCTTCAGCTCCACATATCACATAACTACTTACTCACTCCATTCAATATGTGAAATAAACTTAATGGTGACAAGCACAAGGTGGTGTGGCTCACTTCATCCCATGCTATTTTACTCATAGCTGGGGTAGAGAGGAATTCATGTCTTTCCTAAGGGCATCGGTGTGACGTGAACACAAACTTTCACAGCCAGAGTTTGGAATCGGCCTGCCGGGTTCATTTTCTGATCTACTCAGCCATCCCACACATCCTGAAATACTGATTCTAAAAACTACAAATGAAGAGTGTGGTTCCAAAACACGATTAGTGTCATTTAAAAATAAATGTGTTTAAATAAAATTGAAATCATAATCATGGATTTTAATTTTTTCATCTCATTACAACCTTTTTATATATCTGCAGCCTAAAAGGTTTTAATATGATTCAAAATTCAAATTAAGAATTTGATTTTTAATTCAATTAAACACAATTATTTTTCAAATGGCGCTTATCCTGTTTTGGAACCACACTCTTCAAATATAGTAAAGAAGTCAAGAAAAAGAAAAAAGAAATTTCCAAATCCCTTTCAAGAACTTGTGATGATGAACCCATATTTTGCTGTTATTCATGATTTTACATTTTGTGAAATCATATGAAAATTTATTTTATTTATTTTTCCAGCAGGCTCATGTTTAATGTATAACAGTAGATTATATAAATCATGTTTGTGGATCAAAACAAAATCATAAACCATATTTCTTTTTAACACGTTTCTTGATGCTGCAACTTCGGACTGTCGTTTTTTTAATTACTTTTTATTTTTTATGAAAAAAGAAAAAAAATCTGTCTTCATGCATAAGTATGGTTCACTCAATGATGGAACATCGAGGCAAAATATTTGCTGAGAAATGTTGACTTAGTCGTATCATCTTCAGTTAAGGAACTAGGGTAAAAGAATGATTGAGAGATGATCTATCCAAGTTAAAATCAAGGCTTGTGGGTGTTACATAGGTGCAGCTGACGGGGAGGGAAGCTTTTTTTGAAAACGTCAACACCCTTGACCCCCAATGGAGGGGGTCCCCAAAAGCTTTAAAATTGTGTAATTTTCCCCTTTTTCTCCAAACCTCACTGTATGTTAGTGGAGAGCCCTCTTAGAGCCAAGCCTCCCAGACACAATTTCTAGCTATTCCTTTGTACACAACTGTTGACCACAGAAAATTGGAGTTCCCATTCCAAACACTTAATAGATTTATATCTATACAATCTTGTTGTTCACATAATATAATCTATCTATCTATATTATCATGATTAATGTGTGTTTAGTTGCCAGATAGAAGTGTGTGCATGTGTGTGTGTGTAGGTACGTGTCTGTGTGTGCATGTTTTCTCATTTTGCTCTGGATATGTGAGTGTTTGCAAGACAAGTCAGTCAGAGGCAACAAGAGGGAAGTCAGTCAAAAAGAAGGGCAGAGAACATTGATTTTACAATATTCGCATAAGTTACAAGTTCATTTTGATACTATTTACGGCAGAAATATCAATAAATACATTTGAAAATAAAATGAAAATACTTTTGAGCAACTATCGATGAACAAGAGGCCATGTAGAGATATTCCTAAAATCTGAGTGTGTGTGAGAGAGAGAGGTTCATGCGGAAAGTATCCAGCCATTTTGAATATCTCCAGAAACAGTTGCGTAGCCTCGATGCAACTGGGCAATCAATCAGAATGGACCTTACTATGAATGCGTGATTTCAGACTATAAGGCAGATTAGAAGAGATAGCTGATGGTGATTCTGAAAGAGGACTTCGTAAACTATTTTGAAAAGTGGAAGGAAAGCTGGAATAAGTGTGTGAGGTTCCATGGTGCCATTGTTTAGGTTGGCTATTTTTTCAATAGTATTAAATGGCCAGATACTTTCCAGGCAGATCTCATATATATATATATATATATATATATATATATATATATCATATGGTGAGTACATGCATGCACCTCACAGCCCCAGTGGGGTGTGGGGTCAGCAGTAGGATAATCCTAAATTGGCTCAAGGGTTATTTTTAAAGCTAGACCAGCATTCTATTCATATTAAATCCACATCAAACAAGTCATTAGAAGAAAAAATTGATGCAATACTGCATGAATGCTCATTAATTCATTACTGTTATTAACTCATTTAAGGCAGTTTCACATAATTGAATTCTCAAACATCACACACAAGCATGCACACACACACACACACACACACACACACATACACATACAATAACAGAAATGAATGTGTAGATTTGCAGGCTTGTACATTATGTATATGCCCGTATGTATGCATTGCACACAAACACAAATATATATTTACACATACACAAAATTTACTCACTCAGTTATAAATATATGTGTTGATGTATAGGAGTGTAGTTTCTATTTATATATAATTTTTTTTTGATTTACTAAACTTGACTTAGTCAGGCACAAGGTCACAGTAGGAGGTCACCCGTAAAGGATGAAACTCATTACTCTGAGGAAATAGTCTGCAAAATGAGACAGCTAGTAATCACATGACTTACATCCATATATATATATATATATATATATATATCATAAATACTTATGGAATTCTCACTACAAATTTGTTCCACATTTCTCTACAATATAATGTGCTAACATACAGATATACACACAGACACACCACATTGTTAGATTACCTTTTTTGTTTGACAATCATAAATAAAACAATTTTGGCTTAAACATATAGATAACGATCCTCTGCTTAGAAAAACCCTTTCGAACTTCCCCAGCAAACAGGTAGCATCTTCCAGTTTTCAGTCCAAAATTGCTTCTTAAGTAAGCAGGAATTATTTCTGATGCTTTAGTCATGCCTTTCATCCACTGAGAAAGAGATTGTTGTCCCTTGGGGGAAAGACCAGGAGCCTTGATCCTCACCCTAGATATGTTGGTGGTAATCTATCCCTTACCAGATGCAAATCTCAAGTCATTCTACTAATGACCAACTCCCCTATTTTCCTGGAACGTTGGTTCACCTCAGCAGAGTACTTTCCGCTGGATATGCTGTTATTTTTGTAAGGGATTTATTTTTAAAGATCAACTCATCAAGTAAGATTATTTATAGTTACAGGTTGACTAAATACTATATTTATCTCAGAAAGAATATCCCAAAGATCAGAGGCAAGGAGTAGAAGGGGAAGTAGCTATTTGAAAATGCCCCCTACCCCTAAAGGAAGGGGCCCCCAAAAATTTAAAAATAGTAATTCACCAGCTGCATTTACACTGACAGATCTCACTAAATGTTGAAGGGGGCCTTTTGAAGAGCTAGGCCCCCAGATCTTTAGCTAATCCTATCCAGAAAGTGTTGCTTCCTTTCAGAGAGATTAGATTTGTGGGTTGATTTGGTTAGCCATTGCTACTGAGTTTGAGCCTCACTGGGTACCCAATGAATATAATCTTGTGCCAAGATTAGGCTTTGCTCAACATGCATCGATAACTAAATACTAACAAGAAAATGTAGCCAGCATGAAAATAAATAATTCATTCATTAATCATTTTCTGCTTTGAAAGGTCATATGGGGTATATATCCTGGTCAGATAGATTGATTATGCTATGTCTTGAACATTAGCTTCTTATTTGATACTATCCATTTGTCAGACAAAACTTTCAGATATTTCTCTGTGGTCAGTATTACTCTGTAATTATATGCTGACCAATAATCAGATAATGCCCTGTGGTCAGATAGTTGTATGTGTGTGGTTAGAGAAATCTCCATGTGGTCAGAGGATGTCCTCTTATGTATTGACCACTGGGTAGACACACTCTTGTGATCAGATAATTCTGTGTGGTCAGTTATTGTTGACTGGTCCAATTTTTGCCCTCCAGTTAAATATTGTTCAATAATCAGGCATTTACCTTCTGGTCAAGTATATGCGTGTGATCTGAGAATCTCATATGAGCAGCTGTTATTATACACTCTTCATCGATTTAATATGACCCTTTGATTGTATATTTACGCTTAGTCAGTCATTGTCTTCACCTGTTTAAAAATGACCTGTGCTTACTCCAAAGATACGAAAAAGTTAGGGTGTGTATGTGTTACACATTTGCTCAACTATCATGTGTATAACGAGGGTCAGAAGAAGATGATTGATAGCACATACATCTACCAATGTCTTTGTTAAAAAAAACTGAATGAAATTCACTTCATATATAGCTACGATGCTGTGGAGGTGACCATAAAAAAAATTATTCGATCAATTCTTCATTAGCCCATGGCCCAGCCTTCCACAAGATTGAAACAAATTGGGAACTTTTAGCAATATTGAATGGATGCATAGACAGTGAATATATATATATATATATATATATATATATATATATATATATATATATATATATATATATCTTCCAAGTTCATTAGTTAACGAAGGAGAAAGGGAGAAAGAAAGAGGAATAAAGAGAAAAGGATAGGGAAGAATGATATTGAACACTGTGGTTTGAAAATACTAACCACACATTCTTTTACTAGAAACTATCAATCAAAACTGTCAACATAGGTTTCTTCAGTTTTTAAGCTTGTCTGGATAGCTAGCTAGGTATGTATCATGCATACAGGCTGTACCAGTGGAGTTAAAAGGCAGAAAATTTCAATATTTACTCCTTATTATGTCTAGAAAAAACAGTGTTTTTGTTTTTACCCACCCACCCCACCAAAAGGTTTTAAGCGAGGGTTCAATTTGCTAAGTAAGTGTATGCTAAATTGGTCCATTTGTGTCTGGAAGCATTGATGCATATTTTTTTTGATTTGGACCTCTTTAGTGTTTTAGTGATCACTGTAACTTATTCATTTGATCACGCCTTCTTCCAATTTTCAATTGATCATCCTAACACAGCATGCTGCCAAAAGACATTGGTCACATGACGTTTTCTACTGAGTGACTAACCAGACCTGTTTTGCAATCATTTTTACTGTAAAAATAGATATATAAAAATGGGGTAAACACTGTTAGGATCTGTGGGTACCTTATGAAAAAAGTTTCTGTGACGGGGAAGCAAAAATAGATAAATAGGTGATCCGTTTCAAAATATCTTGTTGAACCACAAATAGAAAAAGAGTCTTTTTTTTCCCTCTTGTATGAAAATAGTTTCCCCTCTTCTACTTGAACTTGTGTTAATGAACGTCACTGACCCAGCAATCTGAGGCCTGGTAGCCTGTCAGTTTATGCTCCACTGCTAAGTTCTACCAATGTTGAATTTTATGCCCGTGGAAAAATTTGATTTCAAATCTTCATGTGGTCAAGTTGATAAGCTGTTATTATATTACCCACATCTAGAGGACTGCCCTTTGGTGGTAGACTTTCTTGATGGTCAGCTCTGGTGTCCTTCTTTGATCAGACAGAAAGATCTTAGGTTTAGCAACAATCTTTGCTTCTTGTGATTGGGGGAGTTTGTTGATTAAAAACGGAGGGTGATGGTTGTGGAGGAATGAATATTTATGTACGAAAACGTTGATCTTTTACACTCTGCTCATAGTTTATATCTCGGGCGCCACACTACCATCGTCTGCATGCGACAAAGTCCGATTCTTTCATGAGACTTTAACCTGACCAACCAATCCAAATTCTACAAATGTTTACTCAGATTCATGTGTGTACACACCCAAGAATTCTGAGTGTACATATGTGCTCCGCATATCTGAATAAGTTATGAAGATCTGTGTAAATAACAACATGCATAGATCATATTGTGTATGCATTGGAACCTGCATACACTGACAAATACATGCACATTTACACATTTCAATGATTTTATAACAGTTGCTGTGTTTGTGTTGGTAGATGTGCATATGTATTAATGTATAAACACATATGCATCAGTGTTTGTCAATGTTTATGACAAGGTTTCTTTAAATGTATATATTGAGATATATATTTTGTGTGTAGATTTGAATAGATATTTATTAAGTTAGATTAGTCTAGTGTAAGGCCAAACTATTGGGTAATTGAGGCAGGGAGGATTGTGTATCTCAAGACAGTGGTTCCCAACCACAGGGCCACAACCGGTACTAGGCCACAAAGTGTGCTACCAGGAAGCAAGAAAACAATATGATTTAGCAATATTTGTTTGTGATCATAAAAACTAATTCCTCTTTGGATCTTAATGTTAAATTTGTTAGCTAAACCCTTTTAGATATGAAATTGAGTGTATTAGCTACTTATAAGTGACTTATAGTTGACTAATCACCAATATTCTGGTCATGACCAATCCCTCCCCTCTAGTTGTATGTATGCACGTATGTATGTATGTATGTATGTTGGTGCATCTAAGTGCTCATAGTCTGATGATTAAGAAGAGCATTTTTCTTAAAAAACAATTATTCATTTTTCAACATAATCTCTTTCCTTTTCAATGCACTGAACTCAACGCTTGTTCATTAATCACACAGATCAAACATTATACAGTCAAAATTTCAGAATAAAATCAAAATATATATATATATATATTATATGAACGTATGTATGAAAGCATTTGTATATTTACATTTGTACATGTAGGCATATAAGCATGTACACACACATAAATATATGCATACACATGTAAGTATATGCATATCTATTTAAACGTATATATACATATATTATATGTATGTATATTTATATGTACATAAATTGTTTTTTGTTTTGTTTTGTATCCAAATTAGCCTATGCATCTTTCCGAGCTGGACCACACTGTGCAATCGGTATTTTCTCACATACATGCTACTCCATGGAAGATACATGACAGTATGCACTCCAAGGAGCTGCCATACTTGTATCAAGTGGCAGCAATCATGTATATATATATATATATATATATATATATTTATATGCATAAGTGCATGAGTGTGTGGATATATGCACGTATTGGTATACATGTATATGCATGTGTTTGTGGATGTGAGTGTGCATATATTTGTATTTGTGCATTTACATACGATAGATTTTTTCTACTGAACATGACAAGATTTCATATTAATTTTCATTTTTATCACGCTTTCTGCATAATTCCTGGCTATTTTATTGCTATAGACTGATTATTTATGGATTCTATGAAATTTTTTCTACTAAAACAAACAATAAAATCAGTATACAACACTCACCTTCTTGGACACTTGTTTATATCTAAGTCAATTCTCTATTAACCCCAAACTACTGGTCACACTGCTGACAATGGACAGAGTAGGGAAATTTATGGTATACGGGACACTGGTGAAGCTTTGATGGGCCTAGCAAGATGGAAGTGGATTATAATAACATTATATAATATGATATCATGAAATAATAATGTAATAATAATATTCAAATGATATAGCCGTGACATTCTTGATGGGTGACTGTTATTTTCTTACAGTGCTTTCCAATTCTTCTCTCTTCTCACCTGATCTTGAGTTGGAATATTGAGTATAGGAACCTTTCATCTATTGAATGTCATTGTGAATTGGAAAGCAGGCTTCATGTTGGGCCTCTGAGAAAGGGGTAACAGCCGGTGCATCACACCAGGGCCCGCAGAGCTAGTGGAGGACTGGAGACCCCAAGAGACTGAGTTCTTTCAAAATGGGAAAGGACACATGACCCAATATATATATATATATTCCATTGTTAAATGGAATGTATATTTTTTTAAATATCTCACACTTTATACCCTGAATTGCTGAAATTTTTATCAAATAATTCAAAATTTGAATTCTCTGTATATCTTTACCACCAGAATGTAAAAATTGTCTTTTCATTTATACCATATGTATATTCAGCTCTGAAAGGGTTAAAAGGGGCCTAATAAAGTTGGAGGGGGCCTGAAAGACGCAAACTTCTAAGTCGATTTGATACATCCTGTTATATTTTGTATTGTTTGCTGGCAATCGAATAGAGTATAACATACTAAAAAAGGTAATAGCAGATGAAAACAGGATGGCTAAAGGACAAGGATGCTTGTGTAGTGTGTGCATGTGTGTGTGGTGAGAGTGAGACAGCTTTGTACCACCTTTTAAAATTCTTCTCAAGTTGCTTATTTCCTACTGGTGTTCAAGCCTAGATTAAAACCAAGATTTTGGATGCTGATTTCCAAGGCATTCATACCCTCCACACTCAGGACACTGGCACAACACAATCTTCCTAACCTTAATTTCTCCTCATTACATTTGTCCTTGTGCCAGACTAAACTGAGTTTAATATAGTGAGTGCAAAAAATATCCAATACATTTCAAAAGCTTATTTCAACATCTTTATAAATCTTCAAAATAGATCAATTTTGGACCCAAAATTTCTGATAATTGTGCATCTCCTTCTTATGTTCAAATCTGTTTTGATATTATTTTGTTTTTTGTATTTTTTCAATCGTTGATCCAAATTCTGTCAATTTTGAAGATGTATAAAGATGTTGAAATGAGCTTTTTGGAATGTATCTGATACTTTCTGTACTTGCTGTATATATATATCAATTGGAGATTGAAGAACTTATAAGGAAGCAAATTAATACCGAGGGATGTGAAAATGGAGACAATGAGAAAGATGTGGGAATTCATTATGCATATTTATATAGTCTGCTCTGTTTTGGCATTTGCAATAACACCGTTGTGTGTCTTTCCTGCTGTGCTACTGACAACATTTAAGAACAATTGGGAATATACCTATATCCATATACATTCACACACACACACACACTCTCTCTCCCCCACCTCTCTCTCTCTCTCTCTCTCTCTCTCTCTCTCTATATATATATATATATATATATATATATACATGTATGTGTGTGTGTGTGTGTGTGTGTGTGTGTGTGTGTGTGGAGTGTGAGTGATTCCATCATTGGCTGTCTGAACCTTCTCGGTCAAATAATAAATTTTTGATGATATACAGAGGTTGCCATGGGTGATTGGTTACTAATACATCAAACAATTGCTAATCCACGACAAAATAAGAAAGAAGGAAAAAGAACAAAAAAACTTTGTGAAACATTCATAAATATTCATGAAATTGTGCTTGACAACGCAAAATCTGGCTGAATGAGAAGAAATGACAACACTAGGGATGGGTGTCATAGCTCAGTCGCAGAGGTGTAACTTGAGATTTGATGGGATTTGGGGGCCCAGGATGTTGGCTAGGCTCCTTGGTCCCTTCCAGTATTTACAGAGATTTGTCAGTAGAAATGCAATTGATGAACTACTATTTATAAAGTTTTTAGAGGCCCCTACCTCTGCTTGAGGCCCCAACCTCTATTTGAGGCCCCCACATCTATTTGAGGCCTAGGCAGAGGGGTCTACAAAAAACCAAAGCTGGGCTTCTGCTCAACTGGTAAAATATCCTCCATATTTTGGGGGTTAATATTTTTATACTCTATACTCATTGTATCTGCTCAATTCATATACTTATAAAAAACAAAAGAGCAAGAGTGTATGTAAGTACATTCCAGTAGAAGCTTAATTCTTTTTTGAACTATCTAATTAATTCTATTATTAGTGTTCATTTATACTATACTTTATTATCACTATGAGTTATTCCTATCATTGCTCTTTCTATTACCCTCTGTGCTATTCAGTGTTTGTTTTTCGTAAGTTTCCAGGTTTCACAACCATGTGTTATAGCTGGTATTATGCATTGTTTGTATACTCTATGTTTTAAGTATACTGGCAATATGTCTCTATTCATACCAAATGCTTTCCAGACAATTCTATTTAATTTCTGTGGTTTTTCCGTTGCTTTATCCTCTGACATCGGTCAATGTTTTCCTCAACTTCTCCCAAGGCTTCACTGTTTATTCTTTCAAGTGAACTAAACATAGAAAGCCAAAAAATTTAGTTAAAGATATACAAAACAAAGACAAAAAAATGTTTATTGACAAAGTCCCTTATTGATATATATATATATATATATATATATATATATATATATATATATATATTAGTATTATAGTCTTTCTCTCTTATAAAATCCTACCTGAACTCTGCTAACCATTAAACACTATTGACAAACATAAATCATGTACTTACATGAAATTACTGGTTGTATAGATTTTTACTTCTATTTATAAATAGTTAGATAAACATTACTGAAAATCAATTCAGTCCATGTATAAATATACATGTGAATGCAAACGTGTGGTATGTGTAGATGTATGAATGTATATGTGTGTGTATATAACGTATTTGAATGAACACATATAAACTATTTTTTTGCATAAAGCTATTTTGTACAATAAGTCTGGAGCTGAATTTTGATCTGAGATTTTCATTGTATAATATGCAAGCTATGTGAATAATATTCACCACTTAATCAAGTGCATGGACAAGGGAGGTGATTATGTTGTAAAACGAATATTGAATATATTGCTGTGTAGAGTGAATGCATTTTCCATCATTAGACTACTAACTTATTGATCTAACTACTTATGTATCTTCTCATTCATTTATTATCTGGAATTGTATTTTTTATGCAAATTACACTCAAGCAGGAAAACATATCAATTTCTATGTCCGACTACACACACACACACGCATACACACGCATACACACATACACACATATATATATATATATATATATATATATATATATATATATATATATATATATATATATATATATATATATATATATATATATATGTACAAGTTTATATTGTATTTATATGCTTGTGTGTGAATGAGAATGTTGAAAGCCATTTTATTTAAAACTATTTTACATACATTCTGTCTTCTTCTCACCTTTTCCCTTTAATTCAAGTAATAACATAAGAAATCAATTATTATTATTGTTCTTTTATAGAAAATATCAGAAAGGCTATTCAAAGAATCTATTATGAAATAAGTTACAAATTTTCATTGTTACTTCATTCTTTTTTAAGTGATAGAAGTGGTTGGCTTATTTTCCTCATTTTTTTTTCTTCCTTTAATTTCATATCAAGCAATTTGATCTCCACTGATACCTCACAAACAATACAACATTTCAATTTATGATAAAACTGGTGAAAAAATTCACTTAACACACAATGACATTTATACCCTGGATCTTTCTACAATTTTAGCTTAAAAGATGTCTTCAGATTGATTCTTATTGCTTGCAAACAAATCAACTAAATGTTTAAGGAATCTTAATAATTGTCTTTTTAAATTGTCTTTCAATATGTCATCTTGGATATCATTTTAACATCTTACGTATGAGACATCTGTCAGTCTGTCTGTCTGTCTGTCCACCATAGGTTAAGGAAGATCAAATTTTGAGGTAGATCCAGAAATCTTTTTAGAGTTACTTCTCCTGCAAGATAGCTATATATGAACTGATTTTCATTCATTTTTTGCGACAGTGGCATTAGCAGAGGTATACATTCTCTGACTGCTTTCCAGTTCAAATTGTCTCTGATTACATCATCCAAATTTTCTTTTCTTTCCATTTATTCATCATCAACTCGAGCATTTTTCCCTTTTTTTTTCATGGAGTTAGCATTTATGCATGTGTTTGATATTTTTGGAAGTAAGCATCTTCTGCCACTCAGAATTTCTATTAAGTGTATTTTTTCAGAAATTTTCAAGATAAAATTTCTTTTGCCACTCAGCTTTGCAAAACAAAATCCATCCAATTACATACAATCAGGCGTTACCATCTCTTGAAAAGATGATGGTTTGGAAGCACTTTAAATACTTAGCATTCTTCTATCCTCATTCATACTTTGTATTGAAGATGAACAATATTAACTTATCTGTTAAATTTTGCTACTGTTCGTGAGTTCGTTTTTTTTAGCTGATTATTTCAGTTTTTTGAAAAAGAAAAAGATTTGCAAGCAAACTTTTTCACTTCACAGTTTCTTGTTTGCGACAATTCTCCCATCAAAAATCTTTTCTGTGCTAAATCAGTCGTTTGGTGCTAAAAAATGAAGTGAGGGAACATTGGGAGCAGCGGCAGCTCTTTAAGCTAAGCTCAATAAGTATCATTAAACTTCTAAACTTTATTTTCTTGTTCTCAGATTAGCTTAACTCTTCAATTCATAGCCCTTGTCAACTTGTGACTGCTGTGAAAGTCTTCATTTTTTAATGTTTTTTAAACAATAAGGCCACAGAATTGGGTAAAAATGAAATTAAGACATCAGCGTCAACGGCTATAGTAGTAATAGTACTTATATTACCAGCAGCAGTGGTTAGGCTAAATCAATGATCATTGAACACACAGTAGAAACTTGTTTGTGTTGCTCCCTGCCTAATGAAAATCTTTGAAATTTAACCAATTTCAACGATGTTTTAAGGCCATATGGAAGATATGTTGGATAATTTCTCTTATCAGTGAATTGTTCTAATAGAGAATTTAGTAGTATATAGATAGCAGGGGAATGCTGTTCTCACTCCCTCCCAAAGAAAGGGGACACTATTCCCACGTGTTCTTAAGGCACCACATCACTAGTTATTATCCAAAATTATTTTGACAGTTATGTAAAAATAGCTATCTTTTTCTGTTCATCATGAACCAGGAAGATAATAATCATTAGATATTATCTGATAATACAAATAACTTTTGCAATTTCTCCTCTTTTCTGGTGCAACATAATCTTCCTACTCTCATTTCCCATTGATTGGCCTTGTAACATAATAAGCTAAGCTTAATAAATATCATTGAACTTCTACAACTTTATTTTTCTTGATCCAGTTAATAGGGAAGAACAAGTAACAGACTTAGATATCATTTTTGCTGACAAAAAGTGCATACTTCGATAGAATTTATTTACAACTTACAATAAGGTGACAGAAGTGGATGACAAACAAAATTGAAACTTCAGCAAGAACAACAACTCTAGTAATAGTTATAATAGTTATAGCTGTACATGTAGCAACTGACAGTCTAAATCATCACACGCACACACACACACACACACACACAGAGAAATTTGCTTACCAACAGTAGCCAATTTTGTGGTTGTGTGTTCAAAGTACCTGTTCCTCCCTTTTGTTTTCTTTAGTATAACAGAAAAACAACCAACAAACAAACAGACAAAGAAAGTGAAAATCTTGTTAGGTTTACTTCCTGACTTCTGCTTATCTTTTATCTTTCAGACAATTTATCTCATTAAATGATCACAAATATGAAATGATTTTAAATCCAAAATATCTTCTGTTTTTGTCCAGATATAAATCCCTGAGACAATCAAATTCTTGACTTATAGATTCTGTTTTGAGAAGCCCTTATTTACTCATTGAGTAATGATTCTTTTCTATTTTCTTTTCAGGATGAATTTCATCCCTTCATCGAGGCATTGTTGCCTCATGTGAAGGCTTTCTCTTACACATGGTTCAACCTACAAGCAGCCAAGAGGAAATATTACAAAAAACATGAAAAGCGGATGTCCATGGAAGAGGAAAGACGAGTTAAGGAAGAATTACAGGTAAGCAATGCAATTGCTTCCACTCAGGGAATATGTATCAATTACTATGAAGACAACAAATGTTTGTTAACTAGCATATATGCATCTGAGTCCCAAATGGCCACTGTATGGGGGGCTACAAATTTGTCTTTAAGGGTAACTTGACTCTTGGATTGACGTAGGATGTGAACTTAGAAGGCCCTACAGGTCAATTTATAGTCAAAACTAATTTGTAAATTTCTATTTAAAGATTCATTTATCTCAAAAAAATCAATGGAAGTACCAATCACTCTATAGTTAAATGCACAGAAGCCGTCATCAGTCGACTGAGTTCAAACCGTGACAAGAAAATTCAGAAAAATGTTTTGTTTTTATTCTATCAGCTTTCAATCTTATAGACCTTCTTGAAATTTGTCAGTTTTGAAAAAAAAAAATTTCCATGATGGATTGGGAGGTCTACTTACAATGTAACTCTAATGCTGAACTGGACCATTTCATTAGGAGACTGCAGATATGAATTCCTCTTTTTCTCAGTAATTATTTCAGTTTTGACAGTGCTTTTAAAGGAATAAATCTGTAAAACATGTTTTTCTTTGAGCAAAGGCCCTGACCCTACTCCTGAACGTAACTCAACCCAATCATGACAATAACATACGGCCACTATCTAAAATCTCCACCTTATATGATTTCAAGAAATCTCTATAGAGTATCATTTGCTTTTCCTTGTTGTATTTAAAGATTTTTCCCCAGGCAATGCCAGATATCCCTGCTTTTAAATATATATAAACATAATATATATATATATGTGTGTGTGTATCAAAAATAATACATATACATAATTGTTCATTCTATTCTCATTGTCTAGGCCAAATGATACATTCATCATGTAATGATGGGAGATCATTTTAAATGAGAATTTCAATATGATACTACATTATTTGTAATCCTATTATTATTAAGTATTTATGATCAATTGTTGGCAATAAATCTTTCCCTCTTTTTTATTTCAAATCTACAATAAAGAAAATATAATTCTGATTAGAAACCATCAAACATAACTGTCATCAAAAGTGTCAACACAGGTTTCTACAGTTTCCAAGTGAGTCTGGCTTGCTTACTGGCAATGAATGTATTTTACATTCAAGCTGTAGCAATGTAGCTAGAGAGCTGAGAATTTAAACATTTTCTCCCTATTATATCCAAAAAAACATCTTTTTTTTTTTAATTTGCCCCCAAAATAGGTTTTCTGTAGGGGAGGGTCCAATTCCCAGTGTAAGATTTTTGCCAAATTAGTTCCCCAGTTTGTACTGGTGGTGCTCACAGTTGTTTTTTTAAAAATTCATTCTTTCTTATTGATCACCTGCCAACAAAAATTGAGGGGAGTAATTCATTTGTCTATCATCCTTTTTTCCAATTTTCTAATTGATCACCCCAAACAAGTCATGCTGCCAAAAGTTGTTGGTCACATGATAGTTTTTATGGAATGACTAAACAGACCTGTTTATGCTATGTTTAATGCCACTAGTTGATTCAAGTGAAACATAATACAGATATCAAAACACTTGAAATCTTAAAGATTAATTGAAATCAATTATCTGCATTTTCATATAAAGTATTAATGATTGCCTAAATCTTTTCAAAATCAATGAAATATTTTCACAGTTTGAACTGATTTTCACTAACAATCTACACCTGCAAACTTTTGGCAGGAAATGAATTGAAAAAAACCAAAAGCTTGCTTTTAAAATTTATTTGATTAAATCCTCCCCAATGAACACCATTCTTTTTTTATTTTTACAACGATAAAAGATTAACCAATTAAAACGTAAATACTTATCATTTTTTCTCAGGATACGCTTGTGTGGCCCAATTATATGTGCAGTTATTCTTCCTCCAATAATTATCATTATTCAATCTTATATATTGGAGATGCCTACATATGTATGTATGTATGTATGTAAGTATTGATTGATGGCTATCGGCTGAGGAATATTAAAAATAGTCATAGGATTATTTATTTATGAATCTTAATTGTATATTCATAAATTTGATTTTTGGTACTTTTATCTGGTCACATATATTTTTTTTTGTTTATTTATCTACTTGCATATATTTTCCAAGCCTTATATTTACATCAATATCAAACGATTTTGTGTGTGTGTGTGTGTATACATTTAGGCTGTGTAGGTATGACAACATGTAATAGTGTAGGTGTAAACATATCTATCCTGGTAGGTATGTTTATATGTAAACTAGTTAATCCCTGTGGAAAAAATCCATGGATATACAGGTTTCCCCCAAGATCCAAAAGTGTTTCTTTTAAAAGCCTTTTATAAGCTGAAAGGGCGTAAAACAAAGAAGCAATCACCATTAATTTATATGGGAAAAAAACTTTCATGCATTACCCAGACCAAAAAATTAGAAAACGGTTAAGCTGGTATGTTGGGTTGAGTCATCATAGTCATAGTCATCATGATGTTGTCTCTATAAGTATTCGCTTCAAAACTAATGCTAAGTACTATTTTCACTTTTCTTTGAAAAAGTGAATAAGTGGCAGATTTCATTTTGAATTGGTATTTGAATTCCATTTGATGATGTTTTTCTTCCAAAGAAGGAACTAAAAAAACTTGTTTCAATGGAAGAGTTCATTGTTTGAAATGATAGGTCGGAGATATTTCATTAACAAACTTGTAACCTTAAACGGTCCATGGTTATGGAAAGAGAAGCAAGAAAATCACTCAGTTCATCATGCAAGTAAATATACATAACAAATAAAATAGAAATTCCTGGAGTATCATGCTCTCCTTGAAGTTTTTGGACTAACTATCAAACATTCAACAAAAACTGGCTATATAGTCAACAAAAGTTTCCAAGTTTTTAAGTTAGTCTGGCAGGCTGACTGACCAGCTGGATATCTATGTTAATTTGTTTGAGTTTAATTGAAACCACACTTCCCTGCATCCGTGGTTTATTTCTCCATTGATAATTCTACATCATAAATATGTAAAGAATTTCTATAGACTGATTCCCTTGAACTAGAGTTACAACATATCAGCCATTGTACCCCCTAACCTTCTTTAGGTGTCTGACATAGTTTGCAATCTTTGAGCAGTTTTCAACCAAACCCTTCACCAGTGACAGCACTTGGTCTGACCGTGATCAACCTACAATTTTATCAGATCATTCTTTTTTGAATTTGCATCATTTTTTAGAATTTTCTAGATTATTTTTCAGATTTTTCTGGGTTCCTCAGATATATTGTACCTCAGAGATCCAGCACCCTCCCTGCAGGTGCAGGGTCTGCGGGTCTTCTGGTCTTCTGAGTTGATTTGTCTTCATAATGTTACTTGCCTGCTTCTTCCACTGAACCAAAATATATGCATTTTAGCACCAACTGCCCCAGAAATTGAGCTAACAACAGTCAGGTTCCTAGATAAGCTGAGCCCTCAGCACTCTTATCCACTAGGCCATAGATGAAAATAGTCTATGTAGACTGAATAAAGGGTTTGATTGGAAATAAAAATTAAGGTTTAGGCAACCAGCAATTACCAAAGATGTCAATAATTTATACAACCAAACGACTTATTGTTAAAATTTTTTGTCTAAACGTCTTTTTTTCTATCCTTACATTCTCATAAATATCTATACACCTTCATGCTATCTGGCCCAAAGGATGATGATTAAGATGATGACAACAAAGATGATGATGATGATGATGATGATGATGATGATGATGATGATGATGATGGTGGTGGTGGTGGTGGTGGTGGTGGTGGTGTCGATGATGATGATGATGATGATTATCACAACAAAAATGACAACAATTATGATGATGATAAGGGTCATGTGATGATTTCCATGACAACAATGACTATGATGGTGAAAATGATGCAGTTGATGAAAATGATGATGATGATGATGATGATGAAGAATAAGAAGAAATCTGGTTTACAGGTGTTGTTGTTCTAATCAGTCACCTATAGTTGTGTAGAATTGGGATTAAACACCAAGTTGTCCCTAAAGTAGTAAAATAACCTTTTCTTTCCACAGATCTTGACCATTTTTAAAGCATTTTGTTGATTAATACCTGAAGCAGTGTGTGGGGGGGGTCACAAGTCTGCCCAATGCAACAGACAGAACTATAAGAGCATTGAGAAATCACCATTTAACTGATGGCGCCTGTACACAATGCCGACAGAGCCTTTTTGATACACAGAATGCCGAACGTGGACAGTGAGAACGAAGTGGAGAAGAAAAAGAAGCCTGGGTCTCCTCACCTGAGGCAAGTCGGCCATCGAATGGAGGACGGGGGTAGCGAGGTGGGGGTGGTGATACTGATCGTGGAGGTTGGTTGGGGGTAGGGATGTAGTATTAGCTTGTGGGATGTCAGCTGCTGCTTTCTGGCCAAGTTAATCAATCCTCTTTTCAGTAGAGAGTTCACTGATTTGCTTGCTATTTTTGTTCTGTGTTGAGTGTAGAAAACTTCTCTAGTGTCTAATACTGATCTGATAATCTATATTAGGGTTGTCTCTTAGCATAGATTGTACCCCCAGTGAACCAGCGTGAGACGTATAATATTGACTCGACTCTTGCACACATCTACAGCATCTATATTGTTACAAGTATCATTCTAATGATATCTGTCTTGTCATCAATATACTTATTAAAATCATTATTCTCATTAATACAGTAATACTTTGTTTTCCTATTCATTTTGATAATGATAGTCATTGTGGTTCTATATTATAATTAGTATTATTAACTTATCATTAGTATCATTATTGTTAGTATCATCTCCTTAATATCCTTATAGCTATTTGTTAACCGATACTAACTTTTATGCGAGGCCATCTCTCCTATCATTTTAACAGATAATATTATCATTATTTCTTTCTTTCATTATTAAAGGCATTCATCAATAAAAACAACACACGAGACATACCTTTTTTATGGTTTATTTCAATTTGAAATTTCTAGAATCTTAAGAATAATTTTTTAAATAAATGTCTAAGAACATTGAAACAAAAAAGAAATTATTTCCATTTTCATGATTATACTTTCTTTCTTATTTTATTGTTTTAAGTCCAATCTCTGTTCTATTTATAGAATTATCATTATTATCATTATTATTATCATTATTATTACCGTTATTATTATTATCATTATTATTATTATTTGCAATCTCACACCAGTTGCCTGGTGGTAACTGCTGGAGTTTGAGTGACAGCAAGTCTCCTCAAGTCTCCAGCCCTTCTCTCCCAGTACTCATAAGTTGCAGTAATACTGTGGTTTACAGTTTCTCACCTGTTGCCCAGTGGTCATCGCTGAAGGCTGAGTGACAATAAGTCTCCTCAGGTCTTCAGCCAATGTCTCCTCTCTTTTTCGCCTATCATGTCAGTGCTGCGGTTTGCAATTCCGCTTTCATTTCCCTTCCTCTGTTTATCATCATCATCGTTGTCGTCGTCGTCATCGTCGTCATCATCATCATCATCATCATCATCATCATCATCATCATCATCATCATCATCATCATCATCATTCTTATTTCTACTGCCATCATTTTTAAATTTCAGGTAATAATATTTGTGAGTCTAAATGGAAATTATGTGAATCAAAATCATATTAGGTTCCAGTAATTTTAGTACCATATTTTTGTTGTCCTTTTCTTTTCATGGATTATTTTCCATATTATTTTGCAATTTGAAAAATTTTGGATTATTCCCTGGTCTTAGAACTTATAGGGATTTCGGTCAATTTTATATCAAGTAATTCTCAAATTTATTTGATAACCGTATATACCAATATAAGATTGAAATCTCACTTTTTAAAAAATCTATGCAAATATTATTCTGCATCCAATGTGTTTGTATTTTGTCAAGGAGGCTATCTACCAAAGCCCAATATGGACAGTTATGGGGCTTTGATGAGTTGAAGTGAGCAGTTGTCTTTTAATTCGGCATGTATGGTATTATTATTATTATTATTACTTAGTACTAATGCCTGTGGAAAAGAGATGAATCCAACTGTCCCTGTGTTCGGTCCCATTATCAGCAATCTTGATTATGGTTGTGGCCAAGATGGTTGACAATGTGAATGAGTACACAGGAAATTCATTCCCCCTTAATTACCTGCCCACACAGCAGTAGTTGTAATATAGCCGTTATATCCATTGTCAATCATGACAAATAGAGGCCGAGGAATAACTGATTATAATAGCCAAACTCCATCTATTGAGTTATGATTTTATTTTTGTACATCACAACAATAACAGATGAAAATTACACTGACCAGACCGCTAACCAGTGACTTCATGCACGAATAACAGTGACACATGCAAAAACTGATAACAAATTCTATTTTGTTTACTCTTTAGATTTTTATGAAACAGGGGAGTTTAACCCTTTTATTTCCAAACACATGATTAATTATTGGAATTAAAACGACATGTTGATTTAAGTAAAAAAGAGAAAAGGGCAGAGACTGAACTGCAAAAATAGGGATGATGTGCCATTATTGTTATTATTACCATCTGCCACATCATGGTCATTTGAATCATCAATTATGTAAAGTCCAAAATAGACAAGACACAGAGAAATAGCAAATGCAGACTGTGCAAAGATAGAGATGAGTCCATCATTCATATAACATACGAATGTAGAGAATTGGCCCGAGAAGAATTCCAAAATAGGCATGACTGGTTGGGGAGTATGATCCATTGGGAGCTGTGCAAATGACTAGGATTTGACCATCCTTACCAGCAGTGAATAAACAAAGCAGAATCTGTTTTGGAGAATAAAGAAAATATGAAGTTTTCTCGGACTTTGAAATTTGAATGGCTCACCTGATCCAGACCAGTAAACTGGATCTAGTTATCATAATCAAAGCAAAGGAAATCTTTCAGTGAATTTTACCATTCCAGGAGACCCTAGAATAAACTTGAAAAATCGAAACACTGGAATAATATACAGACCTTGCAAGAGAAGCGGAAAAATTATGGAGCAAGAAAATGTTAGAATACTTGGAATAGTCCAAAAAAGCTTAGCTAAAAGGCTGGAATAACTGGAAATTTGAGGGAGAATTGAAATCATCCAGATGACAGCATTACTGAAAACAGCTGGAGTATTGGGAAGACTTGCTATCTTTTGGTCTCAAGTATAATCTACTTGTTACTAATGACATGAAAGAGGTTGGAAAAACTCAAAATCCAAGGAAGAATTGAAGCCACTGAGACAACAGTATTATCAAATAAGCTCGAATTCTGAATCGAGTGCTGGAGTATTGAGGAGACTTACTGTCACTTGATCACAAGTAAAAGCCACCAATTACTATTTGCTGCTAAAAACTCAATTAGTTTGTGAATTATATAGGATATAATTGTGACAGTAATTCGTATCATTATCATTCTTATTATGACCTTCCTTATCAGTATATTTCATGCATCTTCATACCAGATATCTGGTGATTATCACTGGAGACTGAGTGACAGCAAGTCTCATTATTATTTACACTCATTAAGTTGTGACTTGTGGCTTTCATTAGAGATCAAGTGACAACAAGGTTCTTCAACACTTCATGGTTCTCCTCAGCATTCTATCTGATTTTTGTTGTGTTGTTGCCTGGATAGTCTCAATTCTCTCGTCTTTTGGCCTGGATTATATGATCTGTTTGAATCTCAAAGTTCCAAAAGATTTTACGTTTTTCTCTAAGATGGATTATGGTTTGACCATTGGTTTTTATGGTTAAAACACAGTTTTTGCACAATTCCCCGTGGATCATCCTTCCCACCCAGTCATGCTTCTTCTTGTACTCCTTCTGGGCTAATTTACTACATTACTTACTATGTGGTTGATCATCTCATCTTCATCTCCGTATAGTCTACATTTGTTATCAGTGATGGAAATGGGTTTTCAGAACAAGGGTAAGGCTGGATGTAGGATTTGGACTCAGAGATCACAGACGCATATATCAGGGATGAGTGAAATGAACCCATGCAGCTGGGTGTTTCAGGGTTCCAGTACACGGTAAGTTCCAATGGGTAATTTTTTAGAAAAAATATTGCCAAATCTGAGGATGTTTTAAACATATAAAAAACCAGGAAATTGAGAAGTTGGTATATGCCCCCACCCTGTGTACCTCTATTCCTTACTTCTACCACTGTTTGCTATTCTCCTGTGTTACATGTATCCTGGCCTTTGATCAACATTATCATTATTATGATTATTCTCATTAATTATCCTTCCTGACTGCAGATCTTACTCTTAGCCAAACTATCTGATTAAAATATTCTAAAAGTAATGAAAACTCTTTTGATGAGGAATAGGATTTGTTCAGCTGCTGTGTCAAATGTGTCAGTATTTGCTAGATCTAAATTCCTTTTTCAATGCCCATGGAGGATATTCCTTAATCCCTACCCATACAACGTGTTTGCCTTACTTGATTGAATCAGAGACAGAATGATATAAAATTATTCTTATTAGTCCACTTCATTTGCTCAGTAGTCAGAAATATGCATATTACATGAGTGGGGCAGGGGGGTAAAATAGCTGAGCTGATTGGGCTTTCTATCCTTGGGAAGGCAACCAGTCTAGGAGAAGGACAACTCTGATTCTAAGCTAGAGAGTGGAGTCCCTTTAAGGCTGTTTGTTGCCCAATTTGACGTCCCTCCGGGCAGCTCCAGCAAACAAGCTGATGTCAGACATATCACTGTCTGGATTCCTTTGGACTTCTTCAGCAAAGCAGAGAGGGAGATTCTAATGACTGAGCATCCCAGGATCTCTATATGCCACTCCCAGATATGCACCCCGTGACACAAATGTTGTTCCATCATCTGCAGAGACAAAACAGAGGCCTCTCATTTATTTGTATGTGCGTACAGCTCTTCAATGAATGTGTATACATTTTGCTTAGAATATGAGTGGGTATCTCAACAGGTTTATGATTCCGTATTTAAGTAAGTTCTGCCCTTACACTGGCTACTGCTTCAGCTGCCCTTGCCCGGGCTCCAAATATCACATTAGCACTTAGTCAACCTGTTTGAAATGTGTGAAATAAACACAGAGGCAACAAGCACCCTATGTGGTGTGACTCACTTTACCCTGCACTATTTTACCCATAGCTGGGAGAAAAAATGAATTCATACCATTCCTAAGGGCATTAGTGTAAAGTGAACACAAACTGTCCCAGCTAGAGTTTGAAACCAGTTAACAGAGTCCATTCTTGATTGTAAGTCTATACATGTCAGAATGTTTATATGCTTACTGTTCATGTATGTATGTGTGTTATACTAATCGGGGGAAATGTAGAGAAATGAAACAATGTTTTTGCTAGACGTTATAAGGAGTAAATTTATCAGTTTTTAGCCTTCTAGCTCCATTGGTGCAGCTGGTACATGTGATACATATATGTATACATAGCCAGCCAGCCAGACCAACTTGAAAACTGAAGAAACCTATGGTGACAGTTTTGGTTGCCGGTTTCTAATTTTTTATCATTTTTTAATCTTGAAATAAATTTATTAGGATTTTTTATTCATCTTGGGTGTGGTCCCAAAATTCATATTAAGTCCTCTCAAAATGCTTTTAATCAGTACTGATATTACATGCAGGGCTATTTTATTGCGATGGCTCATGGGGCAGTTTTTTGGGGGCCCCAAGATTTTTAGGAATATCCAAAATTTCAATTTTAAAAATAAAAATTAAGATTCATAGTATTGAATAGCAGACATAGAGAACCATCAGTAACCTTGTGTTTTTCATTCATGTTTAAATTAGTTTTCAATTCCATGAATTAAATCAGGGTGGGTACTACCACCTATGGGTCAAATCTTATACATTTCTTTGCCTGGGGGCCTCAGATATTTATAAGTTGATTACATATTAGCTTCATAATTTGAACAAAGGGAAAATCACTTGATAAAAAAGACTATAATCTTTCAAAAACTTTTTAAAGAATGTCTTTTTACCAATATTCTAGACAGGCTAGCCATTGAAATAGTAGTGTTGGGGTTCTTTCGGATTATAGTTTGGACCACACAGCATTTGTTGAAAATGGAAATGTACTTTAAAGTAAAAATCTCATCATCATTTGCTTATGAATTTCATTTTTTGACACAATCACCTGCTGTAAACAATCTATCTTTTGTGTCATTCGAACAAACTTGTTATATTAACAGATATAATTACCCAACAAGTTTTGGTTTTTGGGCTTATGTTTGTTTTTATCATGAGAAAATAAAGCATAAGTAATTTGGCAAAAATTGTATGACTTTTTGTACAGGTTTATACTGCAAATATCTGCCGGCTTTTTTTTCTATTTTGGGATAAAGGGTGAGAGAAGGAGACCTAATCACACATATTACTAGAGAGCATTCAAAGAGCGCCTACCTCTCCTAATAACCACTGTCATTAAAAGCTGAATTAAAATAATAGTATATATTGATTCAATGCAGGGAAGGAAACTGTTAAAAAATCATGGATCCATTCAAAAATTTAATCACTTCTCAATTTACCCACAACTCACCCTTCTTCAAATTCCTTAAGAACTTTTGGAGATATTGTGTGGACAGACAAACGGACAGACAAACTTGAATGTATGCTTATGCCTCTTCCAACTTCATTAGCAAAGGTAAATAAAATATGGATGGCCTTGTGAACAAAGATTTTTTTGAGGGTTTTCCACAGCAGTAGGTCCATAGATAGCAGGGATTGTGTGCACGATAAAAAGCCCATCCCAAGCAGTGAAGTTTTAAGGTTAAAGGTGAACTTCTGAGGGTGCTCCACTGTGTTTCATTTCAATGTACCTATAACTATATTGGAGCTTATAGTCACTTATGGAGCTGAAACATGGAACCTAACCAAGAGACAGATCCGCAAATTTAGAACTATGTAACATGCACATGAGAAAATTATGCTGGGTCTCACATGGAGAGACCACAAATATACACGCTTTTAATTTCCTAAGGATCCTCTCAAGATAAATTCACTTGAAATTTTTGTGTAAATGCAGAATCAAGTAAGTGAATTTGGGTTTACATAGTAACATAGTTAGTTCTTACAGCATTAAAGCTCTAATAATATATATATATACATATATGTATATATTTACACATATATATGTGTGTGTGTGTGTGTGTGTGTGTGTGTGTGTGTGTGTGTATATATATGTATATCCATTTATACCTTGATTAGTGAAGCTCATTTAAATTAATTCAAAAGCGTACTGTTCAAAACCACTGTTCAAGGTCTCATTATATAATTCAATGAATTCCTCTTTCAGTTTATACTTACTTACATAAATTTGTACACTATTACTTTACCCTCACTATTCAAAGTATTTCCCTCCCTCTCTCTTTCTCTCTCTCTCTATATATACATACATACATACATATATATATATATATATATATATATATATATATATATATAAAACAAGGTTTGCAATCATGTCTTTAGTAGAAAGGGCAGTAATTTTCCTATTACTGAAATGAAAAGGCCATCTTATTTCATTCTGCTGTTTTTAGTTCCTAGTCTAAATGCGTTAATCTCATCAACTAAAGACAGATAGATTGTAAACAGTCAAATACTGAAGAAAAGGATGACACCTGATTATAGTGCACTCATCACCTATGAATTTGATCCTCTAATTGTCGATCAACTCAATCTCAAATTAGTACAATTGTATTAGAAACAGTCAACTAAACTGTCACCCAAACCTCCTTTAGATTTTAAGTGATTCTGGCTGGCTTTGTATGTGTTGTACATACAAGCTGTCCCAATGGAGATAGGGGGCTGAAAATATAACTATCCACTCCCCATTATGTCATGAAAACACTGTTTTCTGTTTTTTGAAAATTTCCCTCCCAATGGGTTTCTATGTTTTATTTTGAATTTTTTAGTTAGTATCAAGCAACATTCCTGCTTGTTTTCTTGAGTCAAATTTTTTCCAATGATCACTGCCCCCAAAAAGGCAAGAGAAGTAATCCATTTGTTGATCACTTCTTTTTCTAATTTTTTAATTGATCACCTGGAGGACATCATGCTGCCAAAAGACATTGGTCACATGATAGTTTCTATTGAGTGAATAAGCAAACCTGTTCCTTCATTTATTTATTAAGAAATATTTTATTCCTGAGCAAGTAAAGAAGGAGTGACTTAATGGAGATAAATATCAAAGGAGTGACATCAATATCATTGTAACAAAGTGACAATGTAAGATGCATCTTAGTCAATTTTACTGACCCACAAGTACTTTTGAAGCATAAAATGAAACAATGATCAAGGATATCAGTTCAATCAATGTAAACAAGTTAAAACATAATTTCAATGGTGGCAAATAACAAATGCATTTCGTTTACAAATATTGATAGACTCCAATGTCCCAACATTTGTGACCCACTGATCCTAATCTGATCCAGAGACATTGATCAGACAAAGTTAAGTCTAAATATCTATCTATATATATCTCTCTCTCTCTATATATATAGATAGTCTACAAATTTTCACAACTTTAAACACTAAATACATTAAAAAAAATTCTGTTTAATTTATGTCAATTCAGTCAATTATTTCCTTTTATCTGTTAATGTATTTTTTCAATTGTTTTTATGTTTGACACAAAAATAGATATTGTAGTTCTATGTGTGAATTTCTCGTCTTGGGATCTTTTTAAAAACAAAACAATTATATCAACATGGTTCCCCAGCAATGTTGATCAAGCACCTCTTCCTTTTACATCATGATTTTAATATCTAACTTTATTTATATATAGAGTACAATGTATTTGCATTTGCAGTTGATATTTCTAAATGCATACGGGTGTGGTCGCTTGGGCTCCTGGGTGTCTGTATGAGGGAGTCATACATGTGAGGGGGTCAGAGCTCAAAGAGTTGAACAAGTTTAAGATATTTCAACAATTTAGTATTTTTAGTTTTGAAATAAAATCTTGAGAATTTTAACTATCTTGATAATTTTTGATAAATTTGATAAAATTTTGAATATTGTGTTTTTTAAATGTCACTCCTTCAAGTGATTTTTTATTCCAATGTACAGTATTTATGTCACTCCTTATTTATGTCACTCCTTTGGTACAATACACACATCATTCTTTTGTCATGCCAATCCTTTGTAATGTCACTCTTTTGCGCAGGACCAGTTATTCTTTCTACCTCCCATCTTTCTGGGCTCAGAATGTCTCTTATCTCAGAATGCATTTTTTTCCGGCTATTCTTAAAATCCTCAAATGACAAGCCGTCAGAATAATCATTTCTTTATTGCCAACACTTTTTCTTGGATTTCACATTTTTTTTCAATTCTCCCCCAAAATGATGAAGATTTTGCTCACAGCATTTACATGAGATGCATAGATGCAACATCCATTTTAATTTTGCTGGATTGGAACAAAATTAATTGCTTTCTAAAATCAGAAATTTAGAAAAAACACAATTTCAAAGAATTTTTCCAACAATTCAACTCCTTCTTGTTATTCATGTTGTCAACACAATCTTTTTGGTCAATCCATTCTACAGCCTTCTTCTAATGTACAATCCAAATGTAACAGTAATAAACAGAAAATTTTATCTCCAATGGCAGCAACACTTACAACATAGGATTCAGGCATTTTCTGTCACTTGCCTTCTTAGGCCAAGATTTTCATACCTTGTCCCTGTTGAGTTACAAAAGTCACATCAAGACACAATTTGTCGGAAACCTACTCAACAATCTCCTTCTTCTTCATACTAAGGATTAGCTATTCCACACAAATAAAGACAGGTTCTGATTATAAAACAAGGAATGTTAAAATGTTTACTTACTAAAATGTTAATTAACTAACACAGTTTGCCATAATTTCTTTGACTTTTAACCTTTTAACACCCAACCCACTAGTTACTTACTGCAAATTGTGGAAAGTGTATCACTAATAATTTAGAGAAAGATTTTTTTTCAATGATTGTGGTGGTGAGGCTTTATGCGCACTTAAAATATTTTCTAACTTAAACTTGGTTCTTTTATGAACACAGTACTTAGTATAAGGGTCCCACTTTATAGTAAGTTCTGTATAAAGAGGAAATAGCCACTTGAACCAAGTTTATACCCGCAACAAAATAGATTAAGATATTAATTTCTTGAAAACTTCATCCTTCACACAAATGATTATTCTTCAAACTAGCATATTACCTGTAAAAAACAATGGGATTATTTAGATATGAATTGGTACTTCTACTAAGGATGAGACTATCTGTGCACTCTGTCTAGGATCAAAGTGTTGCTCCCTGGAACTCTACCAAGGATCAAAGTAGTATCTGTGTGCTCTAGCAGAAATTATAGACAAAGGAAGGAAGACACACCATTCATTACATAGAGATCATTTATTTTTATGTGTGTTTATATGTTTTAGCTTGATGTTATTACTAAATGTTTTTCAATGCAACATTATCTTGTTATCATTACAGACAGTTTTTACTGAATTTTCTCAAAGAGTTTTCCAGCCTCATTTTGAAAATGGAAAAATATTTTTTCCAATTAATTGCTTTTAAATGGCACTTAACTTTATACAGCATTACCTAACAAGGGGCATAACTGCCATCTAACTCGTTTTTTAATAGCCCACTTATTTCAATTATTCCACTACATATACACAGTCCTGGGAGTTTTTAATTAGACAAACAAGGAATTTATTGTACATCATGTTGTCTATCAATTAGGTGATAATGAAAAACAAATGTTTTCAATAGTCAAGGAATTTCGTAGACGGTTGTAGTTTTCAACATTTTATTTTGTTTCGAGGGGTTTGTTTTTTGATATCTAATAAACAAGGACAGTACCCACTCCAAAGATGCATGTTTGGGAGGGGCCAGACTTAATGGTATATGAAGCTACTTACCTTAATTTTGAGAATGATTTTATCATCCATTCTACAAAACTATGGTTACGAAATATTCCAGTAACTTGTTGTCAGAGTGGCCAATTTAGATATTTTATGTCTTCATAATTTTCAAAAGTCAAAGTCCAAGAGGATAATTTATAGAAACTACAAAGAAAGATCTATAATCTTTAATTTTTCATCTATTTTCATTAGATTTCGCAAGAATTTCTTTAATCGTAATCAGGAGAACATTGTAATTTCTTTGTATTTCTTATTTTATGTGTAAGGTGGGAAAATTTCATTCTAAATCTGATCAGATCTGTTTAGCTAGCAGGTCCAGAAGAAATATCCAAGGAAACCAGGTTTATGCATTTCAAGGTATCTTTTGGGTCGGATACAGCTCATTTATGGCATAAAAAGGAATAAAGCAACTTTGGATATCTTTTGTATAATTTTCCACATGATTAGCAATATTTTTTATCTGTAAGATTTGTCATTTGTCAAGGGAGATAAGTAATAAATGGTAATCAGAGATTAATCTCTCTTATTTATTTATTTTATGTTATTTCTTTTTCAAATGCGTAAAAAATCTGGGTTCATTCTGGTTAAACATAAACAAGAAAATACAGAGCGACATAATGTTTTTGATATGTTTCTAAGTACGGTGCAATTGTAAAATGATTTGAATACAGTCATCGTTTTTTGATAGCAGAGGTAAAGTAATTAAGGGATTCATGAAAAGCTGAAATTTTATGTCAAATCACAATTATCCATTTGCATAAGAAGTGCCATTATTCATTTATGTAAGTCTTTGATTTTATATATACCTCCCACAGCCAGTTGAAAAAAAATGTCAAATTTTCACAAGATTAAATATTTGAATGGCTTTGTGAGAAGTAATAAAAAGTCTTTTATGATTGGAAAGGAAAAGAATTCATTTTATTCCACAGGTTTATTTACTTGATATATTTTGGTACAGTTCTTGAACATAAACCAAATAGAAGAAAGAAAAAAATCTGGCAATTGGACTTGAGCATTGAAATCAATTTACTTTTGACCATCGTCCGCATAGAGAAGACATGACAAAAATATCCAAACTATCTGTACATGGGTATTTATTGTATGTTTGTAATTTTCTAAAAGTGAATTTCTTTCATTTTTAGAGATCAGACATTGGTTAAGAATTAATTTATTTAGTATTTACTCTGAAGTAATTTAAAGTTTACGATCAGAATGTTTTTAGAAATAAATCGTTGACCATTGTTGAACCAATTTCAGGTAAATAACATGATTATTAGAGACCATTAACCAAAACTGTCAACAAAGGTTTCTTCAGTTTTCAAGTGATTCTGGCTGGCTGGATGGCTGGATATTCATGTCCGCATCACTTATACTGGCCACACCGATGGAGCTAGAGGGCTGAAAATCTAAACATTGACTCTTTAGTGTAATGTCTCGAAAAAAACTCTTTTGCTTTGTTTTTTGAAAATAACCCCCAAAGTAAGGTTTGATTTTTGTTTTTTTTTGGGGGAGGGGTTGTTTTTTGTTCTTTTGGTTGTTTGTTGTTTTTGTTTTTGTTTTATTTTTTCATTTTTTCTTTGTTATTATTTTTTGTTGTTTTTTGGGGGAGGGGTCAATTTACAATTTAAGTTTATGATAAATTAGTCACTTAATTTGTGTCTGGCAATGTTCAAGGTCGGGTTTTTGAAAATTCAGACTTTCTTAGTGATCTAATAAAAGATGAGTGAAGTAACTTATTTATTGATCACCTCTTTTTCTAATTTTTTAATAGATCACCCTCAACATGGCATTAGTTATGTGATGGTTTCTTTTAAATAACTAACCAGACATGATTTTTATCATAGCTGAACCGTTCCATTCAATTTGCTCCCTTAACTATATTGGCGAGGTCCTTTATTCTCAATTTCAACTTTAGGGACTTTCTAAAAATAAAAACAGAGACCATTTTTTATACTTAGAAATCTGCCAACTGTCATCTAGAATAAAAAAGTGACACACACTAAATTTAGTATTGACTGTATAAAATATTCTAGTTGACCCCCATCGTCTTTTTTCTCCATTTTGACAAGCTATTAATATCACTCAATGCATGTACATGAGTCAGCCTCTCTTTCTTTCTTAATCTGAAATGATTTAATCATTGATATTGTTGCATATGATTGTTTGGATTTCTTTCTTTTTCGTCTGGAAAGTACCTGGTTAAAATGCAACCAAGAAACGCAATAACAAAAAATGGAAAAGAAACTACGATAAACGGATAAAAGTTTTTTGAACTTATTACAGAAGCTGAAACGGAGTTGGAAAATTTTTTTTCTTTCTTGGTCGCTTTGTTACATTATCCTTTCCGATATTTTTTTTTTTACCTATGTCGTCCCAGACAGTAAGTAACTCAATTGGGAGTGAACGAAGCTATGAACCTCAAGGGTAGTAAGTTGAAAATTTTGTTGGGGTTGACTTGTGCACGTTGATCAAATGAACAATGACATTGCGTTTGAAATGGTTTAAAACGATCGGGGTTTGTGGCAACAGCCCATTGAAGCATCTGCTTAGAAATCAATGGCTGAGTGTAGACTTTCAAGAGATTTTTTTCCTTTTTTATTATTCCTGAAAATCGTCTTCCATTATTTTCTTCTACTGATTCCACCCTTTATTTATCATTATCAATAATTCAATTTTTTTATATCGATCACCCCCCCCCCTCTGTAAAGCCTACTTTAATTATGAGTTGAAAAAAGGCTAGTCTGGTAGGTTCTATAATAGTTTCACTTCTTAATTCTAAGAGCTTTTTCTTAGGTTTTAGAAGTCTCTTTCTTACTCTGTCCATATATATATATATATAAGTGTGTGAGTGTGTGTGTGTGTGTGTATATACATGTATATATATGTATATACAGGTATATATATATATATATATGTATATATATAAATATATATATATATATATATATATATATATATATATATATATGTATAAGAGACAGACTCGTAAACTGCAACGTGCACATGAGAGAATCATGTCCTACCTCTCATGGATAGATCACAAGACAGCACAATATATCAGGAAGAAAACGGGAGTCCGAGACATCATAGAATCTATTACAAAACTCAAATGGCAATGGGTAGGCCATGTTGCAAGAATGGCAAACAATCAATGGACATCATGACTCACAACATGGATCCCCAGAGATCACATGTGAAACTGAGGCCAGCAGAATACAAGATGGAGATGAATTGGACAAATTAAGAAAATACTGGCTCCGTGATACCCATTATAGATTGTGGCGGATCCTGGGAGAGGTCTATGTCCAACAACGGATGATAAATGACTGATGATGATGATGATGATGTACTTATATATATATAACTATATATATCCTGGAAAGCTTTGTAGATTCAAGTACTAAAAATGCTGTTGAAAAAAATGGGTTCTTTTTATTGATATAGAAAATTATTCAGTTTTAAAGCACTCAAAATGTAACCAGAGAAATTTTATCAAAAGATCTTACATCTCTAATAGTTAATTTCATTATAAGTCATGTAGGTCACTTATTCACGGATAATGAACGAGAGATGTTTATGAGGGATGATTCATGTTTTACACAGAATAAGATCCCGTAAAAATTTTCTTTTGGGTATCCTCCATTGTTTACTATGGCATTGTTCTGGGGATCATGACTCCCCAGCAGTGCTTATCATATATATATGTATCTGTAGATGGACAATGATTTATCCTTCATGATTCTTCACAATTATCACATACACACACACACACACACACACACACACACACACACACACACACACACATATGCATATATATATGAAATGTTTTACTGAAGTTAAAGTTTGATATAAGTTTAAATTTAGATATAAAATTACTTTTATATATAAATTTCATTTCTGATGTATATGTGTGTATGCATAAATGAGCATATATATATATATATATATGTGTGTGTGTATATATATGTATACACACACACATACACACATTTTAGTAAATCTTAGCATCTATTCTTGTTATGAGTATATTTACCATATTGTAATGTGTATTTTGGCAAAACTGTTGAAGTTTTGGACGGACAGTTACATTTCCATATTCAAGTATATAAAATTTCAATTATGAATACTGATTAGCCTGTGATGTGCTGCTTCTACCAACATCATGATACCTTTCCTAATTGTCTTTAATGAAAAGATATTTGGATATTTTTTGTCATGTGTTCGAGTTATTCTCCAGACCGCGCCCCTGCACCACCCTGGTGTGTCTTATCAGCATCGAGGGCAAAAGGAGAAATAAACTGCAACCTGACATATCAATTCCAAGTTTGTTCCTTGGAATTGGAAATGTTGCCAAAGATTGTGGAACCATTATCGTCAGACTCTGACAGCACTCATTCCATATGAATATTCATATTGTTTGGCCGATTCTCCGTCCTTCCCAATTCATTATGCCCTCTTCATCCACAGAAAGACAAGAATGAAAGAAAGAACAGGTTTGGTTAGTCACTCAATAGAAACTGTCGCGTTACCAACACCTTTTGGCAGCATGCCATGTTAGGGGTGATCAATGTAAAAAAAAACTGGAAAGAGAGATGATCAGTGAATAAGTTACACCTCTCGTCTTTTGTTGGATCACTGAAAAGGCCAAATTTCTAAAAAAACAAAAACAAAACAAGTATGAGCAATGATGGATATAAACTAATGGGCAATTTAACATAAACTTACATTGTAAATTGATCCCTTCTCCTCTCTAAAAACTTTTTTTGGAGAAGAATTTTTAAAATGCAAAACCGTTTTTACTAGACATAATAAGGAGTAAATGCTCAAATTTTCAGCCCTCTAGCTCCACTGATGCAGCCTTTATGCATATATTGAAAGATTGCCTGGCTGAATCACCTAAAAACGGATGAAACCTATGTTGTTCATTTTGGTGTATGTTTTTTTATCAAGAACTCATGATGATAGTGCAGTGGTTAGTGAACTGAAAGTAATTAAGTCTGCTATTCAATCCTGAATGGTTGGTGAAGCTCATTGACAAGGAAATGTGGTTGGTGAGTCTCATTGACAAGAAAAGTGTCATTATTTCATTGATAATTCATTGAAACTTTGCAAAACTCCTCTTGAAGAATGAAAAATTTCACTCTTTGGTTATAGGTGATCAATCACAAAATTTTAGATAAGATATTAGCTGTGCAGTTAGAGCTCTGAACCATAAGTTACAAAGGTCTATGATTTAATTGTCAAGAAACAATCCATATGTGTGTGTCTATCAATCTATCTATCTATCTCACCAAACTAGCTAAGCCTGACTGAGCTTGTTGTCAGTCATGAGAATTTTCTTAGCAATTTGTTTCTCTTAGTTTCACTACAATCAAGAGTATTGAAGTGTCAGGTATCCCTGACAAATCTAACTTCACAACGAGGCAGGGGGTGTAAGAATCTTCTTATTTTGATTATTTTTGATTCTTAGTTCATTCATTTTCCCATTTGCATTTGGTGAATCTGATTGTCTCAGACACACATGCCCCTTAGTACTAGGTACCCTAGGCCACTACACATTGTTGTTGGCACTGAAGGTCAGTCATGGCTAAACTGTAAAAAAGTTCACATATATAAAATCAAAAGTATGATACCATAAATCCCCAAAGACATAAAAACGAATAAGACAGGTCTGGTTAGTCATTCAATAGAAACCGTCTCATGACCAATATCTCTTGGCAGCATGCTGTGTTGGGGGGATCAATTGAAAAATTGGAGAAAGAAGTGTTCAATGGATAAGTTACTTCTCCCATCTTAAAAGTTCAATTTTTTTCTAAAAATAAGCATTAACTCTGCCAAACACAAACTAAGAAACCAATTTAGCAAAAACTTACATTATAAATTGAGGGATTTCAAAAAATAAAAAGATATAATAAGGAGTAAATGTTTGAATTTTCATCTCTCCAAGTCCATTTGTACAGCTTGTACATGCAATACATATGTGTATAGTCAGCCAGCCAAACCTACTCAAAAACTGGAGAAAACTATGTTCACAGTTTCGGTTGAGAGTCCTTGAAAACCTAAAAGAGTTTTCAAGTTCTTTTTTGAAACATTTGATTTTCAGACTAAACTCTATCCTTATTTTTTATTACATACATACATCGTCTGCCAGCCAAACTTCCTCCAAAACTGAAGAAACCTGTGTTCAAAGTTTTGGTTAATAATTTTAGTTGACTGTTTCTGAAAACCTTAAAAGAGTTTTCAAGTCTTTCAAGACAAACATTTAATTTTCAAACAAAACTCCAGCCTTATTATTTATTTCATTCACTCTTTTTTTTTTTCTCCTTTCTTTGGAGAAATTCTGAATAATTGGATCTATGATTTACTCCTTCATCTGTCTTTGTTAGAAATAGAAATTTCGTTCTGTGACATGTAACTCTATAGCATTTGGTGTTCTTTTATTTATGGGATTCAGTATCATTGGAGCACATTGATCGAATCTGTCTATACAGTTCATCATTTGGCCCAGACAGACGCACACAACTCGCATATATACAATGTCAAATTATATTACAATTAATAGAGATGTATGATGGAAGTACATATTTATGTCAGAATTTGTCAAAATTTCTGTTGCTGTAATTCCCATTTGTATAATAGTGGTGTACATTTGTGAAGAATATACATATATATATATATATATATATATATATATATATATATATATATATATATATATATATATGTATATATATGTATATATATGTATATGCATGCATATGTATATGTATATATATATATGCATGTATATATATATATATATATATATATATATATGATATGAAGAAAGTAGACAATTTGGAAAAGAAAAGACTCAAGATTGAATAGTGTATCTCAAATTCTTCATTGGTTATCACAGCTAACATTTTGTCCCAAATTTGGACTTCTGAGAGTCTGATGAAAGATGATGAGAGAAAATGGTAAATCTACATTGTCAACTTTCTTCACATTATTTTGTCAGATCTCTTTCTCTCGCTTTCTCACTCTCTCTCTCTCTATATATATGTGTCTGTGTATGTGTATATGTGTATATGTATAGTCGATGTATAGAGTATATACATATATATATATATATGTAAGTAAGAATTAGATTTTGTCCAAAACCACTGAGAAAACCTTTTTCACTCCTTGTGAATACATGCAAAATTTTTTTTAAATCTTTGGAATGTATTGTCCTGTCATCTGATTCTCTTTCAATTAATTGAGATTAAATCAAAATATTTAATTCATATTTACTATTTCTTTGTGTTTCTCAAAATTCATGGTACTCAAGACATAGGTATATAATGAGTGAGTTTGCAATATTCTGTTGAGTTGCCCGTGCATAATCTACCCATTATCACCCTACCCCCACTGTGATCCAGCCAGATTTTGCAAAATCAGTGATGCCAATATTTGTTTACCATCCAATAACAAAGTAGTAGTAGTAGTAGTAGTTGTGGTGAAGAAATCAAGAACAAAAAGATACTTTGATAGCTGTATGCATTAGCAAATATGAAAACACAAACACAAGCCTTACTTTACCCGCTTCCACTTTTCTATTCGCTTCAACATGTCAGAAGCAACAGACAAACAAATGAGTGACAAGAGTTTTTATATTATAAGATTTTTAAGGGCTCAAAACATGTTTTTCATATTTTAACTTTCATGCCTTCAACTAACACTCTTCAGTTGGAATGAAATCTTCCATCAGATTTCAATATAAAGCAATAGAATGGCAACCAAGAGAAGAAAAATGACCAGCTTTTTATTTCATTTCATTTTTTCCAGGCGATGTTGAAAAAAGTAATTAAAAAACTCCAGGAATCAAAACTGAATATTAAAAGCAACGAATAACCATTTTTGATATTTGGTATTCATGGTTGGCGCCATGTCTAATCCAAGGCCTTCAAAATATGATAGAATATCTCAAACATGATCAAGAAAGTGAAGAAACCAATATTTCTCAAATTTGGAGGGAAGAAGGTTTTGTATGCTCACTTCTGTCTCTGTCAATAAAAGGGAGGGAAAAAATAAGATAAATCACCATTTTGTTTTTTAAATACATTTCATTATTATCGCATACTGTTTTCAGTTGTTTTCTTGCAAGATGGACTTTTTTTGAATCCATGTTTTAAATTATTTTTCCCTTTCCAACTATTTTTAAAGACCTTTTTCTTTTCCTTCTTTTGGTATATTTTGTGGACTTCTTAACCGATTTCATAACAATATTTGCATGTTATATTTTTTCTTCTCTTTGCAAATATTTCAAAACGGTTTTTAAAAAATGATAATGGATTTCTTTGGAAAAATTTTTTCAAATTTATTTCTTTGAAAATATTCGTTATATTTTGTTTTCTAATTTATTCCTCCCATACTTATCATCCTTTGAACGTACAATTATTTTTTCAGACATTTTTTCCTCATTTATACATACTTTTAATCAAGTTAAAATAACCTCCTAAAAACAGGGAAAAAAAGAGAAGGCATAAACTTTGTTACTGGCCAATTCTGTCCAGATATTTCTGACCTTCAGTGTTCACAGAAGATATGTCTGACTTTATGATGCTGTAGCTTTGCAACAATATAGTTTCTCTTGCTCAGATAACCACCATAATTCATAAATTTTTAAAGGCTCACTGAAAAAATATTTAACTTCTAGCAATTGATTGTAAGATAATTTTGATGTGAATTTTTCTGTAACTTTTATTCCCATTCATTCACATAATTTATAATCTTGTTTCCTTTTCCATCCAACAAATGAGATGTTTATTCTTTATTTCCTTTCTTGAGTTTGGACTTGGAACTGACTCACAACCAGACACTTCCATTCTTTTCCTTTCCATGTATTTAATATATTTCCCCATCTACAACTCTCTATGATTTCCCTCTCTATCACTGTCAGCCCCCCCCCTCTCTCTCTCTCTCTCTCTCTCTCTCTCTCTCTCTCTCTCTCTCTCTCTCTCTCTCTCTCTCTCTCTACCAAATTTATACTTTCCCTCTTTTTTTCTACTCTCTCTTTCAAATATATTTCATACTAGCATTCCAAGGGGAATTATGAATCACCACCATCCAGATATGCTGTGTTGGGGATGATCAATTAAAAAGTAACTTATTTTGCCTTTTGTTGGGCTGAATTTTTTTTAAATGAGCAGGCATAAACCAATGACCAATTTATCATGAATTTACATTGAATGTTGAACCCACTACTAAAAACTCATTTTGGAAGGGAGTTTTCCAAAAACAAAAAATGATTTTCCCCACTCATTGAGAGGAGTGTGTATACCAAATTTCGAGTTCCTACAATGAGCAATAAGAACTGGACTGGATAGATAAATGCATATAAATGTCAGAACACATGAATAACCAAAATCCAGAAACAGTGATCCAACCAGTCTGTTGTGGGTAGCAATGTTTAGTACCTCTCTATTCCTTCTAAACTTCACTTTCTTCTTTCTCCTCTCTCACCATCTTGGCCGCTCTTTCTCTCTCCAAGTGTTCTTATCTTTCTCTACTCCATCCTTTTCTTGTTTCATTCAATAATTTGTCCGTTTTCCTTTTCCTCCATTACTGATCACCTTTCAATTCATCCAGGCTTTCTTTCTCTCTTCCATAGGCATCTTTTATTTTCTCATCTTTATTACCTGCAATCAGTCTCCAATCATTTATTATCAAATTGAATTTCTTCACTTTTTTTCATCCAAGTATTTATCTCCCTCTCTCTCTCTCTTTTACATCTAACATTCTCCCCTCTCTTTGCATGCATCCTTCTCTCTTTTTCCTTCTTCACTTTCTCCTTTTTATTTTGCCACACACACACACTCACGCATTCAGAAACACACACAAATACGCACACGTATACATATATATATGGAAGCTGCTTCAATGTTGCAATGCACTTACCATTGTGCTGAACAGACATCCAATAAGGCAAAGGTCGAGTAACTGCTTTCAATCCATATTCTCAACTCGATTATTCTCGGTCTTTTTCGTTTCTTTCAACATGACAGAATGTATTCAAGAAATGGACATTTTGGTCCAACATAATGAATTATAAACTTATATTTATGTATATATATGTTTATCACCACCAGCCCAGAGACAACAAGTTCCAACAATGTTGTTGGGTTCTCGTATTCACTTGTATTTATCTTTCTATGTATCAGCCCATGGCACAGATCACACCGTTCATTGTAAAAACTTGAAACTAAACATTGGGTGTGGTGATTCATAAATTCCCTCAGAACTCTTTTATATATATGTTTATTGTTACAGTTGATGTGCTTATTTTTTATTCTCATTTACATATATATATGTATACATATATATATATATATATATATATATATATATAATCAAGAAACTTTACAGCTTTAAACACTGAACACATCCAAAAACGTTTTTTCAAAAATTTGTTTGTGTCACTCCACTCAATTATCTCCCAATATCTGTAATTTAATTTACGTAATTTCTTCAGTGTTTTTTCTGTTTCACACAGACTTTGATATTATGGTTCTAGGTATATATATATATATATATATATACACTATGTATATTATCATCATCAAGTCCAAGCTGGGCAAAGGCTTTTCTCATCTTGTGTTTGGTCTTTTTCTACGGCATTTACTGTCACTTAGACAATAATCAGTTAACCTTTTGCTCCATCTATTGTCCCTTATTCTCACTATATGCCCTGCCCATCTCCATATTTGTTGCTTACTTACTTATTACGATATCCTTCACTCTAGTCTTCTTTCAGATCCATTGCTTCCGATCGCTAAGAGTTATTCCTAACATAGCCCTTCCAATGGCCCTCTGCATGGTTCTGAATTGGTATTTGAATAATTTCCTGGTTTCATGCCTGTAATGAGAACCAAACATAATCCCCCTGATAGTAATAACAAATAATTCTTCTAGAACATTACGTAAAAGACTGATAAAACATGCACACATACAAATTCACCTCCATTTTTGATGATGGTTGAAGATATTGATCAAATCCAAACACTTTGTGAAGCATATTCCCTGTATTTGAACAACCATAGCCACCAAAGGTAGCAAAGGGTTCAATCCTTTTTCATACGTGCGTGTGTTTGTATGTTTGTATTTTACAGCACTCCTGGTCATACAATTTTGTCTAATGACTCTAAAATTGGCATCAGTACTCCATTAGACTCCTTCTAAAACATTTTTTTATTTTTGGAAAAAAGCTTTTATGACCTTTTTCAGACCTTATTTTGACTGGTTATTATTAATATCTAGATTCTCCCGAATCTAGATGTTTTTTCAACTCTATTTTCCAGAGGAAAATGCCATTGATGTCATGAATAGACTTCATTCTGATCATATCCATTCTTTGATGAAATTTTTCTACATGACTTCAAATTTTGATGCTACAGCTGTTCATTTATTGACTGTGATGGCGTGTTTGTTATGTTCTTCTAAATCGTTAAATCAACATATAAAAATGTATTGAACCCTTGTGTCTCTTTGTCTACACAATATTTCCAAAAGTTCTCCATGAATTTTTAAAATATTTTCTGGAAGGTTGGGCCACTGGAAAAGAAAGAATTGGCTTGATCCCGGGTTAGATCCAAGAATTTCTTTCAATTAAGAGATATTTTTTTCATATATCTATTTGTATTCACTCACGTTTTTCCACATATCTCCAAAGGTTCTCAAAGAATTAGATTTTGCCTGAGGGTGGGCCATTGAATAGATTTTGGAGTGAGTTCTGGATTCTTTTCATTAAGATATATTTGAAACGACAGTCTGAAAATCAAGTAATAAAAACTTATAGTTATCTCTCCTGTATCATAGCTATATATGGGGTGATTTTCATTCAGTTTTTCACTAAGCATATGGCATTGGCAGAGATATATGCTCTCTGAATGTTTTCTAGTTTCTCCTTGTCTTGCTGACTTGTCTCTCTTCATCTATCAATTAAAAATACCACATGTATTTATTTAAACCTTGTTTCATGCTTTCTTCCTTCTCTCTCCCTCTTACTCATCATGAATAACTCTTTTTTCATTTAAGCCGTTCTTCTTTTTTATATTCTCCACTGGCAGACGGCACCGCGGCTTCCACATTTGTTCTGTTTGCATTGCTCAACCTCTGAGTCATGGTGGTAGGCTGACGATTTTAATTAACTGAAATCCTCTTCACTTTTCTGATCTAACCGAGGCTTCGGCTTCTGACCATAACTCCACTGACAAAAGGTCAAGGAGTTTCGCTGTTGCTTTATTAGCACTTTCTGAGAATTTGCTCCGAGGCATCGACATCACCAATGCGAACCCAAATTTCAAAAGAAAAGAATTGTAGTTGAGAAAGAAAAAGAGAGAAAAATCAGGTCTGGTTAGTCACTCTATTGAAACTGTCATGTGACCAATGCCTTCTAGCAGACATAATAAAGAATAGATTTTTAAATTTTCAGTCCTCTAGTTCCATTAGTGTGGCTTGCATGTGCAGTACATAAATGGATAGCCAGCCAGCCAGTCAGACCACCTTGAACACTGGAGAAACCTATGCTGACAGTTTTGGTTGATGGTTTCTAAAATAAGCTAGAGTTATCTTCCCTTCCTTTTATTATAAATCTCCTCTCTACAGGAGTCCCACAGTATAATGCCATTCAATATAGTGTTGTTCCCAATATGTTGACTGGAATTATTCTGTATTTAGTATCACAACCCTTATTCTTGATGATTTGTGTTTGTGTCTGAAAACTTTCTGCTACTACTGTAATCATTTCTGATTTTTAATGCAATATCAGTTGTAAAGTAATCCAGGAAGTTGATGATACTCTTAAACTCAAGTTCACAATTTCGAAGCTCTTCATAGTGCAAATGTTTGCATCTGATAAGTTTCTTCTGCAGTTTTATTAAAAAGTGACTGAATTCATTTAAGTGGACAAGTTCATTGTTTAGAATGGTAGCAAATTTTTCACCTTTAAATAGAATATTCCTTTGTTATGGGCAGAGAAACAAGCAGAAAAAGTCACCCGGTTCATTTTTTAGATAAAAGTAAAAAAAAAAAAAAAATATTTCTGCCTTTTGAGTGTTAATGATTTAAAGATTAACTCTTATGAATTTTTTATACGGTTAAATCTTTCAAAAACTTCAAATTTACCGGAACACCAAGGTTGGTTCATGTGGAGAAGGTATTTAGAGTTTGTTTATGATCAATTCAAGCAATTTCAGAAAAACTTTTCCCCCATATGTAAATATGATACTATTAGTGAGTGAGAGACAGGGGTGTGATAATGGTAATCCCTAAATCTTTCTGGGAAAGGGGATAGCATTCCTATATTATCTATATACTTCTAAAATTCACTATTTGAATAATTCATGGATTAGAGAAATAGGTCTGGTTAGTCCCTCAATAGAAACCGTCATATGACCATTGTCTTTTGGCAGCATGCTGTGTTGGTACCAATCAATTGAAAAAATTGGAAGAACAGGTGATCAATGAATAAGTTACTTCTATCGCCTTTTGTTGGGCAGCAATCACCAAAAAAAAGTCTGAATTTTTTTCAAGTTAAATTGCAAACTTGCAAATTAAAGTTCCAACTAAAAACCTATTTAGAGAGGAATTTTCAAAAAACCAAAAAACTTTTTTTCCAGACACGATAGAGAGTAAATGTTAGAATTTTCAACCTTCAAGCTTCTTTGTTGTGGCCTTTACGCACAATATATATATACATACATACATACATACATACATTCAAAACTGAAAAAACTTATATTGATACTTTCATTGACAGTTTCTAATCTGCCAGTATGTCCAAATGGTTTTCCAGTATGGGTTGAAAACCTCTTAGAATTTAGTTAAATTTTCAAAAAAGAGAATGGGGGGGGGTGTATTAGAGCCTTCCCCACACCTGGATAGCAGGCAGGATAACTGCATCAGACAATCCCCACCCCATCTGACATTGTGTGTGTGTGTGTGTGTGTGTGTGTGTGTGCACAAGCAAGACTAGTAATCTCACTGTGCTGAAACACTGCTTGTAAATTAAGAAGGCAATGCTCTGCATGGTCAGTACACAAAATCGCTTGATAAGTACTGTAACTAAAACAGGAGAAATAAAACTTATTACCAAAGGATAACAAAATGAACCTTTTCCTATAAAATGGGTCATTTTCACTGTAAAAACATTAGCAAAATCATTACTACTTTTGCTTGCACTGTGCTTCAAAAATATCAAAAACAATATGCTGCTCTGCATTTTCTTGTTTATGTTCAATCAAAATGAACCCAGATTTTTTCACAAATGAAAAAAAAACATAAATGTATATAAGTGAGGGTGATTACTCTATATTTGATCGTTATCACCCTTGATAAAAGTTACAGACGGAAAATATTGATCATTACTTGGCATTTTACATACACAGATATTTTGATCTCTCAAAAGTCTGTACATGTTCTGCATGTTCATATCTGAAAGATTATTGTTGTTCATTGATTGCAATGGCTGCGTGAAACTGATCAGTAACAACAAAATAGTAAATATCTATCAATCAATCTATGTATATCTTTTTATAAACGCATGCATACACACAAACATACATACATACTTATATAGATATGTATATATATATATATATATATATATATATATATATATATATATATATATATGCATGTAAACATTCAAATGCATATGCACACCACACACACATATAAAGATATATACATGGAAGGATAATAGAAAAAATTATGCAAGGGATACAACTCTTCTATATTATCATTTAGTAGGTTATGTTGCAAATATACAAATACATCATAGTATATATATATATAAATATATATGTGTGTGTGTGTGTGTATATCTCTCACTCTCACTCTCTCTCACTCTGTCTGTTTGTAAACATGTGTATCAATCAACTAAAGTGGATCTCTCACTCATTTGAAATTCAGGAAACAAATATTTTCACTTTTGTCCTTTTCGTTTTAAAAAGTTTTCTCTCTGGTTCTGACCTTTTGTCGCTTGTGTCTGAAGCCTATCGTCTCCCCCTCACCTAGCCCCACAATCCCTGCCCCCTTACACACATGCACCCCACCCCCCTACATATATATATTGTTTTTGCATTGTTACTATCAAGGGTTGGTCCATTGTGGGGATATAGATTGGAAGATATCTGAATGTCTGATATGCAGATTTTTATAAGAGACAACAAAAGATGACCAGGTTATTGGGTCTGCAAAGTAATTGATAGAACTGTTTCCGGTCACCCTTGGGCAAGGTGTAGTATCTTTCATCCTTCCTCTGTCATTCCAATTCAAAATCTTCATTATATGAAATCAACTCTAGAATCTATTCTAAAATCCTCTCTGGCACTTTATGACCACTGTATATGAATTGATTTGCCATAAAACCTCATTCAATCATTCATGATACTTATGATAAATTTGGTTTTACCTTAGCCCATTCATTAATCTTTGTTTTACCTTTGCTCATGCATCTTTAGAGTATAGTTAGAGATCAAGCGACAGCAAGTATCCCTAAAAGTAAGATAACCATTTCCTTGCCTGATTGATTAGTACCGTTAGTCCATGAACAAGGCTATGTATGGGTATCATCTGAGTGGACGAATTATAGTTCTGTTTTTTGACTTTCTAGATACCCTTAGTTCACAGTTTGACATGATAACCATTGCAGACTGGTAGCTCAGTGGTAGTTACCATGACTTTTGAATATGCTGGTTATATGTTTTCTATTTTCACTTGAAATTTATATTCATTCTAGTTTTTACTCACTAAACCTTGGAATTTGATCCGTGTTCACATATTTACTATATTCATTCCCTTTTCAAGTGTCTTCGTTCTCATTTGGGAGAGAGTAGGAAATCTCTTGGAAGTTCATCTGGAGGTCTGCAGTTGAATCTACCTTTGCTAATAACTTTTTATTTTTATCTTTATTTTCCCTATGCATCTTATCAATTCACTCAGGAAGCTCTTTACAATACAAACATTACCCTTCATTAAATAAGTGCTTTTGTGGTAACAAGCTTTCCTGCCCGAAAGTGCTCAAAGCATAAGCATTCTATCCTCAAGCCTATGTACTTCTATTGAACAACACCAACAAGAGCTATTTGATGGGTTTTTGGTCTTCTTATTCTTTAATGATTGGTAAAATGTGTCACTAATAGCGACAAACCGAATGGGGGGGGGGCTGCCTCACCCACCTATGATCTTACAGGGTTGCCAAATTAGCCATTTTCGATTTTTTTCCAATTTAGATGGTAAAAATCTACAATAATCGGTTAATACTTCAAGTTGGATAAGATTAAATGTTCAATTTTTATTGATAACTTGTTTAAAATATATAGAATTTAGCTACCTTTAGCCATTTTTAAAGTCAGCTTTTGCTTAAATAAAAAAAATATCCTTGACAACATTGATTTCTTCCCTTATTCCGACTGCACACCCATTTTGTTGGCGAGTTAGAGACCAGCATTCCTCGAATAAAAATCAGAAGATATTCCCCTGGTCACTAAACTGACACTTTGGCCTTGCATTCTTAGTTCTGTGCTCTACCACTGAACTATATCATTGAGTGCTCCTATCTTCAATATGTAATTAACAGCACCTGTGCCTCTATCCTCATCAACAATGTTTGTGGAGGAATGCAGGTTTAGGCTTCCTTTGATACCCCTAAGAATTGGAGCAGGAGGAAGAAAAAGGAGAATAGATAAATCTAAATAAAACATACCTACCTACATTGCATTCATTTAGAGCTTCCCAAACCCAGCCCTACCTACTGCAATGTCTCACTTGTTTATTTGACCTGGAATTTCCTCCTCCTTTGCAATCTTTCCTTATTTTTTTATCAGCATCTTTCAAGCACCTCCAGCATCTTAGATTCATAGATCAGATCTATTATTTCAAACATATAAAGTAAAAGTTTTTTTTTACAAAGTCTCATATTGTTTATAGGTTTTATTTGAAACAGTGGTCTTCAACCTGGACAGATATGCCAACTTGTTGGCGATTCAAGCTTTTATTCTTTTTGTGGGTGGTAGAATCATTAGAACCTCTATTAAAAACCAAATTAATAGCAAAAATATCTTACTATTTAGCATCCATAATGTTAGAGAAACTTTGATGATACACTCAAAGAATTTATCTCAACAGAAATGCATCAGAACTGAAGTTATAAAAGCATCCACTCAGATGGTGTAATTGTTAACACATCTGCCTCACATGCAGAAAGAGTGGAGTTCAATTCCTGGCATGAGTGAAGAGCATAGAAAACTCTTCATTTGGACAAATTTCTCTGTGCTAACTGAGTACACCTTAAGCTGTGTGTGATTAGGGTGTAATAAATTGGATTTATTTGAAAGGATAGTAACAAATGAAAGAGAAGCCTTTGGCCACCAACCATGATCATTATATATATATATATATATATATATATATATATATATATATATGATATATAAGCATTGCCTTTTAATGTTAGCACTGTAATGCAATGCATTGACATTGATATTACTTTAATTGTGAGTCAGATTCTCACCAGGTGCCCCATTATTGTGATCTTGTGCCAAACTAGAGTCAGCTTAGTAAAAACGAGAGAACCTTATAGAGCAGTTGTCTTCAACCTGGGCAGTATTGGCTACCAATGGATGATTTAAGCCAATGGTGGATAGTACAGAAACTTTCTCCTCAAGAAAGTTACAGAAGTAGCTGCCAAGCATGAAAAGGTTGAAGAGCACTGATTTAAAACTTTTGGTATCATTTACAGACTTTTGGGTGGGAGGTCATAGAAAAGATATCAGATTGCAAATCTACCTTCTCAATATCAAACCAGAAAATCACTTATCTATAGCAGAAAACTGCAACAGACACTGAAATGTCAATTTATGAAATGAAAGGTCTCCAGTATTTCCCCCAAAGATTTACTTATGTATAATTTACTATAAAAAAAAGCTTATTATCATAATGTTAATGTATATTTTATTCTTTCTGCTGTTTGCCCTATTTTTTTTTTTGCTTTTCAATTAAGTTTCCATCATCAATAGATTTCATCGCAGACTGTCATTATCAAACGAAAGGATTCATTATATGATTATGTCTCTTTCCAGCAGACTCCTTGTGGAATGTAAGGCCACATATGTAGATCAGGCCTTCTCACCTAGATTGAGGGGGTTTGAAAGGTGGAACCATACAGTCAATGGAGGATAACATTCTTCTATGATTGTTTCATGCAAGCCCAGTAGAATAAAAAGCTGATATTATTCTTCATCAGAAACAGGGTTGTTGCTAACATATTTTCTGAATATATCTCTTAATGCTCCCTTTGACACCCATGGCCACAACCACTCTGCTGCAGTTTCTGTTGCAAATTGGTCTTATCAGGTGGAGTCGCTAGCCCCTTGCCTCTTACTCTTCTCCTTTACACAGGCTTGGGGCCAGGTATGGAAAACAACAAAAGTCAAATCTTTCTCTCAGAGTAACCTGAACTTATACTGTTAGTATTGATAAATTAATAATGTTGTTTATACCCACATATCTTACAGTGTATATAAAGCTTCAATGGGTTACCTCACAGGGCTAAAAAGCTCCAAATGCCTGACTATTTATACGTATCTAGGGATTTATGCCTTTCCCAAGAGTATTAGTGCAAAGTGAACACAAGCAACCCAGGACAAAACTCATTATATGATCATGCTACTATCTAATTTTCATATCAATATAGGAATGAATCAAAATAAAGAAGGAAATTTATGTTAATATTGATAAAGTTGTTTATATCTATCTATCGGCTGTGTAGCTTTCTAAACTCTCAAAAAATATTGATTCATCTTTTACAACTTACCTTAATACTCACAGATCCATCAATGAGTTGTACCTATAAAGATTGTATGAAATACTTTCATGGCTGAACTTTACCTTAGAAAATGTTAAATTATACAGCGTATTTATTTTGCATACCTACAGATGCAAAATACAACACAATCTTTCTTACATAGTCTTTGGGGAGATGCAGTTTGAAGGATAGATCACTTGTCATCTGTCAAATCCATTAGAAAAAATGTTTTCTTTATTTTTAGTATTTTTTCAATTTAACGTTTCAAAATTTTGCTAAATATGATTTTGGGAATCAGGGTAAGCTGTAATCATCTTTTACAATGAAAACATTTTTGTTGAAATTTCAGTTTTAATGAGTTTTAGTTACTTAAATTGTCATTAATATTTTTTCGTTTGTTTTGTTTTTCTTTAGAATGAAAAGCCTGAAATCAAGCAAAAGTGGGCATCTCGGCTCCTGGCAAAATTGCGCAAAGATATCACCCAAGAATGTCGTGAAGATTTTGTGATGAGTATAACTGGGAAACGACCTCCCGTTTGTGTGCTTAGCAATCCGGATCAGAAGGGTAAAATGCGTCGGATCGACTGCCTTCGCCAGGCAGACAAAGTATGGCGGCTAGATCTGGTGATGGTCATTCTCTTCAAAGCCATACCATTGGAAAGTACAGATGGTGAACGACTAGAGAAATCCCCAGACTGTGTGCATCCCCAGTTGTGCGTGAACCCCCAACACATAAGTGTGTCGGTCAGGGAGTTAGATCTGTACCTGGCAAATTTTATTCATAGCTATGGTGAGTAATACAATCCTTTTTATTCAGACATTTTATTATCACTTTGCTTGCCCGATGAGGAGAGGGCTTCTCATTCTTTTGTTTCATTCTTTTTTACTCATTCATTTTCATGTAGTTGTGTGCATTGACTTCTGTGCTTACATCGTGGCCTTTTAGGATCAGAATTAGAACCTGGGTGGAGTCATCGAATAAAACCAGGTTCTACAAAACCTGAATTAAACAAGCTCAAAAATCAGATAGATGCATGAGTTCTCTCCCTTGTACTTTCGGACCTATAAAAGGAGAGGAAAGAAACATGAAGTGATGGAAGTGTTTTGGCATGTCAGCCTGTCAGTCAGACAGTGATAGCCATCTGTACTAAAAATTCTTGCACATCTAAAAATAAAAGATAGCAATTAGATTCTTTTACTGTGTTTTGTGAAAAAAGAGACTTGAAAACAATCAATTTTCTTCAAGGTCACAGAGAGTTACCAGCAAGTTTTGGCCAAGGCTGCTTACATTCATTTTACACTAATGCCCTCAGGAAAGGCATGTATCAACTTCTCCTCCCAGCTTTGGATAAATAGAAGGGTAGTTGGAGCCTTTTAGCCTGGCAAGGCACTCTATCTTGGGTGTGGAGCAGGCAACTCCCCCCCTGTAAAACCAGCTTGCTACTTGAACCACAATGCTGTATCTATATGTGTGTGTGTGTGTGTGTGTGTGTGTGTGTATATAATACAGATATAGAGACATCTATGTGCTTGTGTTAGGAATGAATGCATGTGTATAAGCCATTTTGACTGTCATGAAAATTGTGATTCATTTTTTGCTCATACTCTTGGGTTTATTTCTTTACTTTATATTCTGTTGGATGCTTCTCAACAAGATTGCTAAAATCAGTCCATGAAAGTAGATAAAAGTCCTTGCACATGGCTACCTATTATTTTCGTAAAAATCTTAATTTTGTGTGTGTGTGTGTGTGTGTGTGTGTGCGCGCGTGCATTTAAAATTCATTCTTTCTCTTCTTCCAACATTTCAAAATTCTAAACCATTTATCTGTTATTTGTTGTGTTAGGAGATATGTTATTGTTGTGTTTTATCATTATCATCAAAAATGTTTGATTATTTTATTTCTTTTTTATCAGCTTTTATCTTCCTTTTGTTATGGTTATTGTTATCATGGTGTTTCCAACACTAAAAGTTGTCAGGGTTTCTCTGAGACCGTGCATAAAATTAATCAGATCAAAATTTGATCAGTTCAAAAGTTTATTTTGTGTTTCCCTACACATGTAAATTACAACTCGAGAGAAGACAAAAAATTCCCATCTATATTAGTTCTCGAGGTGTTCAGGCAAACAGTTTTTCTTCTTTCATTTTTTATAAGATAACGAATAAACAATCTTTTCACTAATGTCGAGACGCAAGCACAGAAAGACATACGCATAAAAAGCAATGAAAACTTCTCAATGTGAACTTAAAAACTTGTTGAGTTGTGTTCGACTCATCCATCATTCTTTGAAATCTCATCATCAACAAGAGATTTTCACACAGAATTTGTTTAATTTTTTTTTTCTTCTCACCTCATTGAAGTGATTTTCTTTTCTTGCATTTTTAACCTTAGAAACTTTACCATTTCAAAACCAGGGTCTGCAGGAAGAGAAAAACCTAAAATTATGCAGATCAATTCTTTCAATCAAAATGCTAGTAGGGCTTTTTGAATGACATACAAACAGTTTTAGCTGTTTATCATGAGGTTCATTTCATTATAAAAAGCCAATTCAGATCTCTTTAACATGTTCACTGCTACTTGAATCGTGCAATATACAAAATGAGCGTGTGCTTTGCTCTGTACCACTGATCAATCTGAAGAAATTGAATAACCCCAAGGGAGATTGGATTTGATTGGATTGGATCATCTAAATTCACTTTGCTTGGACCAATTAGATGTAAATCATCTTAATACTCCTTGAGTACAATACAGCAAATATGATAACAACTCTAAGCAACATTCTATAATTTCTTTTGACATTAAATCTTGTAGCCACTAGTCCACTAATCTAACCATTGTCTATGATTCACTGTACAACAGTCTATTCCGTAATGAATATTTATACAATAGCCTTTTTTGTAGTGAATATATACACTCTGTTGTTATCTCCAATTTTCCACTTCTAGATTGATCAGAAGGATAACTTTTTGTTTTGAAATAAAGTTTTTTTCTAATGATAAAGAGCATTGCTGATCCTTCACTCAGGTGAATGTGCCATGGCATATATAAGCTGAGACCTTTCTGTCCGTTGTCCCATACCTTGATAACCAAGCTAATCAAGCAAGAGCCGTTTAGTTTTATAGCTTGTATGTGTTGAAGATGAAATGTGGCAATGGAGAGCGAAAACTGGAATTCATTTGCTGGAGACACGGAAATAACATTTGACAAGTTTGCATTTTATTTTGGAGTAATCAGATATGTGTTGTCAGGCATTGGCTTCAAAATACAAGCTATGTAGATGAAGATAATAAAAGATGTTGATGCAGAAAATAGATCCAAGGTCTAAGCAAATCCAGGAAAAATGTTATAGCTTGGTTATTTCTTCCCCTCAATGAATGATAACAATGATAATAACTGCAGATTAATAAAAGTGACAACTTTTGAGTCATAACACATCAAAAATCTCTCTCTCTCTCTTTCTCTCTGTCTCTCTGTCTCTGTCTCTCTGTCTCTGTCTCTCTCAGTCTTTCTCTGTCTCTCCTCCAACATCACCAGTCTCTAAAATCTTCTGTGAGATTCCCTGAGCTGCATCCCACAAAATTCAAATACTGGGTATTTCAAAGTTTGTTTTTTTTAAAGAATTCAGAAGACTAATCAAAGCCATAAAGAGAATGAAAATATCAATTTTCAAAAGGAAAAATCACTGATCAGTTCTCCAAGGAAAATTTTTTCAGATACTGAGACCAGTGGAAATGGTGTAGGTGTGTGTGGGCTGAGGGTAACACGCACACCCACTTCTCAATTACTGTTTACGTTATAGGATTTCAAAACGGCCTTATTTTTTAAAGATTAACCATGGGGCTGATGATCTTACATTACCCCAGAGCCCCCAGCTGTACGGGTTCATTTCGCTCATCCCTAAAATAGTTATAGATTCATAAGAATGATCTTCCAGATTTATATCAATAATGTCAGATTTATGCTCTGTGATCCTTGTACATAAATTCCAGATAGAGCTTTACCGTAGACCTAGTTCCCAACACTCATTTCCATCACTGATTATGACTTTGAACTTGCTGCCTTGTGATTACAAGCCTTGTGTACTATCCAATAAGCTAGTGCTTGTCTTTTAAAGTTAACAGAAAAGAAAAAGCTTCATCTCTTGATTGCATGCTCATTTATTCATTCTCTCATGAAGTCAGATATTCATGAAGGATAAGGAAATCACACTTGTAAATTGCAAATTGCTTTTCACTTTTTGATGTCTAAGAAATCATTTTAGGAAGAAATGAATGAGGAGGCCATTTATTGCCTTGTTGCCTGCTTTCTGTCCTCAATGAGAGAAACAATTTTTCTGTTCTGCTGTTCAGAATGTCTTAACAAAGGAGCCAGATCATTGGAAAAAGAGTTTTTTAATCTTAAAAAGAAAATGAAATAAAAGAATTTCCTTTCCATCCACTTTCAATAAATCTATCAACATTCACACACATGCATACGTACACATACCTTCATATAAAAATGTCAATAGAGGGAAGAGGAAAAAAGAGAGAGTCTTAAGTCTAGATTATAATGGCCCTAGTGAAACAATTTGAGGGAAGATTAGGGTCATTTCTCACTTAAAAGAAATTAAACTATAAATTGAAATAGTTAAAGAAAAATTCACAAAAGAGGTCTTCCAGATTTATATCAAAACCTACAGAAAAAAGTCAAGAAAAATACAGCAAATGAACGAATGTAGAATTGATTAAAAGAAAACGGGGAAAAAAAGAGAGTGAAAGGAATTATTCTTATTCCTTGCAAAAGGTCAAATGATAACTAGCAATAAGAAAGTCAATTTCTTCTGAACAGTGAGATTGGGGGTGGGGGGTATTAATCGGTAATTGTAATGAGGGAGAATGCAGAGGTACAGCATATACCTACTTCTCAATTTCCAGGATTTTTGTATGCTCAGTACCTTCTAATGGAGACATCACCATACACCTAATTCCCCCAAACCATTTCCATTGGAATTTCAAAAATGAAACTGTCTGTTAGCAAAAAAAGCTGACCTATTAGTGAATAGGGAGAGGAATTTTATAAGGCGGTGAAAAGCTGTTTCTTCCAACCCCCATATGTACTGCACAATCACCCTCATCTTTTAGCTATCCTGTTTCAATCTGTTATAACCCTTACAGCACACCCTACTATATTCACCCACCTATAAACAACCAATTTAAATAATGGACATACTATATCGACTTAGAAGTTTTGAATCACAGCTCTATCCCCCAAACCTTTCAGGCCCTCTTCCTTGACCCAGTGCAATGTACTGGCCGCATCCTCCTCTCAGAGGCCCTGGTTACAACTGGGATGAAAGGAGCAAATCCTGAAGAGAAGAATGATTTTCAAACAGATTGAAGAAAGGAAACAGTTTAGCCTCACACGAAAAATAGATGGCAACTGGGCTCCCTTATGTTCTGATGGATTATCTACCACCCTAAGCACCTAAGCATCTAGGCTGAGCCTAAATAATATCCCCTTCCTTATCTTGACCTCTCTTCATTTAATTGAATAAAGTGATGTAGAGCAACATTAAATAGCTTATATCATTTTATAATGTATAATGTATTGCATGTGTAATATCATAAAGTTATATGAATTGATAACTCACATGTACCCTCAAATAAACCATTTCTTGGGATCCTCTTCTCCAAGGTCCCCTAGTGTGAGCCTACTCACCTCAATGGTTTATCCATTACTGTCCGTATGTAAACGGGTGGCAACTGGGCTACCCTGATGTAAATTTTCAGTTCACTAAAAATCTTTCCACTATTTTTTTAGAAAATAAAACAGCCGTCATAAAGTTACTTCTTCAAACAGGACCAGAATATAATTCAAAATAGTGTATTTATAATAGTTTTCCTTCCTTTTTTCTATAAAGTTTTGTTTTTTAACATTTGAGCCGGAAATTGAAATTATTGATACCTTCGTTTTTCATATTTTTCTTAAAATCAGTTCATTTAATCCTTTTCTCTTTTTCTGAAATTTTATTGCGTTTTCTTTCATCTTTTTTTTTTCTATGATTCATTAAGCAAATAGCAGCTAGCCAAGGTCAAAAAAGTTTCTGAACAATCCCAGAGGTGAAAAGAATTATCTAACAAACTGATAAGGAGGAAGAAAAAAAGATACATTTAGTGAAAGTAGTTCTTTAAGCTGCTTCCTTAATGTTTTAGTAGTCCTTATGACGATCAGATTTAAATACACATCATTTCAACTCAAGTTATTTGGTCAAAGACTTGTGGAGATTTCATGGGTTCTATTTTAGTAATTGGAGTTCAATTTCAAGTGAAAGCCTGGATCTTAAATTCTGATTTACAGGACAGGCAGGGAACACAAACTTTCTTCCATTAGTACCAGACTCAACTAAGCCTAGTAGATATTTCACTCTATTCATACCTACAGTTGTCTATCTATTCCAGTCGATATATATCATTCAAACAAATTATCAATCTATAAGCCAAAACTGTCACCATAAGTTTCTTTAGTTTTTGAGCTAGTCTGGCTGGCTATGTATGCATGTCTACATTGTATCTTCAGGCTGCACCAATGGAGGTAGAGGGCTGAAAATCTAAACATTTACTTCTTATGTCTAGAGATCCCCATCCCTACCAAAATGGGTTTTAAATGGAGGGGGTTTCAATGTAAGTTTATGCTAAATTGGATCCATAGTTTATGTCAGGCAGTATTTGTGCTAGCTTTTTAGAAATTCAAACTTTTTGTAGTGATATCCAGTCAAAAAAAGGCAAGAGAAGTAACTTACATATTGATCAGCTATTTTTCAGATTTTTCAATTGATCCCCCCAACACAGAAGGCTGCCAAAAAACGCCAGCCTCTTTCCTTAAGGATGGTACATCTGAAGAAGGCCATAGAATGGATCGTTCAAAACATTGGGAAAATAACAAAATTAAAGAGAATAAGTTCAACTGTCAGAAAAGGATATTTAATCATAATATTTCTTATTACCAGGCGAAAACCATTCTGTTCAACCTTTTGCCATCATATTTAATAAAATCAATTTAGAATTCGAGGTTATCTGTTTCAAGATTAATCTGAGCTTTGCAAATGCTTCAGGCTATTTACGCAGTGGACGCGAATGTTGACAATAATATTGTATGGCCATTTCCTGCAGAAAGAAATACCACCATTTTCTATTACATAAATTGTGTTGTCAAGTTCCTCTCTCTTTCTCTCTCTCCTTCATGTGATAATCATTTGGAGAGGAATGAGCAGAAGATAGAGTTCATTTTCCAATTCCCATAACCCTGTGAAATATATCTACTTCTTCCAGTTACCAATAATATGCTCGGGACAATTATTGCAAAATGTGACTCTTGAATTGTTATTTATAACTGTACGAAGCATTTTCAATCTATTTAAGTTTAAATTATGGTCAGCAAATAGTTTGTCCTGAACTGAGAATTAATGGTCAAAAGTAATTAGCCAACACTATCAGAATCGACCTCAGATCTCCAAAGATCTTCTCTCTGTCTGACATTAACACTGTAGAGAGTGTCTCATTGTCAAATCTGGTCTCTTTGGGATGGACTTTTGTTTTCCTTCCTTCCATCTTGTCCCTACTGCCCTAAAACCAATTCCTGCTAAGAATTGATTTGATCCCGAAAACATTCACCTATTTTCAGAGGCGTAAGAGCTAGGGGGCAGGAAGGGCAATTGCCTCATCCAAATTCAAACAAATCAGTGGCAAAAATTTGGGCAATGGATATTTTTGCTGCTAAGAAAGACAGAAAACAATATTTCTTTTCAGTTACATGTTCTGTGATTAGTATCTACTGCGTATCATAGATCGATAAAAAGATTTTCAATTGGGAATTTTAGTTTTTATCCGTGTGAAATTTCAGGCAAATCTAGCCCTCTGCCCCCTTACCCAAAGAGTCCCATATACCCATGTCCATTTTGAAGAATAAGACAAATAATGAATTGAGGCCATGATTTTACAAGAACTAAAATGGAGAGCTTATCAATCAGCTAAAGTTTAACCAACTTATCTTCAGAATCTAAGGCTTAATTTATTTTCCCGAAGTTGAGATTTTTAGTTGGAATTAAAGATTCCTTGTTCAAAATTTATAAATTGAAAGCAAACTTAGAATTTTCAAGTTTTCAAAAAACCTGTTTTTGTGAGCTTATTGTCACATTGTTCATGCTAATCCAATCGCAGCGTTTATCACGTGGATTTCATGCACCCAAGGTGAAACTTGAAATATCCACTCTTGCTGTAATCTAATAAGAATTTTTCCCAGTTTGGAGTGTGCCCCTGGGACCTTTGCACTCTGGGCAACCACTTATCATAGAAAGAACTTTTTTTTTAAAAACAGGTTTAAAGGTCCGTTGTTAGATATACACCTACCCCAAGTAACTGGCTTGTGATAGTGACAGGCGGAAAGAGATGATACACATCTTTCCAAAGAGGACATTAATGAAGATCTAATGACAGCAAGTAATCCCAATACTGCAGGACTCTCCTCAGTATTCTAACTGACTTTAGTAGTGCTGTCTGGATAGTATCAACTCTTCCCCAGATTCCCAGTTTCGCTAACTTTTTGGAAGGTTCTTGGGGGTTGTCACCATGGCTCTGACCACTGTCTTTACAAGAGGCATTAGTTTTAACTGTCTCAGCCAGACTTTGAACTTGGCTTGACAATTCCATTCTCCATGCCTTTAACTACTCAACCACTTGCACCTCCTTAGGTATTGTTAATCACATCAGAAGGAAACAGATTCAATGAGGATTAGTTGCCTTGTGTAGATTAAATTTCTGATGCAGAAAAGCACATCACTCACATTCCAAAATGTCATTTATCATAGCAATCATCGGATAAATCTTCTTAAAGAAGTTAGAAGAAATTGGCAGTGGGGAGGGAGAAAAAAACATAAGTAAAGAAGGAAAAGTGGGAAAAGAAATGAAGAAAAAGTGAAGAAAACTAAAAAGAATAATAGAGGAAGAAAATAGTGAAGTATCTCTTCATTCTGTTGTAATCATATTATGAACAGACTAATGAGAACTGCTGGGTCAGAAATTATATTGACTTTATATTTTCTACTTGTGGGAGCATATGTAGATATGAGTGTATATGTGTATATCTCTCACACCACTCTCTCTCTCTCTATATACATTTCCCTCCTCCCTCCTTCTCTCAATGTGTGTGTATGTGTGTACGTGCATGCGTGCATGCATATGATACTATATGCATATATGCTTCGCTATTTACATACATAGCAAGTAATTTGCTCATTCCTGTATTTCTTCATACATATATATGTATATATATACATGTATACATGACCCTCCTCCCATATATATATATATATATATATATATATATATATATATATATATATATATATATATATATAGCCACATTTATGAGCTTGTGTATATGTATAGACAAAGAAATATAGGGAAAGAGGCAGAAAAGTAAACTACAATCTAATAGAAAGATTTTAGTGCAGTCCATATCATTAGACGGCAGCTAACTACCAGAAATTCTCCAAGAAAAGTATCAGACAATCACGTTCCTTCCAGATTCCAATATTTCTGATGTTTGAGAATTGTCATAAAGACTTGCCCCATTCACAGTCAGCTAATCAGTCTCCCATTACTGCCTTTGTGAAGATTCCACAGAGAGTTTTAAAAAAATAGTCCCATCATCAGATTCTGCTTTTGTTCAATTGAGGTGCTGGTGGTTGCATGGGCGTCTGCTGTGAGGGTGAGGGGCTAAGAGAGCATCCCTCACCCACATTAAAAGATGATATTGCTATTCATTGTTGGGTTGCTGCTAAGATATATTTCAATCATATATCCTTTAGCCTACCCCTGGAAATATATCTTTTTGCCTACCCCTGGAAATATATCTTTTTGCCTACCCCTGGAAATATATCGTCTTGCCTACCTCCAGAAATATATCGTCTTGCCTACGCCCAGAAATATATCCATCTGCCTACCCCTTGAAATATATCCTCTTGCCTACCCCTGGAAATATATCCTTTTGCCTGCCCCTCTGGAGAAGTGTCAGCAGATGCCTATGGGTAGTAGTAGTGATAGCTTTGTGCCAATTGACTTCTATAATCATTATTTGTTTTAATACCAGCAAATCTGCGGAGATCAAGTGACAGCAAGTCTCCCCTATACTCCAGGACTCTCCTCAGTATTCTTGTCAACTTCAGTGGTGCTGTCTGGATAGTTTGAGTTTCTCTCCCAGATTCCTAGTTCTTCAAGCCTTTGGGACAAGGTCTTAGTGATTGTTCCCAGGCAATGTTCTAATGTAAAGAATATGTAAAACATCCTTGTGATTTGAAACTTGATTATAGTAGTGTGCGGTCAGTATCTGAGCTCACACCTGTTATAATGAACTGATTTCTCAAGGGAGATAACTATTGAAAGCTAATTATAGAGTAGTCTCCCTTATTCATTTGTTCATATGCAAATGTTCATTCTAGTCTCATCAGATTGCGTTCTTTTCTCAAAGGGTGTCTGCATCACTAGAGTGTCTAGGAAAAAACTTTAAAAAATTATCAAACCATCATTGGAGTGAGAAAATAACGATTTTCTGCTGGAAAATCATCCAAGTTTAACTAAATTATGTAATTATTTGTTATTTAATGACATTGAATGTTTGAAATTTATTTATCATCAAAAACGAGTTGTTGTAGTTCATAAACTTTTTAGAGAATTAGAGAAGTTCAATTTTAACTTGTCAAAGTACAGCATTTCATTCTTTGTTGATCCTGGGGTCATAAAAGATAATAAATTTAAAGAAATTCCCAAATGATTAATTTTCATGTTTGTTTCTTGTTTTGAATCTTTGTTGTTCAATTTGAGGCTCACACTTTTATTTACTTATATATTTATTTAATTATTACATGTTTTAATATTTTTAGTCATGATTTTTTTCAATTTCCCATTTATCATGATTGGATTCTATTAAACATTATTTTGGTGTTTCTTTAATTTGAAAATCAGTACATTTAGGATTTCCGCTTTCTTATGATTAAGTTGAAGTGTTAGCTTTCAACTATTTAACATTTGTGCTTTATTAATTTAATAAAAAGGATTTTCTTTTCTCTTTCATTAGTGTCATAAAATGATATATGCCTGAATTTATATCAAGAGGGCAATGAATTTTTCCAAGTATTCCGAACATTTTTTTTTTGCATTTAAGGAAGATTGTGAAATACAATTATAATCAATAATAACTTATCCATACCTCGCATAAATGAATCACCATAGCCTACACACGTATCAGAACATAATATCTGAAAAGATTATCTAAAATCATCTAAAGAAACTAGATCTTTCATCTAAAATGATCTAGAAAATACCAGCACAAGATTTGGGCATTGTTGGTCCAAAGTGACTATAGAGATACCAAAAAGCACTTTTTAAAATAAACAAACAAGTTGTAGCCCCAAAATGTGATCAGGAGTACCTGGACACACACACACACACACAGACACACACACACACACACACATATACACACACACACAAATACACAGAGGCATGTAAATAGATAGATAGACTCAGACACCTGTAGCCCACTTGACCGGTTGGTGGTGTTACTATGATTCAACTAGTCTTTATCAAAGTAGTGATGAATTTCAAAAATGTAATATGAATTCGAGAAAAATATCAAATTTATTTTTCATTGTTTGAAATGAGTCAATATTTTTGAAAGAAAAAAAGAAAAAGAAATATAAATGACTAATTCAAGTCATCACAAACTTCTTAACTTTGTATTTCAAAGAAAATTTCATCTTATATTCAAATAGTAGAATGGTGGCCTAATGGTTAAGTCAGTTACTGGTTTGAATCAAGGCAAGATTCACTTACTTTCATATATCAATTGCTTTAGAATGCTGATGGAAATCCAACTGACAAACAAACAAACAGAAAAAATCATACAGGCTTTCATATGATGAGAATAAAACAGATTCTAACAATAATCATTTGTTTTTATTCCTTTTTAGGGTTTGTACTTATATCAGAAGTATTAGTATATATGGTTATTACTTATATCTCCCCCCATTCTCTTTGATTGTTGAGTTTGTTTTTTCTCCCACTTTTATTATCTATCTTCCTCCTCCTCCTCCTCATCATCATCATCATTGTCAATGTCATTGTCATTGTTATCATGAGTATTAATAGCAAGCATGATGATGATGATCATCAATATCATAATTATCATCACTTTGATTATGACTAAAAGTAATCCTAACTCTTTGAATATCTCAAACATTATTATTAGTAGTTTCTGGAAATTTCACTCAGCAAACTTAATTTGCTTCCTGCCTTTTTCACTTCTGATTGTTAGGAAAATTTCTTTTCTCTTTTTTCATTCATTTTTTTTTCTATTACTTTTTTGTTTTTGCATTTTGTTGTATTGTTGTTGTTATTGTTGACAGTCACAAAAATAAAAGGTAAGTAGAATATTTTGGTTCTTTTATAAAATACCAAATATTCTCTTCTTTTTCATTTTTTACATTCATTTCTTTTTCTTTTTTTTCCTTTTTGTGTATCACCCAGCAAATTTTTCTGTCTGTCTGAAAATCTCATTAACATCTTTGTTGATTATAAAAAAGAAAAACATAACAGCTACAATAGAAAAAAAAGAAAGAAACAATTTTTGAACATATGTAATTTTATTATTGCTTTATTTATACATATCTAAATCTCTGGAGCCATGGCTAAGTATAAATAAAGGAAATGGTGGTAGCATCCTTTTGTGATGAGGAAGCTATCTTGATCTCAGTGGGATAAATTAAATGTTTCCTCACACACTTCTCTGGGTATTCGAGGCACTGCATCTCATCCTAAGTTGGAATCACTTATGGTTCAGTTTTAGTATCAGACCAACTTCCATTCAGTTTACCATCTATAAGTCTCCTTTCATTTGTAAATTGAATTATCTATTGAGTTCCTGAGTTGTGTATTCATTTAAAATGAAAACAGATTCCATTTTCTCGTCTTTTTGTTGGATTTTAAACAATGAAAAGTCTTCATCTTCTAAGATTCTGCCAAGAAATTTAAAACAGTCCCCAAAGAAAATGCCTTCCTGCCGTAACTTAAAATATTCTCAGAGTGTCATCTGTGTTTATTTAAATACAACTAGAGATTTGGAAAGGGGTTATTACCTACGTTGAACTGCTTGATATTTTCCACTATTTCCTTCTGACTTCAAATTTAAAATATTTTTTTAATTTTTAATAAGATTTTCTATTATGCTTTAATAGTTTTAATTTTTTATTTTTTCTTCATATTTTTAGATTCTTATTTAGTTCATCGGTTGTGGAGTTATTTGTTCTTTTTTCCTTTTTCCTTTTCACTTTTTAAAACTTTTATCATTTCCTTCTAACTCTTATAATGACCAAATTGTTAGAATATTTCAATGGTTGCCTTGAACCTTCATCTTAAATCTTATGAGAAGACCTTTCCACAAATCTCCATAACTTCAAGAGTGCAAAATTCTCATATTCTTGCTAGATAAATTTCAAGTGCAAAAACTGTTCATTAGATCTTTTGCAACTGTCATTTTTTTCAAATTACCTAATGAGGAATTACAACAGGTCTGGTTAGTTACTCAATAAGAACTGTCACATGACTAACATCTTTTGCCAGCATGCTGCATATGAGGTGATCAATTAAAAAATTTGAAAAAGAACCCTTTTATCAATAAATCACTTTTGTTGAGTGATGATCAATAGATAGTCTGTAAAAAAAATTTCAAAAAATAAGGATGAATGTAAAGGGATCAGTTCAGCATAAACTTACATTGTAAATTGGAAACACCACTAAAAACTTATTTTGGGGGGGATTTTGAAAAAAATAAAAAACTGTTTTCCTATACATGATATGGAGTAAATGTTGAAATTCCCAGCCCTGTAACTCCAATCATTCGGGCAGTCTGTATGTATAACACATAGATAAATGGATAGATAGATAGATGGATAGATGGATGGATAGATAGATTACCCATTTTTGGTTAAAAGTTTCTAATCAAATACTGTGTGAGTAAGGCTCAGATGGATATTGAAGAAGTGCTGCTTAAAGTTATCTTTCAAAATGATCCCAAAAAATTACTTGATAACTTTTTGGAGCTTTTGATATATTTCTTTTTCATGCATTGAAAATAATATTAATGCTGTTGGTTTTCAAAAATGTATAAAAAGTGGCTTTTATGTTTCATCTTTGTGTTAGAAGAAAAAATCTCTCTATAGCAATAAAAACTGTTCTTTCACTATTAATAAATAAAAAAGTACAAGTTTACGATTTTAATTGATATGGATATTTCTGAGAAGTTTGTCGAATAATTCAGCTGTCCACTCAGGAGTACTCATTATTATTAGTTAGGCATAAAAACTGAAGAATTTTCCAAGATTGACATGGAAATCTTTTTAATTATTTTCAATGTTATGATTCCCAAGACATCGCAGGAACTATTCAAAAACTCAAATATCAATAGGCTGGACATGTTGCAAGAATGTCAAACAACCTCTGGACATCACATCTCACATCTTAGATCCCCAGAGATCAGATGCGAAGCTATGGCAAACAGAATGTAAGATGGCATAACAAGCTAGATAAATTCAGGAAGTACTGGCTCCATGATGCTCATAATTGAGAGGTCTGGCAAATCTTGGAGAAGGTCTATGTCCAACAATGGACTCTAACAGACTAATGATCATGAGGAGGTGGAGGATGATGATGATAATGATGGTCTCTTAGAAGTGTCTTCAAGAATTGATATATCACTCATGATATCAAAATACTTGACCTTAGTTCGCAGTTTCACTCAGTATGAGTACTTTTGTGGCAATGATACAATAAAGATGTTAATGTAGAGTCAAAGAAAAAAAGTTAACATGTTGTTAATAAGTTTTATTAGTCCTGCCAGTCAGAAATTGTATACTTTCATGTAGTATTCCTAATTTGTGTCTGGTTATGGTTTCTATGATCTATCTAAAAGACCACAGAAATTCAGAGCTGGTTGATGTGATAAGTATAGTCACAACAAGTTCATTATGATACTCCAGCAGGTCAATTAGTGAAAGTCGAATAGGTAACTGATGATTGATTATAAAATCAACTTTGTTTGTGATATGCTTTGGGGGGTGAGCAGACTAGGAAATATTGTTTGAATCTATTTTTTGTCTAAAAGTGATGACAAAGATGAAAATATTTTGGAAGGAGAAGAAAATGAGTTTGAGTCAAAGTAGAGGGAAAGTCCAATATTGTACTTCAATGTAGACAACTTAAAATCTGTGTACATTTGACAACTAAATTTCATACACAAAGATTGAGAGACATAATCTCCATAAATAGAACAAGCAACCCGAATGTTATGCATTAGTAATATTCAAATGCTATGTAACAACCTGCTTTTGTCATATTCCTTCTTGTTTTTAATTAAAGGGTAGCATATCTTCAAATCTTTTAAAACATACATATTTATGTTTGTTTTAGCATGATATATCTACACCATTACAAATCCTTATTCATGCTTTCAGAGTTTTCTGAAATTCCAAGATGAAGCATTTTCATTTTTCTACGAATCTTTGAATTGGTGTATTTTTCCATAATGTTTTGGCCGATGCATTCTATGGCCTTCCCCAAGTGTATTTTGCCTCCAGAGATCTTTCACGATTCAGCAAAAGGACGGCACATATGCATGAAGAACTAAATAGTTCAGTGAAGCAATCGATACATATTTTCTTGTGGTCGAGAGTTATTCAAGCACACAAACACATGTATGCTCCAAAAAGTATTTTTTTTAAATAATATCTATTGATTCACAGATTAATTAAATCAAGAGGCTTATATCTTCTGTTCATTATAACATGTGCATTCATACACACTAGGCTGGAATATGAGTTCAGCCTTTTGAAAGGAAATTCATATCACGCTGCTATATCCCTAAAATTACTCCAGCATTTTAGCTGTAGCTATGTTTACAATAGGTGGATGTTAATCTTGACTCATATGAATAAATTTTTACTCGGTCCTTCATTTTCTTTGCTGTAAACGTTCTCAGCTGAGATGTGAAAGAGTCAATAAAAGTCCTCATCTTTTTTTTATTGTTCAATTCTGAGTCAGTCATTCTCCGCTTTAGTCACTCTTTTTCTATCTTTTCCACAGAAGATTACAGGATGAAAACTGTCTGTTCTTGTAGAGAACATAAATAAATACAACAATGGTTGCCATTTGGTATGAATATTAGCCTTTTGGCTCCTGATTTTTTAGATTTTAAAGTTTTTTGTTATTATATTTTTGGGATGTATATTCAACGAAAAAATAATTGACATTGAATGATAAAGAAACATTTAGGTTAATACTAATTGTTATTGAAAAACCAAAAATTTGCCAGGATATGCAGGTCTCAAATTAATCGACAGAATGTATGGTATTTAAAAATACCTTTGATACATAAAGGGTTAAATGACACTATGCTGTGCAGTTACACAGTATTTCTATGTCTGTTTTGTTGCAAAAACTCTTTCATTGCTTCAACCACTTTTCTTAGTAACGCTTGTCCACAAATCACTTTAAAGAAGGTTTTGAAGGAGAAATACAGGAATGCAACTTTATTCATGATTGTTTCCTAAAAAATGGTTTAGGAAAAATTGAAGATGATATGATTATAGGAATTTTTACTTCAGTTTGGTGAAAGCCTCCTATGTATTCTTCAAGTCATTCAGAATAATATCCTCATCTTTATTGTTTTTACCTCTATGCTTCAACCTTCCAACCTCCCTCATTCATCTTTATTCTAAAAGTTAGTCTATTATTCTCATCTTTGTTTGTTTCATCATTATACTTCAGCCAGTTCTTCAAATTGCTCAGGTGTATAATTCATCTTGTAAACGGCTGTAAGACGAATTTGTTCACTGTTATACAATGATGAGATACCCATGCAGGTAAATGTAATCCAGTGCTTAGTCTGAAAGAATCGGATGAGTAACAAAGCCATCTAAAGGCATAAGTGAACTAAACCACTGCTCAGTGCTCCATGGTCATCAGAGGGCTGACAAAAGCAATGGGAGCAGTGGGGGGGGGGGCTCCTCAAATCAAATTCTGCTCAAGACAGACTGATTAGATCATTAGAAATGCTGATTTTCCAGCATGTGTGGATACTGATGATACTCCTTTCAAAATTATTGGTGGTTCTTATGGTTGCTTTTGCTTTACTTTACATTGATCCTCACATTCTATACTGGATTTGCTGATGCAGCCTCATCTCAACCATCAAGAATCTTACTTAGATGAGTCTATGTGAGAAAAACTTCCTGCCAGATTATCATACACTTAAGAAACGCCAAAAAATTCATTGGTCAGATCATGGTGGTAAAAACAGTAAGGAATGATGACAAAGACTTATCACTGAATTACAGAAAATATTGGGAAGACCAAAAAAATATGTAAACCAAGACATAATGATCAAAACCATAACAATGAGAATATTAGTCTGGATAACTTATGGAATAATGATAACCACTCATCTCAGAATTTCAGACAACATTTATCAAATTAATATGTGTCTCTTTATGTATTTAAACTATGTCTTAGTCAGACAATATACTCTCTTCCTCATTTGGACAATATTTTGAAATTTATTTTGAATAGGAAAGTCAAGAAAATGTATAGAATCTTTCATGAAAGATTTGATGATACATCTATGAATGACTAAATCCGTAGAAGGGATTTTTGTGGTTGTATAGCTACTTCTAGCCTCCTCTTTTACCCACTGGCAGAAAATTCAAGCAACAACAAAAAATGCAAACTATCTTCCTGTGGTAGCCAAACTCTTTGACTAATAAATTTTTTTCCCTCTTTTCTTACCAAAAGAACTCTTGTAAGTATTAAATATGGATGAGTAGATTTCAGTGTATGCTTTCCACAAGAATTTTTCCCTACAAACTCCAAAAACAACTGGGAAAGACAGATGCTTACAGCCATTTTGGGGGAGATTTTTTTCTTCTTTTGAATAGACACCTTAGTGGGATTGTTGGTTGTCAGTTGGATGATCTAATGTTGAAATTGATGAGAAATGGTTCAAGAAATTAAGTGGAATTTGCTCCTTCTCTCTCTCTCTCTCTCTCTCTCTCTCTCTCTCTCTCTCTCTCTCTCTCTCTCTCTCTCTCTCTCTCTCTCTCTCTCTCTCTCTCTCACATACTTCATCTTAAACTCTCAAGTAAATCAAACAAGCTATTTTGTAAGCAGAGGAACCATCATAATATCCATTAAAAAGGTGGGAATTTCTTCTTTTAAAGTTTGAATGAAGTTTCACTGAATTTTAGAAAAAAGAACAATTTATATCAAATATTACAATAAAAGAAGCTATGGTAATATTTGCCATCAAACACATCAAAGCTAGAAAAATGGCATTTTTCCACAATTAGAAAGCTTCAAATTGAACAGAAAGAATGAAACAGGTCAAAACAGATAGTCAAAGCTAAAAATAAACAAAAAAGAATTGTTTTTCTGTTTTTTGGTTGTTTTTTTTGCAAAGACGTTTTCGGGATAAGTGTAGTAAAATAAGAAATAAAAGAAAGGAGTTTATGTTTCTTCATCAAAGGTTGTGGTTGCATTTCAATCATTCATGTTTGTAAATCAACCCACAATTTATGCTTATTGCCATTTGCATTGTAAATAGTCTTGCTTATTTCAATTTCTGTCAGTGTTTTTTCATTATTTTTCTGAAGGAAGTTGTCTGTGAAAGAACATGTTTCAAATTTGTATCATAAAAAAACAGCTATATATATGCAAATGAAAATATAGGTCAAATAAAACAACTCTTCTTTCTCTTACTAAGACCATCATATCATGTTTTGACATTTATTCACTCTCAGATGTTATATTCCATCTTCATCAAGCTGTAACCAATGAATGGATTCTGTTTTATTGTTGCTCATTGCTTTTGCTTTATCAAAGTAAAGTTTTATGGGATCTAAATTCAAATCTAAACCTTGCTCAAGGAGGTTGTCTTGGGTTTTTTTTCAAAGTATTACCCATCACTCATATTTTGGAAATTGGTTATTGTTGTTGATTCTACTTCTATGTTCCCTTGGCCTATACTGTAACGTGCAAATCATCACTCAATTATTTTGCTACAGACTTCAGATCATGGTTGTCCCAGTGTAGTGACTCAGTTACCAATTTTTTTTTCTGCAATTGAAATTACTGGAGATGTTTCTTAACAAAATAAAGAAAACAAGTTAGCTGGAGTTATTGACTGTTTCCATAGAGAAGTGGTTCCCCCTTTTGTCAATAAGATTACTAGTTTCTCCTGTTATACTAAAGTATATTCCAATAGAGAATAATTTCAAATAATTATTTCATTTTGTATGTAATTAGACAACTTTATAATAAGAATTAGTTTAATTCCAATTACTTCTTTCCCAGTAAAATCACACAACTCACCACTTTGTAATGGACATAGATAATGATTGTATAAAAAATGCAAGACCGGTGCTGGACAAAATATAGTTCCTACTCAAATGTTTTTATGATTATTGCACACTTCATAATATATATTCTGTGAAAAGATTTTCAAAAGTGGTGTAAGATCAAGCAAATATTGACCCAATAGATGTAAGCTAAAAGTAAGTGTATAACCTTCTTAATATTTTAATTGATGTTTTATATGATGTTTATCTCAAAACTTATTACATAGCATATAAATGTCGTTATGAATGTGTCAAGGAGTATGAAATAAAATGCTGATCCCTGCATCTTGAAGAAAAAAGCCAATGAAATAACTCTAATTGCATAACCTTGGATAGATATGTTTATAAACAAGTTTTAACCCAGTTATATTTATGATAGAATTTTTAAAAAGTGTTCACCCAAAATGACATAAACCAAATACTGACCCTTTTGGAAGGGAACAATGGCCTGTTTTCAATGCGGTAGAGTGAATATAGATTGTTGAATAAGTAAAATAAGCAACCAAGTCAGTTGGCCAGTAATTGTGAATTAGCAGTGTCTAGGTGTTGCTTGGTAACTAACAGATTTGAAATATATGTATTATAGATACCTTAAATTCCAATTTCCTGTTTTCCTGCCCTTTCAGGTCTACTTATAGATGAGGAGAAACCAGCTGGCTAGCACCTAGCTTGTTCTGTAATTGTCCAGCTGGAGACCAAACAAACTTGGCTTGTTTTATATTTGATCGATATGACCACTCCAGTCCCGATCAAGACTTGATATCTCTCATTTGTATTCCACTTTGACCAGACAATATCTTTTTATCTTATTCGGATCCATGAGGAGGTATTTCAGCTTTAAAGATGATCTCATGATATTTCAGATTGCCTGTAGTTAACGTATTCATGTACTTTTAAAATCCACACTGCCCAAGGGTGTAAAACTCAGCAAGGCTTGAAATCTATAAATTTCATTGCATATTTTCCTTGAAAAACCTCTTTCTTCACTTTTTAATACAGATTGATTTCATTACTATTTCATAAAAAAAAAAAAAGCAATGCTATTATTCAAAGACTTCTTTGGACAATTATACTCACTCTTCTTGCTATTCTTGTTGTTCCCACAACGTTTTGGTCAATCCATTCTACGGCCTTCTTCTTACTATCCATATGCAGAGAAAAGGATTCTTTTTCTGATTGTGTCAAATAAAAAAAAAACAAAGAAAACAGATTTTTTCTTTGTTAGCAGTAAAAAGTGTTTTGGAAATAACAAAAACAACAAAACAATTGAGTATAATTGTCTGAAGAATCTTTGGATGTTAATAACTCTCCTCAGAATTATAGACCATAACTATATGTAATTATATTTTTGAATCTTGAAAAATTATTTAATGATTAAACAGTGCAATAGGAAAATAAAGAGCAGGCCCATGGCAAGAGTCAAACTCACACCCTCTAGCCAGAAGGCATCCACACCTGGTTGCTTTTAACCATTCAGCCACAGGGAATTGATATTTGAATAAAGGCTGATTTTACACCTTAAACCGAATTCCTTACATCAAATATTCCACCCTTGCTGATGCTTACAATTGAGACTTTGCAGTCTTTTTAATACAACAATATTTTTTAATTGTTTAAAATTCATTCTTGGATTAAGTATTATAACATCATTTTCAAGGTAGACCAGTTTTTAGTTACTTTTTATACCAACTTTGATTGGATTGTAATTCTATCACAACTATTTATTGTTGCATTAAAAAGACTTCAAGATCGCATATGTAAGCATCAACAAACATGGAATATCGAGTGCAAGGAGTTACGTTTAAGGTGTAAAATCAGTATCCATGTAACAGCAAAGTCTCCGTGGCTGACTGGTTAAAAGCAGCCAGCCTTTAAGCAGTGTTTCAAGCATGGACCCCTTCTGGCTAGAGGGGGATGAGTTTGATTCTCTCAGTGATCTTACTCTTTATTTTCTGATATCATTGTTTAATTGTTGCCGTAGAATTACGATCAAATTCAAAATTGTGATAAAAAGCAACCAAAAGTTCCAATGAAGGTAAAAAGCTAGTCAAACTTAATAATAATACTTAATGATTGTTGTTCACATTTGGGTAAAACAGATTCGAATTTGTTTTTGTTTTGTTTCTATCAGTACAAAATGCTGACAATAAGTAAAAGCTGTTTTTACAGCTGGGTTGTTGGGCTTGCAGCTCCTCATCTGGAACTTTTTCATTTGCGGCTTTTTTTTATTTTATTTCTTCTTCATCGACAGAGATGATTCCTTTATTGTCTGATATAAAAACTGTTCTAAAATTGTCGAACTGTAATATGGCATAAAAGAAAGCCTCTGACCCTCAATCAACCAGTCCCCTGTTCATTGTTCCATATCTTGGTTAAAATCTGGGTGGATAGTTTAGCGTGATAGTTTGACTGATGGCAGGGGGGGAAGGGGGGGGCACCATTCTGCAGACACCAGCAGCAGCAACAGCATGAACAGAGAAAATCAGAGTGAAGAGAAAGATGGAGAGAGCCAAGGAAAAAAATCGACGGGATGTAAGGTGAGACGGGACGAAAAGAGGAGAAATGAGATGAAATGAGAAATACCAGTAAATTTTACTCCATCATATTTTCCATGTTCCTCTGCGATGGTGCCTATTGATCCTTGGTTGATTCTGTGCCAAGATGGTAGGCACATATGTCTGTCTCTCCTCCGTCCCTCAGAACAACCACACCCACCACCTCTGGCAGCCATGCGGGCAGCCCTTACCCCATTACACTGAAATTCCCACTGCCACCCCAAACAAACCATCTTCCATCATTGCAAGATATTGTTTAAGCAGTATTTCACTTATGAAGCATGACTAAGCCCACAACCGTTGCAGGTTCTTCTTAGGGTCGAAAATCACATGTTCTCTGGTCCTGGTGCTAACCGATTAGAAATGATTCTTTTCTCCAAAGATTTGCTTCAAAAGATACTTTTTTATGTTAAAAATCATATTTGCTGTATTGTCAGTGCTTTCCAATAAGAGACAATTCTTCAAATTTATTCTTTGATGGACCGTCTTTGATAATTCTTCAGATTGAAAATCAGAATTTCTGACTGACAAGGAAAGAATCTTCAGGTCCTTTCGTATAAGTTTTCATCAATAGATACTTTCCAAAATACTTTCTAAAAATAGATTCTATTGCCTTTCCCATATTTGAATAAGTAAAATGTACTGTATACGCTGGTATACGAAACAGAGGTCCTACTCAAACAAAAGATGAAGTAAACATTACACAGCATTTTACGACAAGGAAGTTGTTTATTGAAGTTCAGAATAGATAATTATGGAACTTGGATGAGTTGCAGTGAGAAGTAGTCCTCTGAATACCCTTATAAACCATTTGTCTTATAGTTCAACATGTACAGTAACAATAAATAGATATAAAAGTTGAAAAAAAGTGCAAATTTTTGTTGGATAAAAAATTAGCCACTACTTTTTCCTTTTTACAAAGAAGAATGATTGTCTAGTAAAAGTTGAGTTCCATTTTGGATGAGTGAACATCCCAACAGTATATTGTAAGTACTGGGAGGACTTCATTTTTTATTCTTTGTATCAAACATGAGTTTGAGTTTTAAGTGAGGCTACTTGCAGTCACTTTGCATTAACGCCCTTTGGAAATGCATGAAACAGTCAATAGCGGGGCTGTCAGTGCCCTTTATACCTGTAAGGCTGTCAAAGTAAGAGAAAGTTACTCTGATAAAATTTTTTAAAAAGCAGGAAGCTCTCAAGACAAACTGGTCATAAACTCTACCTCCTTTTGGAAAACCTGCTGCTAAAAAGGCTTTCACTTTGTTTCCGCAGAATCACCAGAATGAGGGTCAACCAATATCAAAAACATGACTTGATCTGAGCCTCTAACTTATTGAAAATAAACAAAAAATCTTGAGTTTTGCTCAAATCTATAACAAAATTATAGTATAAATATCTCAGAAATATGTTTTAGTATAAATTAATAAATTAGTTTTAGTGTGAAATAAGCATTATATTGGTCCATTGCAATAGTAATTTGGTGCACAATGGTTAGCAGGCTCATCTCACAGACCAGTTCACATGTATAGTGAATTTGAACTTCACTGCATACCTCACAACTGTCATCTCATGCCAGAGTAATTGAACTTTAGTAAATAATCATTTCAATAGTGATTGATTGAACAGTTAAATCTGAATTAGACTCATGAACAAAAATACATTGTCTGCGACTCCTCTCAATCATTGTATTCTTCAAGTGTATATTATGAAGAATGATAAAATTGAATGGTGAATTTTCTACCTAATCCACGTATTTAATCTCTTCAAAGATATTTTCAGGAAGTGTTGGACAGTATTTGGTTCTAAAGACTCAATGAGTGATTTTTGTGGATCAAAATCGTATTTTTGAATAAGAGAAATAATCTTAAATGAACAGTTCCATATTTTCCCTCATTTTAGCTAATAAATACCCACCTAAATGCAAGAACTTTTATCAACAATATTCATCATTTGGACTGATCCTTTAGTTCATTCAAATCAAACATTGGGATTTAAGGATAGATGCAAATAGATTGAGAGAACCAGGAGTTTTTCCTGTATCTATTGGTATATGACAGACATTTTACTTAAACAAAAAACAATGTAAATGTTACACTATGACCAGGAAGCCATCTACCGATGTTTGATTTGTTCAATTATGATTACAGTGATGAGTTACAGGGATCACCGATGGATTGATCATCATAATTTTCTTATATTCTGAATCCAGAAATTAGGGAACATCGGAGCAAGCCAATTCAGGAATCATGGTATCATTAACAATGCTGATAGGCTTAAGCCTTGGGGCCCAGAAGGAATAGGGGCCCAAATGCAAAAAAATGGTTTAATTGAGTGTACAAAAAATGGTTTAATAATAACATAAGTTATTCAACATGACTTAACATCACTTTATTCAATTCCGTAGGAGTGGGGCAGAGGGGTCAAGGTTAGTGGGGAGCCTTACTAAAGCTCACCATAGGGGTGATAGATAATCCGTCACTGGTCATTAGAGTTGATTGTTGTTCTGCAAGTCAGAGAGAATGCACTCAAACAACTCTTATTTGATCAGGAAAAGAAAGAGATCACAAAATATATAAAGTTGAATCATTCAAAGACATTGGATAAAAAAGAAACAAATTAACAACTGTTTTTTTTGTAGTTTCCAGTTTTTTAGGGTCTCTTTTTTTTCGTAAATTAAGGGTAATATATTCAAGTTGTTACAGACAGCAGAGGAAGGGAAAAAATTAATTTGATCAAGAAGGGGAAAAAACTTCCTTTAGAATTAGAGGAAAGAGATAAATAGTCACTAAGACACACGAATATTCAGATCGACAGACTATTTGACAGACAGACAGACAGATAAATTGATAAAGTGATAGATAAGACATATATTGATCATGCATATATATGTATATACATTCAAATACAGGTAGCATTCGGATATGTAGATAAATATATAGATACAAAAGCTAAAAGATTATCATAAAAGAGTTTATTTGTGTGAGTATATTCACATGCATATGTGTGTGTGTGTGTGTGTATCGTTGCGTATATGTAGAGAAAAAGGTGAGAGAAATTGAATCAGAATAAGCTAGATGCTGATATATAAATGTATATGCCCATACATATACATGAACCTGCCATTCTTACTGGAAAATTTTTTCTATCTCCTCTCTCCATCTCGTATCTGGTCTTTTCCTACTACATTTAATGTCCCATGTGCACAAATTGGTTAGCTTTTTGCATCATCTGTTGTCTTTTCTTCCTGCAATGTGCCCTACCCATTTCCATTTTTGTTGCTTTATAATCTGTGTGATATTGTGCATCCTGTTCCTCTCTCGGATCCATATTGATCTTTTTTTACTACTAAAGATTATTCCATTTCCCTCTGGGTTATTCTGAGTCTGTTTTTGAGCCATTTTGTAAGTTTCCAGGTTTCATACCTTGTATTATGCATTGATTATATACTTGACACTTCAAGTATATTGGCAGTTTGCTCTTTAGTATATCTCTATTCATACCAAATGCTTTTCAGCCAATCATTATGTGCCATCTTATTTCATTGATTTCCTCTAGCTTTAGTACAATCATGCTAGTTATGAAACGAGATGGTAAAGGCTGCTGCTGATGATGATAGTATTTTATATATATATATATATATACATATATATATATATACTTATATATATATATATATATAAAAAGGGGGTAATCAATGAATAAGTTAATTTTCTCACTTTCTCATTGGCAGTGTTCACAAACAAACCTGAATTTCCATACTAAGGGTACAATTTAGCATAAACTCACATTGCTAACTGAAAAAGTACTGGGGATGGGTTAATAACAAAACATTTTCAAGGCATAATAAGATGTAAATGTTCAAATTTTCAGCCTTCTAGCTCCATTAGTGTGACTAGTATGGGTGATAAATACTTACATACATAGCTATATACATACATATAGAGCTGGCCAGAAAACTGAAAGAAACCGATGTAGACAGTCTTGGTTGACAGTCTCTAATAGCTAATAATTGATTGGATAAGCTGCGTAATAAGAGTGAAAGATGGTCTGCTTATGAGAGATGAAAAGATAAAGGTTATAAGATTTAATATAAAAACTCATTTTTTATATCATAAATATTGAACAACCGTAGCCATCAAAGATGGCATACGTATAAATCTTTTTTTTATACATGTGTATGTTTTTGCGTTTGTGTTTTTGTTTATTCCAGCACTTCTGGTCATACTGTTTTGTCCACAGACTCAAGAATCAGCATCAGTACTCCACTAGAACACTTCTAAAAATGTTTTTTTGACCTTTTCAGAGGCCTTTAACTGAGAAGTTTATCCATAGCAACTAGATTCTTGAGAATCTAGATGCTTCTAGATGTTACTTCATACTATTTTAGATGTTTCCAGTGAAAATAACATCTAGATTCTCCAGAATGTAGATATTTCTTACTCTATTTTAGATGTTTTTCCAGTGGAAAATGCCAGTGATGTCAAGAATAGAATTTATACTGACTATATTCATTCTTTGCTACGGTTGTTTTTCTTATTATTAATCAGGATATCATAGGAAAAATCAATTTATAATTTTATAGTGTGTGTTAAATAAAACAAATTAAAATATCTATTTATATGTAAGGGTATATGATATGAATTTATTCAACTCTCATTATTATTGCCTTTTTTTCTCCCTCTCTATGCACACATATGTATATGTCTATGCATGTATATTTATGTACATATACATATATATATAAATGTATATGTATGTATATATACGTTATATGATAAATATTTAACTGTCACAATCATTGCCTATATCTAATATATGTGTACATATATATATTTATGTGTGTGTGTGTGTGTGCGTGTGTGCGCACGCGTGTGTGTGTATGTATATATATATAAAATATATACTATATATCCTACAGTCATATCATTCTGATATCTGAACTAATATCTAAGCCTTGTGTTTGTCCATGCCTCTTTCTGGCTAAAACTACAAGGGCAAGGGACTTGATATTTGGCATTTTGACTTACAAGAGGTCAACATAACAGATGCCATATGAAGTTGACCTTGGAGGTCAATCAAAGTCATGGGAGGTCATATCTAAACGATTGGAACAGAAATTTCTACTTTCTCAGACGGAATTTAATTTAAGTTTTGCGCATTTTTTATCATACATTGGCAAAAATTAAGTGTCGATTCAAGAGAAGAGTAAGAGTAATAAAAAGATTATTTGATTCACTTTGTCTCTTCCCTTTTGTAAATGTAACAAGCAGGCTGAATAAAATCAACTCATTTTGTTTTTTAAAATAGGGTTAAAAGTAATTACAGATTTCCCCGAGTCAACTTGAGATAAAAGTAATTACAAATAGTCCCCAAGTCAACTTCAGATATTTTGAAGTTAAGATCATATTTTTTTTTTAGATTGCAAATGAAACAAAATAAATGGCAGAAATGTATTTTATGCTACAACAAAATCTATAATACCTTCTTGTTACGATTTTTCTACTTTCGATCTCATTTTTGGTCTTTAGCTCTTATTATGTCTGGGACCATCCGTATTTTGTTAGTTTTTTTCATCATTAAGTTAAGTATTGTAAACCATTATTTTATGATTTGATTACTATTTGTCATCGTCTTAATCATTTTGCTGTTCTGTATGATTTGTTCCTGTAATAAAAGCTGAAAATCATATTTTTCCAATGGTTTCGACCAATAGGACCTTTGTTACGAATCTTTTTTTTTAAATGACATTCTTCCAGATAACAGGGGTCTTATTGATTGAGGGAACACAAAATTCCTTTAGAAATAAAAAAAAATCATACAGTTTTCAGCTTCCACTGGTTCTTAACCATTTCTTTCTTTACAATCTAACTCTGGCCATCAATCTACAACACTGGGTAATCAGCATGGATCAGAAGTACGGAATAAACTCTTGGTGTAAATAAATCTTTTTTCTATTTGTGGTTTTGTGTAAGAAGATATATTTTGAAGGACTTATATTCCACTGTGTTGTGAATTTTTGTGTTATTTTTAGCCGAGCAATGCCAGGTATCTGAACTAGTACATGAATATAATAGTGTATAATATATATTTATTTAACTCTTATAATCATTGCTCTCTCTAATATGCCCCCTCACACACACACACACACACACACACACATTTATATATATATATATACATATATATAGGCAATGATTATTGTAGATAAATAAAGGCAGAGACTGTGAAAAAGATGAGACATCTTTGAGATGGGAAACTTGTAAACTGAGACAGGCCAGCTGAATCAAACCCACCCTCTTCCATCCTTACCTTACCCCTCACCTCAACTCCACCCCTACCATCTCACCTCCATCGCCCACCATCTCACCTCCATCTCACCTCCAGCAGCAGCAGCAGCAGCAGTGAAAGGTATTGATCTGCAGATTACTGAAAAGGATACATATCTGTTGAGGAATAAGGACAAACAGAGGGAATACTAGAAATAGATAGATCTTACAACCATCTCATCCCCAACCACCACAGCCACCCAATCGCTACCACCACTACATCATTTCAATTCATCATACATACACACGTAGATGAATGCACACGCATACATACACACACACGCAAATTCGACCTGATTGTTCTACTCAAGACATCCCCGCCCCAATACCACCTCTACCACCACCATTTCAGTTTTGAGTCAAGACTGTTTCAATATGGCAGCCAATAGGGGACACGATTGCCATTATATGCTTTTTTGGGGAGGATATTTAATTCAAATATATAGGATGAAATTCTTCATAAAAAAAACATTGATCCATTAACAAACCAATTTGGTGTTCTTCTTGGTAGTCCTAGCTTTCCCTTCTGACACAACTGAAAGAGCCTCTGAGGACTGACATTGCACCAGCCCCACTGCTCCATCTGAGGGTTAGTTAGCAACATTTGCAGAGCAATTTCACCTGGTTCATTGGCATCCTCATCCTTTTCTGCCTCCAGAAAAGTTGCTTCAGCAGATTGACCATGTGCAAGCATGTCCCAACCGATTGTTTTTGTGTTATAACACCATGGGTGTCAGAAGGAGACTGACAGATGCTACACCTTGCCCAAAGGTGTCCTGGAAATGAGCAATTTATATGTTATGCAAGTGAAACATTGTATGAAGCTGGAAACCAAATAATCAAAGCATTCAAATTGAGGACACTATGTTTGCAGTATAGATTTAGGGGATGAAGCAGTTTGATCATTCAAAAACTGAAACATTCGAAATCAGACGATAAAACCTTGAAGTAAAAAATGGACATAAAGTCTGAGTCTTGAGAATGGAAGTTGCAAAGTTCTAAAATATTCTGGAGATTCAGAGAAGCTAATCTTCAAAGAAAAACACCAAGAAATTTGAATAGTTTTGAGAGAAATTTTGAGCTCTATGTTTGGGATCAAAGGTCACAGGACAGAAGGTTTAAGAATGAAGGTCAAACTATTTCTGTCTGAATTTTGAAGACTAGGTGTTGTTGGTAATGATTCTTTCAGACTCGCATACTAGAAAATTATGCAGTCTAGTTGGTTATATATTCATTAGTTTCAAAAAGAAATTATGCAGTTGAAGGCTTAAATTTTAAATTTTGTGTCTAAGATGGGTCACCTGTAAACTCTTTATGTACATAGCATTCTGTACGAATTGATCTAATTTGAATTGATATTTCTTATTTATAAAACTTTAGATTGAATCTCAGAAATCTTGTGATCTTATATCAAAATGTTGTTAGAATAAAAAGAATCTGGACTGCATCCAAAACACTTTATTTCTGTACTTCTAAAATCTGTAAAAACATTAAGGTATACTTTTTAAGCTGGGAGTGTTCAATCAAGGGCCTGTGATCTCTTTGAAGAATAAAGGAAAATATTGATTTCCAATCTTATCTATGCCACAATCTCATGCTGGTATTTTTAGATAATTTTAGATAATAAATCTAATTCTTTAGATAATTTTAGATAGTAAATCTATTTTTTCAGATAACTTAAGATAAATTTTTTTTGTATGATTTGTTCTAGTACATGCACAGGCTATGGTTGTTCATTTATGTGACGTACCAATATTCTTTATTTGTTGATTTATCTATCACAAACCTGCGACCAAGTTAGTTGGACTATTCAGCCCATCAATGAGTTAGTACCCATACTTTTAAGAACTAGACTTAAGTGACTGTTGTTACAATCAGACTCATTGCAGAAGGAAGGATATTTGCGAAAAGGTTCAAATTGATTTTAATATTTCCTATTTACCCAGAAAATTCCTACAGGTGAGCCATGAAAGAAAATGGCTGTTATACTGACAAAAGACAGACACATCCAACAATTTTCATTTCTCAAATTTTGTAATTTTGCAACAATTCTTTGATGATATTTCATTTTGTTTATTTGATTTCTGTATAAAGTTTCTATCAAAAGATGAATCTTCTAATTTTATGAGCGTGAATTAAAGTATAAAGAGATCACAAAAAATGTACTGAAGACATAGTGTCTGCTGAAGTTTATTTATATTTCATTTGTAGGTCAACAAGATTTTCCCCTTCATCCTTTTTTTTCTTTTTATTTATTCAATTTATTTATTCTTAGATAATACGCAAAAGTTGATTGAAAGATATATTTCCTTAGTCACGTTTTTTCCCTTTTTTTACAACAAGTTCTGAAATTTTCTAAAAATTGTTGCTCTTGTTACAAAGGAGATCTAAGCTATGTTCATGATGATGCTGATCATATGGGGGCAGGAAGATGTTGATAATTTCTTTTTTTTTTCATGTTGTAGTTGTTCATTCTTTTGTTGTTGTTCCATCATTGTGAATGAATTTGTAACAAGAAGTTGAAGTCAATCGCTGTAGGCGGTGGTCGTCAACATTCTTAGTTACATTGTGTGAATTGAATTCAGGGGTCTCGCTGAACCCCAGTCTGTGGGAGCACTTGTGTGTGCAAGAGGGTTGTTGATGCAACCCTGCTATTAAAACCCACATCTGCAGGACATTTCAGTAGAGGAAAGTCGGGGAGGGGGTTCTTCTCCCTCCCACTAAACAAAGGTGATTATCGTGAAAAGCTTCCTTATTTGCATCCCCCCTCCCACATTTTTATGCCCCCAGTTTATTGCTGTTTCAAGACAAGCCATTTAGAATTTATTTCATCGAAAGCAAGGGAAGGAAATGAGAATTGAATATCTTCACGGAGAACCAGAAGAAAAAACTACTAGAAAGGAAAAGAGAATTTGTTTGGATTTGTATTTATGATTTGATTTATTTTGAATTAGTTATTTTTCTTCTTGAGTTTTACTTTCCAATATACATACGTAAGTATATATTGATAAATAGATAAATATATATATACATATATATATGTGTGTGTGTGTGTGTGTGTGTACATGTGTGCATGTGTATAACAACATGCACATATATTTGTATAAAAATGACTGTAGATATTATTTTGCACATGTGTGTATCTATTTTAACCTGTATATATGCATAAGTACACATGTAAATACAGATGATCATGTTTTTTCTTTATATGTCTATACATATGTTTATATGCATGTATAGTGCATATGCCTAAGAATATATTTACCTGTATGCTTATATCTATATACTTATTATAATTATTTCATATGGATGTGTGTATATATACGTATGTATCGATAGATAGATTCAAGCAAGACTACATATACAAACATATATGTATTTATTTTATAAATTGTCCATCAAATCATCACCAAAACTGTCAATATAGGTTCCTCCAGTTTTCAGGCTGGTCTGGCTGGCTTTGTACATGTATATGTATGTATCACACATATGGACTACACCAATGGAGGTAAACGGCAGGAAATTTCAACATTTTTATTTATCATGTCCATGAAGAATGTGTGTATAAATATATATATATATATATATATATATATATATATATATATATTTTTGAGATAGATTGATCTGGACATACTGAGATTGATAGATATGATTGTCGGTATGTGTGTGTGTGTGTGTGTGTGTGTGTATGTGTGTGTGTGTGTGTGTGTGTGTGTGTGTGTGAGAGCATTGATTTATAAACTAAATCAGTGAATAAAGGTTTGCAATGCCTAAAGTAGAAATGCATTCTGTACTCAAAAGATCACGAAATCTCACAAATTAATGCTGCTTCTTCACCCAAGAACGGAGGAATGTATTCAATTTGTATTTCATTTCTCCTCCAAATTCATTCTTCAATCACTGTTCATACCAGATAGCTAGTTGTGGTCATACAATCATTGCAGTACTCAACTGAGTAAAATAACCACAAGAGATAAACTTTAAACTCTTTTCAAACCAGCTCTCAATTTCCATTTATCATTGATGACAATAATTCTTTAAAAATTGACACCTTCTAATTAGTACCAATTACTTTAATTGTAACCATACGACAAATGATTTACAAGCGTATTTAGAGGACTACTGCCCTCTCCAACTCATCCACAATATCAAACTCGGGTAAATGGCCCCCTATTCATAACACAAGCACATCAAATGCAGTGAGGTATTTGCATAGTCCTTTTAATTAAATACCCATTTTATATATTGGTAGATACATTGTGTGTGTGTGTGTCTATAAGTATATATATGCATAATGAAATCAGGCATGTATATTAATTAACTTACATGTTTAAACACATACATTGCATGCAAATGTACCTGAAACATTTCAAAAAATTTATTCAAACATCCTAATACACATTCAAAATTGACTGTATTTTGATTTCTGATTTTTGTACAAAACTTTTTCAATGCTCTATCTTTCTTTGATATCTTTTTGATTTTTGTATTTTTTATTCTTTGGTCCAAATTCTGCCAATTTTGAGGGTGCATAAGGTTGTTGAAATAAACTTTTTGAAATGAATCCAACCGGTAAGATTTAGCTTCACAACTCGACTAGGTCATGTCAACTCTCTCTTGAGCATGAAAATTTCTCAGCTTTCTCAACCGCCGGTTGAGTTGAAAAAATAAGATCTTTTCCACTTTCACGTTTTGCTATTGAAAAATTCTCATTTTTAATATTCAACTGATTCATCATCAGGGGTGCACTGAGCAGATGTAAACTCCCAATAGATTTCTCATCGTAAGTTTTTCAAAGACAACAATGTTAATTAATCCCCCTTTGTAATTTTTTTTCTTTGCAAAGTTTGTTCACCTGACCTCTATGTGGAGGAACAAGAAAGGTAAAACAATGAGAACAAAGTCATAATGGTTTCAAAATAACAATCAAAAATATTTCATGGAATCTTATTTATGATTTACTGTCCACTCGGTTTAATTTTATTATCTGCTCTGAGAATTCCAGCTGCACTGGCTGGCCAATCTATGAGTATTGAAATGTTGATTCCTCTTGTCTGAAAAATATATATAATACAAGATATTGTTTCATGGGAATCCACAACGGTGGGTACTGCTTCTGAAGTGATAAGCCTAATTTGAACCCTCCTCACCAATGATATACAAAAATGAGGAAAAATTGTGTATTTGATATGTTTATCATAAAATTATAATTATTATCATTATCATACTTTAAATGATCCTTTTATTTGTAGCATTTTGAGTCAATCTTTTTTGTATAAATACCCTGATTGGGAAAAACTTGTTTGGAGTGAGTAAAATTTCCCTCTAACTCAACTGGCAGTTGAGTTACTTTTTTCAAAATCATATGAGAAGAATATATCAGATACTTTTTGTGTTTGATGTATATATGTATATATGTATGTATGTGACCAGACTGAACATTAAAGGTACTCATTCAACCTTTTTCATGCTGACATCGAAGAGAAACATTTGATATACGATTTCTGAAGTTTGTCATTTATGGTCGTTGGAGTTAATTTAGAAAACCTATCGTCCATTTCTACGCCTTTCAGGGCTGCTTGTTTGAGCTTTGCTCTGATAAAGGCTATAAAGTTCTACGTACTCTTACTTATATTGTTCACAATAGCAATCTCTTTGCACTGTAAGGCAAAGCAGTTATTACTCACTGCGTGTCCAGCACATCCGGAGCAATAGGGCACACGGGGTGGTTACCTCTTTTTATGCTCTAAATGCCAAGGAAGTGTCAGGACTCCGGTGCCAGGTACCGATCTCAGGAACACGCTTTGTTCATGACCAACGTTGTGTGAACACATGATGCATTAAGTTTAAATTTGATGCTATTCGTTCTCTATCATCTGCATTCGTTTTATTGATGCGAATGCCAATGTCCGTCTCATATTAAAGCAATATCCTATAGCGTCAAGGTTGGCTGAACCCACTGAACCATCAGCAGTAGCTGTAGTTTAGAACGACTAATCATTTGCTGTTGATGCTGATGCTTTGGTTGGGTACCCACCAGACCCACCCCTGGAACATTTTTCAATTATTTCCCCTACCTCCCCCTTACGTCCCCTGATTCTCTATGCCAGTGGTCACCTTTCAAGACTTTGTTTCCTTCCCACAGCAGAACAGGACAGTACAACATTGTCTTTTTTAATTATGAGTGACACTGATTTATTCACGCTCCAGTATTGTCCTCTGTTGTCAAAGGTGCCATTTTAGCTTATATTTTATGGTCCTTTTAATTCATGTTTATCCTAATTGACCACACCCTCTTTATCTTGAGGAATTTATCGTGTTTTTGCCCTTCAAAGATACTATATTAATTATATCCGTCAATTACCAAATTTAACTGCAACCAGGTCCAAGATGGGGGGGGGGGGGAGTCAGATGGGTCAGTTGGCATAAGCTTATGGGTTTGAGGGGGCTATAACCTTTTTGACAAATTATTTCAGTTTATATTGGAAGCTTTCAACCAGAACTGTCACAATAGGGTTTCTTCAGTTTTTAAGTTGGTCTAGCTAGATGGCTATCGATCTATTAATGCATCATGCATACAGGCTGCATCAGTGAATTGTTGGTGGTTCAATTTGTAATGTGAGTTAGTGCTAAACTGGTCTCTTAGTTTGTGTCTGGCATGCATTCATGCATGTTCTTTTAGTGATCATGACCCAACTAAAGGTGAGAAGTAATTTATTGATTGATCCCCACCTTTTCAAAATTTTTTTATTGATCATCCCCAAGACGGCATGCTGCCAAAAGTCATTGGTCACGCGCTGACTACTATCGAGTGACTAAGCAAGCCTGTGTTATAGACTTTTTAGTTTCTGATTATCATAATTGACCATACACTATCTCTTTACCTTGAGGAATTTATCCTGTTTTTTCTCTTCTGGAATGCTTTATTGAATGTCTATCAATTACAAAACTCAACTGTGACTAAACCTGGGGAAGGGAAAGAGGGGCCAGTTAGTATGGGCCAATGATTTTGAGGGGGCCATTATCTTTTTGATAAATCATTTGTTATTTTATTCTATTCTGTTACTTGTAAGTGTATCATATACACTATATTTACATGTATATACCTATACATAAATGGTATGCATTTAGCACTGACTTGCGCATCTGGCCTGGGCCTATTACAAGCTCTGTTTGGATTTGACTGTAACCATGATGTCTAAAATTTTATTAGCATTCAAATAAGAGTTTTATTGCATTCAGGAAACTTAGTTGATATTTTGTTTTTATTTGTAACTGCCAAATTTGTTATGTAATGAAATCTAAACTTATCTCCAAAAATCTTAATTGAAAATCAATTAATCATTAATAACAAATTATTTTATTGGTAGTTACTCTTTAGCAATTAAAAGAAACCAGATATATCCAGTCAGTGTATTTAGTGGTTAAAAATTCATTGCAAAGGATCTCACCATTTCTTCTAAATTTGCATTCATTCAAAAAATTTGTGTTAATACAAAAAACAAACTCATGAACTTCTCTAAGATTTCACTACACAATCTTTGATATTATTAATTAGTAATCACTAGTTATTCATTAGTTTATAATTAATAAGTACAGCAACTACTTTTCATTCATTTGAAAACCAAAAATGCTCATTTTTAAATTTTCTAAAAGTTTTCATTCAACACTTGAAATATGGGACAACTGCAAATTGAATATTGAATATTGATTATGAATATCTATTGATCTGATATTCATCATTTATTTATGGTTCTGTTAATTCAATTTTTGAAGGAGGAGTATTTTTGATAAGGAAATTCAATTTCAGTTACTTCTATTAAAATGTAGACAAAAAAGGATTGGAAATAGGTATTTATTTAATAAATTTCCATCTAAAACTAAAGGTGATTTGAAAATATTAATATTTTAGAGACAAATAACAAATATGATGATATTGATTCACTTGTATCGTAGTGGTGAAATCATGACCTGATCATTTTGACATCTGTCAAAAATTGATAATCTTTCATTTTAGTCTCAGTCTTCATCCTGTTGATGGTGGTATGCAATTTGTCTATAAAATGTTTGAGAAAGCATTTAACAGGAATTTTCTAGTCTCTTCAGGAAGGAAACCAAAGTAGTTGTTTTTCTTGTAATTCTATAGCCTTAACTTTATTTTGACGGATTTTCACCGTGCAAAGACTTAATGGCCCAAATTATGTTCTTTTAGGCTATTTGGGTTGCTTCTTTCTTTGCATTGTTACATCTGAATATCTATTTACTTACCTGGACTTTTGACAGCCAGTATTTATTTCCTGAGTAGGATTTAAGCGTTACTTTTCAGAGACATTAGATAATTGCTATCATGACTGCTCATATTATCATACATGCAATATATACATACCTATATACATACAGTGAATGTATAAGGTATCAAATACATTTTGAAAAGTTCATTTCAACATCCTTATACAGCTTTGAAATTAAAAGAATTTCGATCAAAGATCCAAATTCGAATATTGTTGTCAAAAAATACACTCAAAAATCAGGAATTTTACACAAAAGTCACATGTATGTTTATATTTATATATATATATATATATATATATATATATATATATATATATATATATATATTCCTGAAATACAATAATACAATTATACATCTTCTTATATTATTCATATAAACATACATTGTAAAGTTTTAGAAGTAAATATATATAATACACACAAAGCAAGTTCTTATATCAGACTTTATATATGCAATCACTCAAACCTGTAAATTTATACAGGGATTCATATGTACACATATAAGTACATATGTATATTCATAGAAGTAAATAGAAAAACACACAGACTCATATACTTTCATTATCCACCTACAAAGTTTTTCATGGATAGATGCAAATAAACTGAAAGATATATGTATAACTGCATACGTATCCCCTATCAGTGATGTACGGATACACTATCAGGCACGCACGCATGCATATACAAACGCATTTATTTCCCAAGGTCTGAGTTAATTAGTCTAAATTAAGCCTGTAGAGATAGGAATTCTTAATTGCTGTTAACAAGAACAAAGTGTTTGATGGTCACTTTCTAAAGAAAAAACAGATCGCCTTTGCTTTGCTGATTCTAAGGTTTCGTTGGTTAAATCAATACACAACACCAAAAACTGGTAGAATTTTTGCCTCTACTGACTTCTTAGATTCTCTGACTCTGTCTTTTAGTCTTTTATTCCCCCATCCTTTCAAACCTGTCTTTCTTTCTTTCTAACTCTTAGTCTTTCTTTCTCTCTCTGAATCTTTCTTTTTCTCTCTTGGTCTTTCTTCTTATTTAATTAGTTAAAACACTGATGACTCTTCTGGGATATCATGGTCCCATCTCTGTGTGACCTATTACTAATGTCAACAAACAGCTTCAGACTTTACAAATTAAGCTACAACAATAACACTGACAAAGGAGAAAAAGAAAAATTAGAACACAAAAAATGTAAAAAAATAAACTTGTGAAACAAAATAATTATAGTAAGAAAACAAAGGAAAAAAATTCAACAAGGAACAAAAATGGGAAAAGAAAAACATACTTGCAACCTATTAATCATAAAAAAAAATTGCTAAACCATACTGAGCTTTTTATTTCATTTGTTTTTTGTTCGCTTTTAGTTTCCTGCGTTCTGTCATTTTATGGTAGATGTTAGTTTTTTCTTGTTTTATTGGTTGTCTTTATTTCTCACCTTTTTTTCCAAGTTCTGATCAGAAAAGTCATTAGAAATGTTGTCAATATGCTGTATCAAAGCTTATCAAGTGCCAAGAGGACAATGTTGTTTATTGCAAAACTATTTTGTCACTTGTCTCACTTTAACAAAATGTCTGTATTTTTACTATGAAAACATTTACTGGTTTTCATCTTGCATAAACCAGGATACTGTTTTTTTGATTTTGTATTACTGAGATAAGGAATTATCCTTATCATTCACTGATCCACTTAAGTCAAAAAAAAAATTTTTCCCCCAAATCAAAAAAACATTTGAAGAAGTTTAGTGGAGTACTGACACCAATTCTCAAGTCTGTAAACAAAACGGTATGGCCAGGAGCACTGAAACATACAAACACACACACATATGAAAAGGAATGGAACCCTTCACCACTTGATGGCTACGCTTGTTTGACAGTATATCTGGTTGGATTTCATTGGTGTGGACTATTTCCCATCCAATGGATACTCTCTGATAGCACCTGAGGCATCTCATTATTATTAACTCTCATCATGAACTGCTGATGACAAGTTCATATCATTTCATTCAGCAAATCTCCAGATTTCATATGACTTAGGCAAGGAACATCTTTGAAACCTCCAAGAGAATGTCAACGGACTGAAATCAATCAGTTATTCTGTACGTTGTTTTTGCACCAATGTCTTTGGTTATCTAATGAGGATGTTGTGTTGCAACCTACTCAGACATAGCCATAGTTGCTGGTTTCCACTCATTTACACTCCATTTGTTATGAAAGTTAAAGATAAATTTAGAAACGGGGCTTTAAGAGTGCACAAGCAGAATTAATAAGAATGGCTGTAACAACAACTACTACTACAAGTACTATTAATAATGATAGTCAACCAAAACTGTCACCAAAGGTTTCTTCAGTTTTTAATCATGTCTAGATGGATGGCTATTCATGTATGTGCCACGCATCGATAGAGCTAGCGGGCTAAAATTTGCATCATTTACTTATTATGTCTAGAAAAAATATTTTTTGTTTTTTTTCAAATTACCTGTCCCTGAATAGGTTTTTAGTGGGGAGTTCAATTTGCAACGGAAGTTTATGCTAAACTGATCCCTTTGTGTCTGGCAGTATTCAGGCTGGGTTTTGAGAATTTAGATTTTTTAGTGATCACTGCCCAAGAAAATGTGAGTAACTTAACTGATCACAACTTTTTCCAATTTTTTTAATTGATCCCCTCTGACACGGCTTGCTGCCAAAAGACATTGGTCATATGACAGTTTCTGTTGAATGACTAACCAGACCTTTCTTTTATATTTTTGGAACCTTTTATACCAAATGCATCTGTTATCATTTGTTTAACACTTATTTCAAAAATTCCCAAGGGTGTAATTTTTTTTAAAGTATCACAGACTGCTGATCAAGGTTCTGTTAAAGAACAGCTAGTCTAATAGTTTATGATGGATTATCTCCCTTGAGATGCTTAGGTGTCGTTTGCACAATACTGGTCTTGCAGATGAGTCTCCTCGGCAAATGTGGCAACCAGAAATAAAACAATTATGAAAACAAAAGTCACTGATAATTCTCCTAGAAAACTTTAGAGTAGACTAAATGCTCTCTCCCCCCTCTCTCTCTCTCCCTCTCTCTCCCCTCTCTCTCTCTCTCTCTCTCTCTCTCTCTCTCTCTCTCTCTCTCTCTCTCTCATTTTGATCTCTGAGCAATGGAGTCGAATGATGTATATGTATTCACGCATTGTTTGTTCAACCAATATCTCCAAAAGTTCTGGCTGAATTTCAATGTCATTTTGTGGAAAAGTGGGCCATGGGGTTAAGGGAGACGTTTTTTCAATTGAGAGATACATCCAAAGAGTTTTTCAGACAACTGAACTCACCCTTGTTGTTTATGTTGTTAACACAATGTTTCAGCCAATCTATTCTATGGCCTTCTTCAGGTGTACTGTCCGAATGTAATGATGGTGAACAGAATTTTCGATCATCCAGAAAAAACTCTTTGAATGATACTGACCTTTCTCAATACTACAGACAGTATCGCTATAATCAGTACAGACATGAGAGATACATTTTCATTTTTTTTCATACATTTATGTATTCACTCAAGTTTAACCTCACAATATCTCCATAAGTTCTCAAAGAATTTCAATGATATTCTATGAAAAAGTGCTAAGGAAGGATTGATTGAATTTTTACAGTCACTTTACCTGCATTATAGCTATATATATAAAAAGACTTTCATTCAGTTTTTAGCGACAATGATGTTCATAGTAGTATGCAATCTCTGAGTGCTTTCTGGTTTCTTCACTACTTTTGAAGTTGTTTAATAAAGTTGCCTTTTTCATCAGGTGTTTAACAAGTCTTAAAGTGATCATGGCTAATGCTTCAAAGGAAAAGCTTCAAAAAATTTCTTTAATGACAATAATAGATGGAGAGTAAGTGAGCACGAAGGATGAAAAGAGAAACAATGGATGTCGGACATTTTACAAGTTGCGTGTCTCATTTTGCAAACAGCAGTGTTATCTAGTTTGTAGGTAGACAAAAGCTTACAGCTCAGCGCCCCGTGGAGCAAGAGGTCTTTTTGCAATGCAAAGAGTTTACAATTATATGCAGAGGGGTTTGTTGGAGTTGGGGTGAGTCTATCAAAGGGAGAAAAAAGCCACAAAGAACAAAAGATAGGGATTCTGTTTACAGTGAGTAGGTCAGAAGCGAAAGGGAGAGAAAAGAAGCAGACTGAAACTGATGGGGGGTAAGAGGAAAAAGAAGAAGAAAAGGCTAGGAAAGAGAGGAAATAAGGAAAGAACTGAGAGAAAATAATTAAAAAAGAGAAAGAAGGAGAAAATAAAGATAAATGAAATACTTGCCAAGCATATAAACACAATACCTTAAAAGGAATACATTTATTTTGTTTGTAGTTGCTTATTCTAATCTTCCAATACAATTTTCACCTTTTATAATGGAAAGAATAAGCAAGTTTACAGTCAACTGCACTGCCAGATCTCAAATGGGAATGGGATGAAGCAAAAAGAAACATACTCACTGCCCCACCCAGAAAAAGGCTGCAGTTTGTACGTTGAAAGTGTAATTTATCCTTATGATCAGTACAATAATGAGTTGCTTGACTGTTGGCAAGAACAAAACTCCCAAAGAAAATATCTGTCCCTTTGATTTTACTAAAAACAACTTTCTTACAAAAAGAATCAGCAGTCAATCATCCTATCACAACATTATTGTTGATAATTATTATTGTCATTAATAATAATTGATAAGAATAGTGTTTGTAATCATTATCTTCAAACCATTGCACTTTACCTTTTGAAGTGCTTCATCAAAGCTGAACGGTTCAAATTCTTGGAAATGAGTCAATTGTAAACTTTGACCTTGCAGCTTCAAGTCTGGCACTCTAATCATGTAGGGATTATTTCAGGATACACACAGTGGTGTAGTGCTGTGGGAATGCATTCCCTTACTGTGTTTGATAGGGGAAACAGCATCCCTTCACTATCTATATACAACTAAAATTTCAATTATCTGATTGTACCCTCTAATTATCCAGAATCAAGGCACACCTGAAATGTGCCCCTCCCAACAAACCACCCAGATGTAGGGGCTTGCTTTGCTCAATGAATCATTACACTCAATAGAGCCCTGTGTTCTCTCACTTTTTTTTTTAGCACTCCACCATTGGATATACAGACTTACTGTTTTTGGAAATTGTTGTTTATTTGAATAAAAAATGTTATGGGGATATTTTTAACCTTTTGCTACTTTCTCAAAAAAAACTTGATGTCATTTTTTTAATCCCTGATCATAGATTCTTTGGTCAATTATTCTACCACAATGATCAATAACTCATTGTATTTTGAAGTTCCTAAAGAGATGATCCCTTAGGACAGGAGTATTCTCTTGTCCCAAATGACAAGCTTTGCTCTATTCACCATGCCTACACTACAGAGTTTCTAGTCCATATTCCTTTGCTATAACCTCTAACTCATGTCTTGGGGGACATAGACATCTCAAGGATGTGGTCAGTTCAAAACAGAAAGGGGACGGGAAAACAGATGAATAGAGAGAGAGAAAGAGAAGGGAAGAGATGGGGGAGAGATGGAGAGAGAGACATTTGTAGGTTTGAAGAGCCAAAATTGGAACCCACATTTGGTCATTATTGGATCAGTTTTCTATTTGTGTTGTTCTTCCTTACAAGTTGCAGCCTTGTGCCACTGACCACTGACCACACCTCTATCTTTCCCTGCCCCCTTAGCAAGGATTATTTTAGAAATTTCCATATTTTCCATTATTAGCTTCTGGGAGGAGTTCTTTTACAAATATGCTAATCTGTTTTGGTGCTTACTTATGTTTCATCTTAATCAGACTAGAAAGACTGAAAATAATGAAGAAGCCTCTTTGCATTGGCATTTTCGCTCTGTAAGTATCTAAATGTCATGAATAAGTATAGACATTAGTGTAAAAGTAGGGACATTCATGGGGAAAGTTGAATTCTTCACTATCTACTTTGTCTGCTCCTCATTCCTTTTTCTTTTCATTCTTCTTGACTTATTATTCTGTTTTTAGACTGTTCTTTCTTTTCTCCTTTTACATTTTTCTATCTACCTATCAATCTATCAATCAATCTATCTACCTATCTATCTATCTATCTATCTATCTATCAATCTATCTATATCTATATATATCTATATCTATATATATATATATATATATATATATATATATACATATATATATATATATATATGTATGAATAAACATATATATATATATATGCATATATATACATGTATGTATATATATGTGTGTGTGTATGTGTGTGTGTGTTTATATAACTATTATAACTATTTTCTTCTGTTCATGTCTATCTATCTTCAAATATACAAAATTTACATTGATCATCAATATCTTGGAACAAACTAAAATCCTTTCAAAAGAAACATTATTTTAACAATCATTAAAAATAGAAATCTTCCATAATAACATAATGTGTATTCATTAAATGACTTTAAACCTGACAAATAGTCAGCTATAAATACTCTAATGACAAAACCATTTGAATATTTCAACTTTAAACTTATTCTTCTTATTTGAAAACTCTGTTAAGCCTATGCAAATGTTTGATGTAGAGAAATTCTTTTTGCAAACTGAATGGTCAGCATTTATCAATTGTGAAGTGTGTTTGTTGCAAAAAGCAAAATAAAAACAAATGCCAGAGTATTTCCCATTTTTGTTTTTGAATTTTTTTGATGTTTTTTTTACTATTCTCAATAACTTCAAAAAGAAAATAGATTTGATCAATTTACAGGGAGAGATGATTTCATCCAAAGCAATTATCTTAAAAAGAAGGATTATGACTATCAACAATTACAGAAAAAGAAACCAGAGGAAAGTTTGTTTTTTTAACAAACTTTTGTATTTGTTTGCATGCATATTTGGTGCAAGTAATCTACGTTAAATTTTGGGGATCATCTCGAACACTCCTGCAATATTGCTTTGCTTATAACTATCTACCTTTCTATCTATCTATACATATATTCATATAAAAGTACATGCATGTATATATGTCTATGTATATACTACATTTTGCAGCGTTGAATACACTATCCCCTTCCCAAGAACATCCTCTGTTTTCTATTGGCCGAAAGGTTTTTATTGGCTGGTTAAATATGTGATTTAAGTTTGTACTAAATTGATGACTAGTTTGTGCCTACTTGTTTTTTGAAAATGTTCAGAGCCCAACAAAAGGTGAGAGAACTTATCCATTGATCATCCCTTTTTCCAACTTTTTAATTGATCACCCCCAACACAGCTTATATTGGTAATGGTGATTCATAAAATTAGTGTGTGTACACCTAAAATAATAGTTCCTTTTCTAGTCTATACTTCTTCATTCTTCGTCTTTCTACCCCTTTCCCGTATCAATTTATTCTCTTCAGTTTTTCATTCTTTTCTCTTTTATTCTTTCATCACAACACTTTCTTTTCTTCTGCCAATTGTCACCACCATCAGATTTTTGCGGGGGAAGGCTTTTAAATTATTTCCTTTATGCTTCTTGAATTTCCTGTCTGCTTTTTCCTATTTCTTTCTTTTTTTCTGGACTAAATTCTTTCTTTATGTATTTCTTCCTTTCTTTCTTTTTTCTTCCCTGCTTTTCTACCCTCCTCCTTTCTTTCATCTTTCTCTCTTCTTTTTTCTTTTCTTCCTTCCTTTCTTTTTTCCTATCATTTTTCTACCTTTTCTTTCTTTCCTTTTCTTTCTTTCATTTATTTCTTTCTTTTTCTTTCTTTCTCTTTTTTCCCTTGTATTTTCCTTCTTTCTTTCTTTTTCTTCCTCCTTCATTCTTTTTTTATTCTCACTCTCCTTTTTTCTTTCTTTCTTTCTCCCCTGTCAAGCTTCTATACTTCTTTCTTTTTCCCCTTTCCCCCTGCATCTCCCCACCCACTTCCAATCAATCACTCATTATTCACCCCCTCCCCACACCTTGTCTCGTCCTAATGAACACTGGGCATTCCTGCAGTTATGCATTATTATAAAGACGAAACAGAGAAGGAATTCTTCTTTCCTCCATTCAATACACATCAACACCTTTTTTGAGATTATATCTGGCTACCAAAACTATCTGGATTTATAGCAGAAATGATAGACTTCCAATTCTTCAATCTCTTTCCTTGTGAGACCATTTCTCTTCTTAGCCCCCCCCTTCTTTCTCCCACTTCTTTTCTTTACTTTTCTCACCCAATAAACATACACATTCTACATATGTATATCATAAGATTGGACAGTTTTTGTCTAACAGAAAGTGAGTATCGCTAGCTCAGTTGGTAGAGCAAAGTTAAGACTACTTCCTGGCACATGTATGTTCAAATCTTACACAGTGCACATTTTCTTCATTCATTCATGTGCTTGGCTGTTTGATCTGCTACTTGGTTAATTCCAGTACCAGATGAAATATGTGTCCCAGTAAATTTTCTCTACAAATATCATACGTTATATATATATATATGTATATATATATATATATATATATATATATATATATATATAATTGTTAATAATAAAACAAAAAATTCTGGAAATATGATTTAATACATGTATTTTGTGAAAGGCAATTTTCAAGAATAAACTTATGAATTCTCATATTTTAAATTCAATCAATTAATTATGTATAATTGGATTAAATAACTAAATAATAAACTATATATATATATATATATATATATATATATATATATATATATATATATATATATATATATATATATATATATAGTAGATTCACTACACATACTCGTTTATGTTCCTGCCCTCTTTGGGCCTCTTCTGGTAAAGAGGGCAGAAACATAAACGTGTTTGTGTAGAGAATCAACTTTCTACTATATTTCCAGCTATATATTTATATATCTATCAATGCATACATATGAAATAACTCTGTATTCTTTTTCTTCTCTATTCCTTTTGGATCACTTTTTGTAAAAAGGAGCTTTTTCTCTTGAATACCTGATGAATACTTCAACTATCTCTATTACTAACTGGTTTTCCAACTCAATATGTGCACACACACACATGCACTCACTTATACATACATGCGTTAATCTGATTATACACAATCATATATAATGTGCATACATTTTGGTTCTTTGATCTTATTACAAGCACACATATACACACAAATGTATACATATGTATTTAAAGATTGGTGCATCAGCACGGGGCAATGTGTAGCTCCCTAGCTTAGCAGATCCTTCCCACTGTAATGAGTTTTGTCCTCTTTGAGTGCCCCACTCTTGAAACCTTTCGTAAGACTACACCTATATACATATATATATATATATATATATATATATATATATATATATATATATATATATATATATATTTATATATATGTATATATATATATATGTATATATATATACATATATATACATATATATACATATATATATAGAAGTGGTTTCATTTCAACCATGTATATAAAGATACTTTATTTAATAATCAAAAGTATTAAAAAAACATTTGATGCTATACAACATGGAAAAATTAACTTTAAGGTTAATGGAAAAAAATTGTCATATTCTCTGGTTGAATATGTTGATAGAGAATCAATTCAAAGGTTTTTCCAGATGATTAGTATTTTTAAAGATATCTTGAGTCTGAGACTAAAACCAACCCAACAGATTCAATATTCATATGGGTGAACATTCAATAGAAATGACACAAACGGCAAGTCACGTTCGTTGTTATACTGACTGATCCCCCATCATTGTTTTTTGGTAACTTACGTGAGCTCTGTTTCAAAAAATAAATGACATGTAGTATAAAATAATATCAACATACAATACACATAAAACCTCGTATAAAATGACATAAACTATACTATAAGAAAAGGAGGTGATGCTTGATCAAAACTGCTGGGTTGCCATGTTAATACAACTGTTTTGTTTTGAAAATCCTGAAAATAGCTACATGATAAAGAACTGATGTTCCAGACAAAAGATAATTTATACATTGTACAAAGTATTTGTGAAACAGGGGAAAAAAACTCTGAAAAAAATTACATCAATTGCATTGACCAATATTGAGAAATAGGTGGCTGAAGTGACACAAAAATCTTTTTTAATGTTTAGTGTTTAAAGCTGTAAAGCTTTTTTAGACTATATATATATATATATATATACATATATATATATATACACATGTGTGTGTGTATATCTGTACATATGAGTGCAAGAATGAGAGGGAGGGAATCTGATTATCTAAGGCAGTTGTTTCGAAACTTTAAAAACTCAAGGACCCCTTCTAAAAGGAAATATTCTGGACCCTTACTTAAAGCATCTAGATTTTAGACTAATTAATAAACAGCAATAAAAAGTAATCATATTCCTTTAAAATGGTGTACATTTATTCAAATTCTATTATGCACTATAATAGCTGTACATTAGATGATGTTTTTATGCCACAAGAATTACGTCTGGTGTACAGGAACCCAGTTGCAGATCCCCAAACTTTATTTGGTGGACCCCAATTCTGAAACCACTAAATCTAAATGTGTGAGATTCTCTTTTGCAATTCCTAATATTTTGTAGTCACTGCATATCAGAAACTGTCAACTAAAACTGTCAAAATAGGTTTCTTCTAAATTCTTCAGCTAGTTTGGCTGGCTGGCTGACTATGAATCATATATACAGGTCTCACTGATCAAGCGAGAGGGCTGAAAATTTTAACTGTTACTCCTTATTATATCTAGAAAAAAACTTTTTTTGGTCTTTTGAAAGTTCCTGTCATAAATAGGTGTTAGTGGGGGGTTCAATTTACAATATGAATTTATACTAAATTGGTCTCTAGTTTATCCTCACTTGTTTCATGAAAATTCAAACTTTTTTCAAAAATTTCTCATATCACCAATGCCATGATATAATTTATCCCAGTGTTTCTGACCATTTGTCTATCAATTGTTCACTTTTTGGAGAAATTTCTATGAGAAGCCAGAAAATTTCAATTATCTTCATAAGAAAAATAATAATACTGATTGTTTATTTGCTTGGCGCTGATTGGTCAACTCTGAATTCCCAGAAAAACAAGGGAAGACAATTGGAGAACCTCTGTATTAGACTTTTTTCTTTAAAATTAGTGCAGTTGAATATGTTTACAATCTATAGGGAAAAAAGGCCTCTATTGTAAAACTCAACTCATATAGACAGCAATGTGCAAGATAATCATATTCGTGTTAAAACCTATTCGTCTCGACATGTATTTAATTATTTATAATTAGTACTTTTCTTCTCACAATTCATCAACACCCCACCACCTTGAAAACAGAAGTATACAAGCCTCTGTTGATTTATCCTACTTTGTTTCTTGAAGCTCCAATGTAAATGGCCTCAAAACTTCGGCCCTTATGAATTAAAAATATTCAGGTTCTAAATTTTTATCAGCTCGTAGCAAACTGACCTAATAGTTGGTGGCTATTAATTTCCGAACTGTACACTGACCAAAAGTAGAGGTGATACAAACATTGATTTAATGTGCGTGTGGAGTTTGGCCAGTGTCCACCGCAGGCTATCTGACCAGCAGGCTGCCTGCTTTGTCCTTCATGATTCACTATTGATCCAAAACCCACCCTTGTTCACAGTCCTTCCGTCATATAGATTTTTCTCTTTTTCTCTTGTTACCTGCTATCTTAGTGAACCGACTGTCTTTGTAAACAAGGTCAAACTCAACACTTTCTCTCTTTCTTTCTTCACTTCCTCAATTTTCTTCTTCTTTTACTTCTTCCTTCTTCTTCATTTTCTTCTTCTTGATTCTCCTTCATCTCTTATTCTTCTTCATCTTAAATCTATTCTTGTAAACAAGCTGGATGACTCTTAAGCCAAAGCAGAATAAAAACTTGTGGCTCACACACCAGAGTTAAAGGCAGACAGTACCTTCTGTTTTTAAAACCCTTTACTGCCACACTGGGCCAGGCTAGCTTTACCCACCCCGGACATTAACTGACCTGTCCAGTTTCTCCCTGACCACTCCTAAAAGTACCAACATTACCCTCCTTCACCTTTTACCATCATTATTAATTACCAACCAGTATGGACTCTTGTAGCAGATAAAGAAGGAAAAAGGGAAAAACATGTTGAATTAGTTAAAAATAAAGCAAAATATAAAAAGACTTAAGAAAGAAGAGAAGAGTTGAAAAAAAATTAGTAATCAGTCGAAAATGCACTAACTTTGCTTTTTTTGTCATAAGAGGCTAAAATCTCTTTGGGAAACAATGCAACTTTTTTATCACGATTTAATTACTTGACAATCTTCTTTGGTCCACTGGTTATAACAAGTGTCCTAATTTAAAGACTATAAATTTATAATCCATTCCCGGATGTTACACTTTGTTATCTTCTTTAGAATCCATGTTTTCTCATCTACTTCCTATCGGCTCTAGCCTCTAATTTCCTATTTCGTTTAAATTCTGTGCCTTCAATTTCTTCATAATTGTTTTTCTAATAATATGGTCTATAGTTTGATAACCGTTGCTCTTTATAAGTGCAACCTTTGTTGGTATAATTTCCAAATTTTTCATCATTATTCATGAAAATATTCCCCCCCCCCAAATCCACACTATATGGTAAAACATCCTGTCTCTATAGAGACACACTCAATAAAGTATGGCAGCCAGTGACAAAGTCCTGGTTTCTGTTGCATGTGTCAGCTTAGTGATACTTGCAAGTCTTGAGTCAGGTCAAGACCAGGACTTCATTTCTACAAGTTTTCATGACTACCCCCTTGGCAGCATGCAAGTCCACCGAAGGGATACTTCCACCCTAATCACACAGCCAAATGTGTACTCAATTAGCTGCTGAGTGCACAGGGAAATTTGTCCAAATGAAGTTTTCCACTCTCTTCACTCATACCGGGAATCGCACCTGGGGCCTTCTGTGTGTGAGACAGATGTGCTAACCATTACACAATCCACCCAATAATCCGGCATAATTTTTTCCTCATCTGTAACACACACAATGTACAAACTCATTTTGATTATTTTTCTGAAAAGTAAACTGCATAACTCGTCCTATGACTTTGAAACCTGCCAATAATTTCTCGACAATTTGAGTGTGGGGAGGGTGCGTAGTTAACAACATGGAAAACTGAATGAACTGAAGAATTCAAACTTGGTTTGTGTTCACTTTTCACTGATGCCATTGGGAAAGACATGAATCCATCTCTTCTCAGACTAGGTAACCAATACTTGGAGACAGCTAACTCTGATTCCCAAGGCAGTCTGAGTGGCTCCATCAGACTATTTCACCCATGACACACCCATGATAAAATCATCTGACCCTAACTGAGTTATAGAGTATGTCCTTTTTTGACCCTGCCTTTTTGGCATCTGTTTCTGACCTGTCTCTGCTGTAGTTTATTCATCTGTCCTGTTCTCTGTGCATTTTTCCCTAATTTTATAATCATTTTTATCCTAATTTCATTAAATTTGATTAAAAAATGCCCTCAACCTTGGAATCTCCTGTCTATGATTCGTTCATAACTAGGGGTACAGTCATGCCAGAAGCAAGACAAAATGCTAAAAAGTTATCTGCTCTGATACCTAAAAAGTTAGCACTACCCTCCTGTTCACAAGATTCACCAATGATTTTTTTTGTTGTGATTCTTTTTCTGTTCCTTCAAATTGTAATTCACTTCAAGAAGTTCTTGATAATGTTGACCCACATCTCTTCTACAGTATTTTTTTTCCTAATTTGATGTCTGATTCTCAGCCAATAAGTTCTCCCTGATTATGGCTTTTGAGAATGTCTGATCCAATCCTTTATCTTCAGAATCTCTCTTTCAGTCACCTACGGTTAAGTTCCTCTCAATGTCTTCATTTCTAATTCCTGAAAATAAATTATAATATTAGCCTGAATCTTTTGTTGTAAATTCTTACTAACATTTTGCTTCGAAGCTCCTCAGAAAGGATGAAAATAACAAAAAGAACATGTCTGCTGGCATCAACCTAGAAAGAGAGAAAAATCTTACTCATATTTTAAAACTCGGATGTTGTTAATTTTAGAGACCATCAATCAAAACTGTCAACATAGGTTCCTTTAGTTTTTAAGTTGGTCTGGTTGGCTGGCTGGTTACCAATCTATCTATCTATCTATCTATCTATCTATCTGTCTGTCTATCTATCTTTCTATCTATCTGTCTATCTATCTATCTCTCTATCTATCTATCTATCTATCTATCTATCTATCTATCTATCTGTCTATCTATCTATCTATCTATCTATCTATCTATCTATCTATCTGTTTATCTATCAATCAATCTATCTATCTATCTATCTATCTATCTATCTATCTATCTATGTGTTATGTGTACTGGCCACACCCTTTTTCCAATTTTGTTTGCATTGATAACCCCCAACACAAGATGCTCCGAAAAGATGTTGATGGTTTTTATTCAATGACTAAGTAAACCTGTTTTTCTAATTATTCATAAATATTGCATTGTAGCGTTTGAATTTTTTTATCATCATTAAAATATTCTGGAAAATCTGGATATTATTTCCACAGCAAAGCATCTAAAATACAGTGAAGAAACATCTAGAAACATGTAGATTCTAGAAAATCTAGATGTTATCAATAAACCCATCAGAATAAAGCCCCAAAAAGGTCAAAAAAGTCTTTTTTTTCTTCAAAAATTTGAAAAAATATTTTGAGAACAGGTCTGGTAGAGTGCTGATGACAATTTTCAAGTTTTTTGACAAAACGTTATGGCCAGGAGCACTGGAACACATAAACACATGCCATCATAAAAAGAGATAGAACCCTTAAACACCTTTGGTGGCTGCAGTTGTTTAACTCATCTGTGAATGAATATATTTTTCTAAATTTACCTAAAGGTTGAAAGGAGAAAACTTTAATCAGTAGTTATTCCCCTTCATGATAACATTCGATTTTTTCATATGATTCTAGAATCAATTTCAGGCAAATATTTAGTTTCAAATCCTTTTCTTGATTCTTCTAAATTTTTTCAGTGCAACTATCAGTTATTATAAAGAGAGAGAGAAATACCTTTGGCCCCATCAAATTAATATCATTTAATCTAATAATGACAAACAGAGTCCCACCTGTTTTTAATATTGCTTCTTACTGAGACGCCTGGACACTGAAGTACACAGACAGAGCCTGGTGGGGAGCTGGAGGTCTAGACATCCCCGCAACTTCTTTAAGACCAACCCTCGTAATTTGTGCGTTAATGATGAGAAAACCTTGGGTTGGGGAGGAAAACAGATGAATATAAAAATTTTTTAAATCATGACACTCCACCAGAAAGTTATATTTTATCAAAACTTAGGTACATGTTGCAAACCAGTGTTGCCAATTAGCACTTTTCACGCTAAATTTAGTGCGCTTCTTGCTTTGGCAGCATAAAAATCCAATGAGCAAACGCATTTTTAATGCATTTTAGCACCATTTTTTGGCTATTTTTATCTATTTTGAGTTAGTTTTTATTTGAGTTGGCAACATTGCCTGGACCCTCACAACATTTTTAACCTGCCACTGCTGAAGTAGGAGTGGCAAATTGTTAAAATGAGAATATATTTTGCTGAGCAACAATGGAAAGGAATTTTGGGAATAAGGTCTACATTAAGGCTGGGTCTTGGCAACTAAGTATAAGGTAATGTTTCTATTGGCAGTCATTGAACATATGCAAAAAAGCTGGAGAGAAATAGGTATGCAGTGTATCTCTGCATTTCCACCACTGTTGCGTAAGGGGGATCTCTACGCAAATCATGTCCTCAAGATAAGACCAGAAAAAAAGGGTTTTTGATACTCATAGAAATTGATAGATAGGCGTGGGTTGGGGTACAATAAAAATAAGCATAAATACATTTTGATTTAGAAATAAAAACATTTTTCTTGCCATCACTCTTTCTGCCATTGGAAATGAACATATTTATTATATGTATATGTGTATGTATGTGAGATTGTACAAACATGTACACAAAACTACTGATATAATTGTAGCTTTCTCAACATTCATACTAATATATATATATATATATGTACAAATGTATTCATATATACATATATAAACACAGACACAGACACACAGACACACAGACACACACACACATATATATATATATATATATATATATATATATATATATATATATATATATATATATATATATATATATAAGGTTATACAGAGACATACAAAGATATACAGGTTTCAGACATACAAATATTTATAGTCATATGTACAATGTTTTTTTTCTATTATTTTCTTATCAACAATTCAGGCAAGTTTTAATTTTTTTTTAAACATCTTTATTGCAGAAGCCAGAAAATTTACTTGATTTATGTTGGCATTATTGATTAAAAAATAAATAAATGAAGATGATAAGAAGATAAATAAAGAGAGGCAAGAAAAATATTCTGTAAAAATGTCAGAAAGTGAGGAAACCATTTGCTTCCTTGCTGGAATATGAATCAGCAAAATCTGGAAATAATAGAAATCAGCAACGTCTAGAAATAATTGCAATCAACAAAGTCTACAAGCGTGTGCCTGTTCATGTTGCCCAGAATCTTTGTGATAGATTTGATAAAAATGACCAGAGATATATTTTTATCATCAGGACAGGATGAGAAACATATAAAGCTTTCCATCTTCTGAGAATCAGGCATGTTTGAATTATGGCAAAAGTTATAGGGTTACGTCACAAAGATTCTTAAAGGAGAGTGATAGAGTAGACATGAGAGGCCCCTGGGGTCACTGGCAGTCACAAATATGAACATGTCTACTCTGTCACCCTCCTCTGAGACCTTAAAGAGTCTCTACATGTGTGCATTTGTTAAATGTCCATAGTAGGGGCATTTCGGCCAAGAAGGCAAGGTAAGCACTGCTTTCTGTGAAAAAATCATAATGGTCAGATATTAAATATGAAAAGTAAATCATTTCCATTTCATATGAGATTTTTAATTTAATGCACTAAATTTAATGAATAATCTAGTGAATTGATATTTTCATCCTTAACAAGGCATAGTTCTCGTGTGTCTTTTAATGTCAGTATATTCAATGCGAGTAACTACATAAAAGAGACGTGCTATGATAACTGATCTCAGCCTGAGTTTTTAACATTAGATAGAGGCAGGAAAATATCTGTTTAAGCTCAGCCGACTCACATTCGTACGTAGCTAACAGATGCTCCCATTTCTACTTGGCGTTGGGAGCATTTGTTTCGACAACTGCTTCTGTCAGCTACTTGATAACTAATCTAATTCAAAATAAAAATAAATTTTTTATATAAAACCTATTTTCTTCCATAACAAAGTTATTTGCCAACAAAGGTCGGGAGGTATATGTATTACCCGGAGTCTTTCCGTTCTTTTCATCTAGTCTACACTATATCTCCAAAAGTTCTCAATGAATTTCAATGAAGTTTTGCAAATACCAAGGAGGAAGTGATTAAATTTGGGAAGGATCTAAGGATATATTTACAATTGAGTTAGTGTACAACATCGGCAGAGGTATGCACTGTTTGTGTGCTTTCTAGTTACAGAAATTTGTCTTCAGATTTTTTTTTTTCTTAAATAAAATCAATGGAAAAAATTAATGCTAGATATTCACTTATTAAAGCATTTTGTATTTATTCATTGATTAATGAATTTTTTTATGAAGATACTAAAAAAACTTGGTAGAAACATATTTAACATGTAGGACCGCGGACCCACCCACCCTTATTCAATTTTATGTTACCTCAATATATATCAAACATGATCAATAGGTGTTTGCATTCCAGAAAGATTAATCTTTTTTGCTATCTAAAATAAGTTTGATGAGGGTCAATTAATGCCTTTAAACATTTAAAATTTAAATAAAGTAAGTGAGTAGTAAAGTAATGCCTTGTATAGCAACATTTTACTTCGATTTGTTAAAATATATAATAGATTTATGGAGTGTAAAGGCTTTTGTTGATAATTTACTTTATGAAAATCGACTGACAGCCTACCCTGAGTATTAAACCATGACACAAGGCTGGTCTTTGGATAGATAGATAGATTGATAGATAGATACATATGAACAGACTGAGATAGGTAGATGGATATCAACTGATTGAGATAAATACATCAATATGAAGAGTGATATAGATCAATAGGTATGAACAGACTGAGATAGATAGAAATAGGCTGAGATAGATACATACATAGATATGAACAGAGAAAGATAGAGAGATAGACCTATCTATCTTGTTCTACACTTAGAACCTCTCAACAATGGTGTTATAGCTTTTTTCCTGTTATCACATAGGCAGGTAAGTTAATTATGGGAGAGATATTTGGTAAAGAGCTCACTCACTTTTTTTTTTCTGACAATCATTATGACAAGATGCTTAAGGTAACTGGTGATAGAAAAAAGTGCAGAGAGAAATGGATTCATGCCTTTTCCACACACTTTTACAGTTACAGTTGGAATTCAGATTCATTTCAGTAATTCTGTTTTCAGTTCCAATAACCATCACGCTATCCCTATATCCAACCTCATGATATTGAACAACTGTAGCCACCAAAGGTGGTCAAGGGTTCTATCCCCTCTTATGTGTGCGTGTGTGCTTGTGTTCCAGTGCTCATGGCAATACCGTTTTGTTTACTGACTTGAAAATTGGCATCAGTAGTCCTCTAGACTACTTCTGAAAACATTTGTGGGGGGAAGCTTTGTGCCTTTTGAGGTGCCTTATTCTAACAGACTTGTCAATAACATCTAGATTCTCCAAAATGCAGATGTTTCTAGATGTTTTTTTTTACTCTATTTTAGATGCTTACCAGTGGAAAACACAAGTGATGTCATAAATAGAATTTATTCTGATCATATTTATATATCAATGGAATTTTTTTTCTAATTTTGATGTTACAGTTGTTTAATCATTGACTCTGATGGCAAGTTATGTATCTTCCAACACAATTGGACAGACTATGGCTACTTATTTATCAATTATAACTTGATAATTCATACATTTCTCATTCTCTGATTCTTTGTGGGATTTTTTCTTGAATGATTTTTTATGATGTGATAGATGAGAGGTTCCAGATCAAACTTCCAAAAAATGTCCAGTATTCAGAAGTATACCGGAAGAGAATACCGGCCAGCTGGTTAAACATGGGCTAAAGAAGTGTGGGATGAAGGCATTGAGAAGTGAGAAGAATTAAGCTTTTAAGGATTGCTGTTGGCACTAATGAGCTGTCCATGTTCAATGCTCTTTTGATTACTGAATAGACGAAAAATGACCAAGATGCACTTTTGCCCCGCAGGCAGGCAAAACCAAAAAAGAGTCTTAGGGAATATTTTGTGGAAAAAAAAAGGCACCAGAAAGAATTCTTCTAAAGAACTGTTTATTGAGGAAAGCTAAGGGCCAATTATAAAGCAAGGGAACAAACTGAAAAGACCTCTCCCTAACTTCCAAAATAAATAAAGAATGAATGAAAAAAAAAAGAAAAGAACTGCTTTGAATATGGAGAGACTAACATGGACTTTCACACATACCCACCAAGAGCTTTGTGTAGATATACATTTATATGTTAATCAGCTTGCATACATACTCAACTATAATTTATTGCCCCACAGCTAAATCTACTTATCCTGTTTTCAGTCAACCTGCATCTGGGAGTGCACGTCTTTGTTATCCTGCATCCTAATTCTTCTGAATTTTGCTTCTGAATAAATCCTTGAATATCAATTTTCCAAAATAACTTCAACCTTAATGTTCTGACCCTTTCTTCAGTATTGCAGAAGATGATAAAGAAAGCAATTACAATGATTCCCAAGTTGTTTTCTCAGTAGTTAGAGCAATGGTCTTGGATCTGAGGTCAATGTGCTTTTGTCCTGTGGCTATCACAGCTTTTGGTGTAAGGAAATTTTAATTGCAAGCCAGTTAGACTCATACCGGATATGCCAGCATTTGATATGATAGACATTTGATTTAAAAAAGACTTTGCAAATATTATGTTGCATTCAATGCACTGGTATTATGACTAGGAGCCATTTACTAAACAGTTACAATGCTCGGATGAGTTGCAGTGAATGATGACAAACATTCAATTTTTAAAAGTCTAATAAAAAAAATCACTCTGCATCTAATGCACTGGTATTATGTGTAAGGGGCCATCTACTGAGGCTCAATATGAACAGTTATGGGGCTTGGATGAGTTGCAGTTAGTAGTAATCCTTCAAATACATATTTAACATCAGCATGCTATGTATAGAATATATATATTCACAACTGTAGAAATTAATCAAAATTTAGAATTAAATGACAATATAAAACTATATAGGTTCAATCCATTTATATGGCAATCAGAAAATAGAGGAAAAAAATCTAGATCTAATATCAGAAGCACAAGTTAATGATTTCACTGTATCAAATGAGAGGGAATCAGTCCTGAAACAGTGATTTTGCTGACTCTTAAGGGTACCTTTCATTATTTTTAGAGGAGGAGGCTTTTTTTAATCATCATTCCCATTTAATGCTCAGAGTTAATTTCATTCCATTTGATTCACTTTTAGCACAAAGAAACCCAATTGGAATGTATTCTGAATTTGGTAACATTTTCATGATTTTTATACTCAAATTATTTGTTTTAAGATAAAGACTTTTATTCGTATCCGTATTGTTTAACATTATTATTAGGATTAGGTGGGCCCCTTTTACACATTTTTCCCCGTGGAAAATTTCAGCCCAGTTCAGCACTTCAAAATGTACTTAAAATCAATTGTTCTTTTGATTGTGATGGAAGTCAACAGTTCTTACAGTGAGGAAAATTCCATGTCAAGATCTATTTTCAAATCGGTTGAAAGCATTTGTTAGGAATTAGGTGACCCAATGAGAAATGGTTAAAGAGAGGCAGAAACCATTCTTTTCTTTTAAATTGGTCAATAGCATTAGTGAAGATAGGAAGATACAATATAGGGAGTGGACTTAGAAAGAAGAATATTTCATCTTTTTTACTTCTCCCTACGTCATATTATTCTATTATTTAGATCCATTCTCAAGATAGAAATATAGAAAGTTCAAGAAAGAATGACCGAGGGGAAAGAAAGCATACTATACAGTGTTTGTATACACTTCATGTATATATTTATAACTATTTCATTTTGGATAATATCTTTCATTTCATTTTTCATCATTTTTTCCACCCATTTTAATGGGGGTGAGCTTAAAAACTCAATCAGAAGTAAAAATAAAAGTTTTTTCAGAGACCAAAATGTAGAGAAATGCTGTGAAAAATGTACAAACCATGTTGCAGTTTTTGAACAGATTCTTTTGGGAAGGGTGAAGAAGAAACAAAATAACTTTTATTTCTTCTCATGGCTTTCAAGGAAGGTTTTTAATAATATGTTAACTATACAATGATGATTTTTAAATTGACTTTGAGGAATTCATTTTTATTTTAGGCTATAGTCAACTGATACAGCTTGAACCTCTCTTTTTTTAAGTGGAAACTTCCCCCAAATGTAACTCATTTCGCCTAATGTGTATGCACACACACACACACTCACATACACACACACACACACACTCACACACACACACATATATATATATATATATCAGTCACGTCAGTGTCGTTACATCGTCTATCAAGACAGATGAATGCCTTCTTCCTCTTGACAAAACTTCTCAATTATCATTCTGAAATCTAAATTCAACCTTAAATGAACACGTTAATTTATTTCATCACAATTTAATGGTCTTCTGCCTCACATTCCAGTCCATCCAGGAATTTATCTTAGACCCCAAACCATCGCACTTCATACCAACAACCATTATTTGTTTATTTATCTAAACAAAACAAAACCAACCAGTATTTACTCATTTGCTCAATTCACTTAGCATTAGAGTTGGCCTGCCGAAAATCCTTAATGTGTCCTGATGTGTTCTCTACTCTACAAGACAACTCTATCATTCCTAGTGGAGCTCTCAGGCCTAAAACCCACCCTTTACTTTAGTTTCTGCCACCATTTCCCTACACTACATTTCATTAATCAAAGCTAGTATAATTTGGCCACAGCAGAGCTTAGAATCACCTAATTACTCATTAGATATCAACAAGTTCATTTCAGGAGCGAAGGGGAGCCAGGATGGAGATAATGGCTGACACCCACCTCCTTTCCTTCATGCAAAAGACACAAAGAAAACCATTTGATTATTAATTCTGTTTGCTTGATTTGATAGGATGCTATTTTTTTTTTCAAATCTATATGCATAAACCCCTTACTAATGGTCAGGATGGTTGTTGGGTAGAGGGGAAGAGATGTTCCCTCTGCCCTAGTAAATCATTTGTGTCTTGCTAGGGGTTGGATAGATTCTGTTCGAGTCTCTTCCAAGATGTTTGGTGCCGACTGCTGTCAGGGTCTTGAGATTAAAATGGTTGGGCCGGATTGAAAAAAAGTTATTTAAAATACAGGATGAAGTATTACAAATAATAAGAAAAACATTAGATAGATGGCCTTCTTTATATTTTTCTGGTGTTTTTCATTCACTTCTTATCCTAACATGATATTCATACAATGACATTGATGTTTATGGAAGACATATTCTGGTATATAAATATATAATAATATATATCTATATGTCTTTACATGTACAGTTTTATAATGTTATGTACTTGAATATGAAAATAAGGAGTTATATCTATGCAATTTTATATTCATGTAAATACATAAACATAGAAGGGTATATATATATATATATATATATATATATATATACATGTGGGTATGTGTGTGTCCTTCCCACACATACATAGGCACACACTATGCTTAGAAACCCCTATGCATTCAAAGACTAGAAAATATATTTGAATCTATGTAAATTCTGAGATTAGATTTTATTTATTAATATTCTCATATTACATCTATGTAAATATATACATATACACTTGTATTTCAATATATAAAAACGTTCACTTTTATCGGTGCATTTCAGTATATTTATAAGGTCTATATTTACTAAGAAATAAGAAAAAAAATCTCAAATTTTCATTTCATTACCTTTTTTTGGAAATATTGCCTTCTAAATTTAAAAAAAAATATTCCTTGATTTTCAAATAATGAATTACATCATAATGGCCTTTACTTCTTTTTTCAAAGCTAAATACACCCAGTATATATTTATACACACTTTCATGTAAGCATACAAATGTTTATATGTTTTTATACACATATATAAGATTAAAAGTGCAACTGTGTATGTTTAATCATTTTTGATTTTCAATTTTTATTCTTTCCAACTGTTTTACTCTTCCAAGGGCAGATTTGAATTTTTCTGAATTCCTTATTTGGGTTTTCAGCTATCTTGCATATCATTTTGCCTACATGGAACATTAAATTCTCCATATATGTCAACATTTTTGTTGATTGATCGCGATCAAGGCTGAGAATGAGAGTTACAGATTTTTGCTATTTGTTCCTCAAAGGTAATTTTGTAGGAGAGTGGTATGCTGAAATACTCACTGACTCACTTTATTTTCTGTCAATCATTGTGGCATGTCAGTGACAAGCCATTTAGTCTTGATATCTGACAGTGAGAGTGTTCAGAAGAAGTGAATTCATGCCTTTCCAAATAGCATTAGCATGGAGTGGGCATGAACAACCTCAGGCAAAATTTGAAATCATTCTGCTAATTCCATTTTCCATTGCTGATAACCATTACACCATCCCATACCTTCAAATAATCATTACATTATCCAATACTTTCCAATAACCATTACGCCATCCCATACTCTCTAATAGCAATTATACCATGCCATAGCCTCTAATGACCATTACACCATCCCATGCTTTCCAATAACCATCACACCATCCTATATTCTAGTATGTATACAGATAAAACTATACATTTTTATAGATTTTGTAAACATAGATGTAGTGTGCTGTTTAAACAATAACTCTTACTGAATTTTCTAAGGTATTTTTTTGAATTTATATTTTATATGTTAAGAGTTTTGATGAATGCATTTCTCATCCAACATGAATAAGTTGGAAAATGTATCCAGATTATTGGAGAAGAGGAAAGGAAACTGCAAGTTATAAGATTCAAATTGATACAAGAGAAGAATCCAAATCCATTTTGCCACCTTGCCATGGGGAAATGGCTTGCAAGTTCATCTTGTAGACTTTTACTTCTGTAGTGAGTTTGATCTTCACTGGGGGTCCAACACTTCTAACCTTGAGCCAGATTAGAATAAATTGAATAATGGCATAATTACATGTTTCCCATTAGCACCAATGGTCAAGATTTCAGATGTTGATTCTCAAAGTAGATAGGTTCTCCCTACTTTGGGGATTGATGCAACAAAATCTCCCCACTACCACTATATGCTAAATTCAGTAAATATCAAGAATTAATGCTCTTGTTTATCGTAGATAAAAAAATGATTGAACTTGTTTAAATCATACTGAAAAATATGGAACCGAATAAATGTTTGCTGTTTATTCTCTGAGAATTTTTGAAGGCTCTGTAATTTGCAGCAAGCAAAATAAAAGTATAGTAAAATATTTAGGTCCATTCTTGAGTTTATTTCCATTGAAAGAGTTTTACTGTCAAAGATCAATATTAAAATTAAATTAAACATGTCTTGATCTTCATCATTTCAGGTATTTTTATTTTTTACAAACAGCATTCTTGTTCAAAAACCTAAGAAAAAATGAACTGAACTAAAATGAGCAAAGAAAAGAAATCCATTCAGTGTTGGATATTTCTAACCTTGTTTGGTTTTAACCATTTTGTCTCAAGTTCTTATGGAGAATATTTTGTTTGAAAAGTGTGTAGCTTAGCCACGGAGTCTTTACTCTGAGTAAATTAATCATTTGGGACTTGGGATAGGAATTCACTTAAGTAAACCTAATTACATTATTGGGTGAATAGCATTATTTCTGCAATGCCTAAAGTTGATCTAATGGTTTCATTTTTAATCACTTTGTGTCATGGAGAAATGAAATTTTGCAAATTAAACAAAAAACTTTTTCTCTTTTTCATTTTATTCTTGAACATTTGCACATTTGCCAAATGTTTCTGGGGAATATTTTCAATTGTATGAAACTTAGAAACTAGTTTGGTTCATTTTTGTTGTTTTTTTACCCCTGCCAGTGAAGCTGGAAGAGGTGTATGTATTTACTCCTGTCTGTTCGTTCACACAATATCTCTAAATATTCAATGAATTTCAATGATTTTTTTCTGGATAGAGAGGATAAAAAATTAGACATTAAATTTTGGAGGTGGATCCAGGAATCTTTTTGTAGTTACCCCCCCCCTCCATTCAGTTTTTAGTGATAATGGTTGTAGCAGAGGTATGCACTCTCTGAGTGCTTCCTATTCATTAACAGTGAGTATAAGAAGAAGGTTTTATTCAGAATCCTCATTTCTTCTATATATTCTTTTCAGTCTTTCTTTTCTCTTCTCTATTCTTTTCATTCTCTCTTCTTCTTTTCTCTCCTTCCTTTTTTCTTGCTATTCTTCTCCCTTTTCCTCTTCCTCCTTCTTGATTGTGATGAAAGATGGCAGTTCTTGAACAGGGAACATTTTGAAAAGAGATAGACAGCGTTCTTTTCTTTTTCAATCATGTTGGTAAAAATAGAAAGATGATATAGAGAGTGGGCAAAGAAAGAGGAATATATTTTTTCCCCCTTTACTACATTATAGTAACCGTTTTTTAAGAGTAATTCATGAGATAAAATAAATAGTTTTTCTTCTGATCCCTTTCTTCTTTCCTTTCTTTCTTCTTCCTTTCTTTCTTTCTTTTCTTTAAACTTTTCTTCTCTCCTTCAACTTCTCATTCTTTTTTTCCTACATCTTTGTTGATTATCTTTCATTTTCCTCTTCAACTTTTTTGCTCTCTCTCTCTCTCTCTCTCTCTCTCTCAGTGATTGTGTTTATTCTTCTATGTGTGTGTGTGTTCAGTACCTTTCTTCCAAGAAATTCGTACAATTAATCAATTTGTATGTCACTGATAATTTGATCTTTATGAATGAATATTGATAAGCTCACTTCTAAAAAGTAACTTTTCTCCACATTTTTCTTTTTATTGTCTGCAAAGCCAGAACGGAGAAATAGAGAAGATAAGGCGGGGGGGGGGGGGGGTCAGCCATTTTTGGGGGGGTGTCATTGTTATTATTGTTTCTTTCTTTTCTTTTTGAATTTCACTTGTGTCCAGAAATATTTCTACATGCCATTTTGAAATCATCCCCTACACACTATTGACAGTTGGCAACTGCTGTAATGTTTCTTGTCAAACACTAATAAGATTTGGTCATTTATCAAATATATTATCTTTAATTAGCCAATTTCACTTTACATTCTTTGGATGTTTTTGTTTTCTGATTTTTAAAAATCAATTTTATTTATGCGAAAGTAATAGCTTAGTATTATCAGTGACAAATCATTTACCATCCAGGGGGCCAGGTGTGGGGACTGTGTGGAGCTTTTGTAAGGTTCCTCCTGATCTTGACACCCTCCCTCACATTCATTGAGTAGAACAAAATGACATTGAGTCAGATAAAATAAATGAAATTGTTGAACTATGTATAATTGTCAACATGTACAATATCATAAAGTTATATGAATCAATTATAGAATCTAAAATACTCACATCTAAATGCCATTAAAGCATTTGTTCTGCTTGTGGGCCTTTTCCCTTCTGAACCCATAAGCTTAAGCCTACTCAGCTAAATAGTTAATCAGCCACTGAGTGTTACATAGTAAGTTACAAATTGTGACTTTTTTTTTAGAAGTAAAAAACATTAGATCTATTCCATAATGAAAATCTTGCTAACAGTTGTCTGCACAACATAAACATCAAGGAAGGGACTCCCTGGTTTTGAAAAGCAAGAACGAAAGGTTTGAGAGCACAAACCCTTCTCAAAGTGCTTCTTCAAGGAACAGATTAATTGTCATTTTGAATTTAAAACTGAAATAATTAATCAAAAAAAATTGGCTGATACAATATACATCTACAATACACAAACATTTTTTTAAAGGAATTTCAAGACAGTTATTTGAGTAATTCTGAAAATAGACCCATCATATTACAGAAAGTCAAGATACCAAATGGCTGCCATAAGATTTTTTTGGAATGTAATTATTTTTTGTCATCAAAAATATCTCAGGTTAAATGCTTTTACAGTTTAGAAAAACTAGGAAAAAACTGACATAATTATAAACAGATGACGAAAAGAGAGAAAAATACTGCCAGGCCTAATTAAATTTCCACAGCAATTAAAATGTCACAATATGAGGTATACAAGAAGCAGTGAAGTTTTCCGGTGATCACCTTTGTAAGAAAAAATAAAGACGAGGCAGAATCTTATCATTCTTATGAAAAATGAACTCCATGAACACTAATTTCCATCCTGCAAACTGGATGTATATTTGTAAGAAATAAGATATGTTTATAAACTGAAACTAGACAAGCACATTTTCCAGAAGAAACAGCAAGTTTGAAGAAACCGCAAGTTTTGATCTGCAGATTCTAAAAGCATAAGATAACATTTTGTGGTGTAGCATTTTTTGGTGAGAGCACTGCGTATTCTAGTGATCGTTTCCATGGTCATACAATTTTATTTCTAAAAAAGAATTTTCTGAAATTTAATCTGGAGGTATTGCATTGTGTGTATAGCCACAATGTAGGGGTAGTGGCAAATTTATAGATATACCCCAAAATGTAAACAGTTCTTCCCTAGTGCATTGCAAGGGAGCAAAAGAAGTTATGGAACATGAGGAGGATGGTGGTGCCAATAGTGGTCTGAGCCCTGGGAACAGTCCCAAAAAGTTTAGCAAGAATGCTGGAGGAACTACAAGAGATAGCCTGATGATACAACGTGTGCCACTAACATAGTAGAACTTGACGTTTTATCAAAATTTAATTTTGTCTGTTTGTCTCTTTACTGCTGTCAATCAGTTTCAAACCAAATTATGTTTTTACTTGAAAAATGTCCTCAAAGTAGGTGGTATGGCCTTACAATTAACAGCATGAAAAATGGAATTTGCCAACTGAGTTCAAATTCTGGCTGAGGTAGTTTATGATCACTTTGCATTAATGTCCTTGAGAAAGGCAAAAATCTACTTCCCAGCCTATGGGTAAAATCACCTGGTCGACAGAGCCCTTTCAGCCTTGTAATGCAGTCCATCTAAAAGAAGGCTACCCTGACAAAAAACCTACAGCTTGTCAGTCACCTTGGCCATCACACTGAAGCAGAGCACCAAGCCAGAATGGCCTCTGTCAGATATCCACTGAAGAAAAAAATGCCACCAGTTCAGGCAC
>OY735217.1:46802517-46865017 GCA_963457665.1 Thysanoteuthis rhombus | reverse complement strand
TCTATTGTAGATGTTTTCCTGTGGAAAACTTCACTGTTATAAATAGAATTTATTCTGACCATGTTTATTCTTTGTTTAAATTTCCTCACATTACTTCAAATTTTGACACTGTGGTTGTTCAATTATCCTCTGTGATGGTAAGTTTTTTTTGATATGGAATACTTTTAAAATATCTATTTTTTTGCAATATAATTTACAGTCATTTTTCTCATACTCTCTCTCACACAATACATATATAGAGAGAGAGAGAAAGAGAGAAAGATAGAAAGATTCTGACTTTTTCTTGAAGACTTGAGCCAATTTTCATATTAGAAACAGTCAACCCAAACAGTCAATATAGGTTTCTTCAGTTCTCAAGTTGGTCTGGCTGGCTAATTATGTTATGTATGCATCAAACATTCAGACTGCACCAATGAAGCTAGAGGGCTGAAAATTTAAACATTTATTCCTTATTATGTCTACAAAAATTATTTTGTTTTTTGTTTTGTCCCCCAACAAATAACTTTTTAATGAGAAGGATTCAATTTTCTATGTAAGTTGATGCTAAATTATTTCCCAGATTGTGCCCAGCAGTATTCATGCTTGTTTTTTGAAAATTCAAACTTTCTATTGATCACTGCCCAACAAAAGATGATAGAAGTAATTTATTCATTGACCACCTTTTTTCCAATTTTTTAACTGATCACCCCCAACATGACATGCTGCAAAAAGATATTGGTCACGTGATGGTTTCTGCTGAGTGAGTAACCAGACCTGATTTTATATCTTATTTCTATTGCAATGCCCTTAGGACATTCAAAAGCCACCACCATTTCCCATTTCTCTTGTCAGTTCATAGAGAATTAAGGATTTGTCTTCTGCTAGTGGGTCTTCTTTGAACAAAAATACATTGAAGATATTCTAAGTTTCCAAGTCAAAACAGAAGCCATTAACATCCCAGCCAAATTTTGGAAGATAAATATTAGGTCAGATGCAATATTTTCTCTTTCTGCTGATAATTATTTTATGTCTGCTTAAATGAATGAGATTTTCATTCAGTCTTTGTTGACATTTTTGCAGACTCCATTTTGATAATGTTCTTTAGAAAGAAAAAATATCTAATTTATTGGCTGATTATTCTGTTTTAATTTGAATGTATATGAATAAAATCAAATACTGTGGCTGGATTATCCAGAAAAAATTAGAGTAATTGTCTTTGTTCTTGCTTTTTTTTGTTTTTATTTTAAATGGGAAAAAGTCGGAAACTGACATCATTGGAATAAATTATTGGATTCCAATGGATTCCCCTCTGAAATTTTTCAAAGATTCATCGTAAATTTTGTTTGAGTGTTGAGAAAGAAATGAAAAGATTCTATTTTCATAAATCTGTGTAAATTCTGCTTAAACAGAAAAAAAATGATGAATTTATAGGTTAGGATTTCTTCTGGAAACAATATGCAAACATAACAAATTATGAATAATAGCCTGTTTGTTTTGGTGCTGACGGGTCCCCAATATTGGGTCAGATTCAAAATCTTCTCTTTCTGCTGATAATTGGCTGATCATTTGGACACAGAAACTACCATGTCCTTTTCCCTAAATTTAGAAATCAAATGACACAGCCATGGTTGCAATGCTTAAATACAGTGAAAAACTTATCAGTCATGGTTTGAATGATTTAAAAAAATATTGAATTTTAACTTAATCTTATTAGAAACCATCAAACAAAACTAGAACTGTCAGTATTGGTTTCTTCGGTATTCAAGTTGGTCCTACTGGCTATGTAAATATTACAGATGCAGGCTGCACCAATGAAGCTGATAATTTAAGCATTTACTCCTTGTTATGTCTACAAAAAAGTTTCTTTTTAATGCTCCCCCTGAATAAGTTTTGAGTAGGAGTTCATCTTGCAGTATAAATCTGTGCTAAATTGGTCCCAGTTTGTGCCCACATTCTCTTGAAAATTCAGACTTTTCAATGATCACTGTCCAACAAGAGACAAGGGAAGTAACTTATTCATTGATCACCCATTTTTCCAAATTTTTAATTGATCGCTCCCACCTCAGCATGTTGCTTAAGGTCACTGGATAAGTGATGGTTTCCATTGAGGGATTAACTTGACTTGTTTTTTTTTATTACTTGAGAAAAAATGAACCATTTCTGAGTTGGTAAAAAGAAAAAACATTGCAAAACTTCAGTGAAGGGGTACAACCTACTCAACTCCTGTTTTCCAACCATTTTTTTGGGGGGGGGGTATCATCCAGCATCCTCTTGTAGATAATTTAAAGTGTATTTTCTGTATAATTCTCTTTTGTCTTGATCAGACCAGGCAGGTGAGCAACCGTAGGGTATTGGTGTGTGTGTGTGTGTGTGTGTGTGTGTGTGGAGGGGGGCACTGGGATAGAAAAAGGAACAGACAAGTGTCAGCTGCAGGTGAGGGACGGAATTTTGTAAATTCACCATGGCAACCACCCAGGTGAAAATCTCAACCAGAATCAACAAAAGGTCATAAAACAAATATCTTTTCTTCTTCATCCACCCCCATCATTGCCCCCCAATTATTATTCCCCACACCATTTGTTGCTGCTTACTAAAAATGGTGTAAATCTATGATGAACTGATGCGATGGTCTGTGAGTTGCATGGTGAAATGAGGAGGCTCCATTGTTATTGGACTGACCATATCCACACCATGTCTGACCTCTCCATTCACCATTCTGTCCCTCATTTGAAATGGACTTCTGGCTGCCCAAACCAGATTCTACTGCCAGCCTGATAATCTTATTTACTGAATATATATTCATTGTATTCGCTTGTGCCTTCGTCTTCGCCCAACAGCTTTTTCTGATTGGCCATAAATATAATAAACTGCCAATTTTTATTGGCCAAACTGTATCAGCTGACTGCAAAAATAATACTGATTGCTTTCAGTGCAAAGATATAAAATAGTATCTCCTCAAACTTTGCTTATTCACATACAGACACTATGATTTATGCAAATTTACTCAATTATCTACCAATTGTTTTTATTTTTATTTATATAGGTATAAGTCTATTGCTCAATGATTAAAAAAACATTCATTTTACACAGCGAATATCTATTTTTCAATATGATTTCTCTCCTTGTCAGTGCACAGAATTCAGTGATGAATTTTATAGATTGAATATTATACACTGGAGATTTAAGATCAAAATTCAGGCTTCGGACTTTTTCAGAGACATAGCTGAAGAGGGGGGGATGCTATTCTGAAACACTCTCTCATTCTCAAATGGAGGTGGGTGGCAAAAGCTTCATAAATAGTTGTTCACTTCCTGAATTTCTACAGACATTATACAATAACATGGATTTATTTGTACATATATGAAACGTACAAATAATAATTCAGCTTTTGGGGCTGTTTTTCACCAATTACATGATAGTGCAGGTCAATTTATTGAAAATTTTCCTTTTTCATTGAATCTCGCCAAATGTTGGAGGGGGCCCCAGGAGGATCTAAGCCCCCACTGGGCCTCCAAATCTCTAGCTACACCTCAGGAATTATTGAAGCATTTTTTTAAAAATAACTATCGTTCTAATTCTGATCATGTATTTCACTTGTTGAAATCGATCAGAACTAGATAAACTTTACTTGACAGTACAGAAGTTAGAGCATCAGACAAGGGGCGTAGAGATTTGAGGTTCTGTTCATAGTGAATATTTACTTCTCCATATCTTCCATAAGGTTTTTTCATAGATACTTGGTGAAAACTTCTTCTCTTTTGAACAACTACATCAAACAAAGATTGGAAACCGTCAACCAAAACTATCACTCAAACTATCAACATAGATTTCTCCAGTTTTTAAATGTTCTAGCTGGGTATGTATGTAAATGTATTGTGTAATTCAAACTTTTTCAGTGCCCAACAAAATTCAAGAGTAATTTATTCATTGATCGCCCCACCATTTCAATTCTTTGAATTAATCAACCCCAACATGGCATGCTGCCAAAAGGCAATGGTCACATGACGGTTTCTATTGGGTAACAAACTGGACCTTTCTTTTTTTTCTTCTTATATATTCTTCTTGGAGATAGGAAATGGGAAAGAGTTTTATAGATTTGCGTTTAGTAATAGAATCAGGTGATGTCTTTGTGGGCACTATCTCTGATTCAGGATAAATGAATTTTTAGCAATAAAAGTTTATGATGATTTGGGGAGAAATTTTATCTTTGGTAACTTTACAGAATATCACATGCACACACACACACACACAAACAAACACTCTTAAAATAGCAGCATGTTAATATGGTAGATGTAGATATTCATTTTGAGATTTATGCAATATAGTAGCAGAATATTCATCCCACAGCCAGGATATTTGGCTAGTATATAAGTATATGTATATATTGAACAAAAAGTAAGGGTCCTGTTTTGCATTATAGTTATATTATGAACAGAGCCCCCTCGTTTAAACATTTAAAAACGTCTTTTTTCTCAAAACTTAATTTAATTTCAATTCAGGAAAAACCTCCTTCACTCTTGACCCTTAAAGGACAGGATCATCTTCATTGTACACTCCCTAGAGAATAACATATAAACATGAATAAGAAGAAGATATGTATATAGTAAAACCCTCTCTAAAACCCTTTGAAAGTGTTTTTCTCAAAACTTTTTATTTCAAAACCTCCCCCAGGTACTTTGAGAAGGCATGACTGACTTTATGACTGACAAACACACAGACACCTCTCACTTAAACAAACATTTATATATTTGAGGTATAGACAAGCGTGTGTGTGTGTGTGTGTGTGCGTGTGTGTGAGAGAGAGAGAGAGAGTTTGTGTGCATTTGTGTGTATGTGTCTATGTGTGTGAGTTTGTATGCTTGTATTTGTATGTATATTTGGTAATACCTAAGAAATATCTCTTTCTTATCCTTTATTTTTCCTTTTAAAATTGCAATGATGTTATACTGTCCTTAGAAATGAAAAATGAGTGAAGTCATTGTTTCTTTAATTTCATTCTAATCCTTCGAAAGTTTCTTTTTTATCTTTTCTTTGTTGACACCGGAGAAAGATATATGCCCCTGCCCACCAACCAACCCCACCAGCATTCACCAGGGAAAAAGAAGAGCATCAAAATCACAAACATGTCCGCCAGGATTGTCTTGGTTATCCTGATGGGTATTTGGAAAGGGGATGATGATCCGTTCCTTGTATTCGAGTTTCTTCCATTAGTCTTACTATGTAGATGTAATATGCCCATTTCATTGTAAATATTATCTTGAGGATAAAAGAAGACGCAGAAAGGGAAGCCATGATCAGCCTGAAATAAATTGACCATAGTTTTATTGAACGATATTTTTAAGAAGCAAGTGAAAGCAATTTGAGAATTGAGATTATTTCTGATTTGAAGAGATAAAATGTAATAAAGGTGACGATTTGGGACTTTGAAAAAATAGATGTGTAGGATTTTGAGGGGAGGGAAAAAGGGAAAATGAAATTTTTATACAATATGTATCAAGTTTATTCAATTTCTTTTTATTCCGATCTTTTCTCTTACTGTTTGGTCGAAATAAATGGGACTAGCTGAAGCTATTCTGACATATTTGATGTATGACACTGCTTACACGAGATATACAGAAAGATAGAGCTTTTTTTGAAAAGTGGCTGGAACTATATCAATCATTGTTGTACCATGACGAATTATGATATATAAATGATGTGTCGTTGTGTATGATTTTTCAAGATTTCTCTTTCAGCATTCAGTATAAACAAATGAAAAAGAAAAACATTTTTTGATTCGTTTTTTTTTATTCTTTCGAAAAGATTCTGAATTTAAAAAAAACAGGGAAAATTTTTTTAAAAACCTTCATCGCATATACCTCATTTATCTTATTGCATAAGAAAGAAGTTTCTAACTTTTGCCTTAGAGCACGCACATGCACACACAGAGACACAAATACAGACAGAGAGACAGACACACACACACACACAGAGGCATATTGAAACTGAGAGGCACACTCAAACACACACACCAATATGCATGCACGCAGATTATTCAACAGTATAAGAGGAAGACATTGGTCGAGAGTTGAGTATTGATTGAGTGCTTGGTAAGGGAAGTGCAGATGGCCTAACGGTCAACGACATGGAAAATGGATTCAGTGAACCTGGTTCAAACTCCAGCTGAGACACTTTGTGGACACTTTGCACTAAAAGAAACTAAAAAAACTTGCATCTGTGGAAGAGCCCATTATTTCAAATGATTGGTAGGAGATATTTTTATCAGCGAACTTATTCCCTTCACAGTTACTGACAGAGAACCAATGAAATCACATTGTTCATTCAGATGAAAGGCCCCCACTCTGTCTTCATGGATAATGGAACGACATTGAAGCATCACCTCCAGAGTGCATGCTTTGGTGAAGCCAATGGAGTTCCTGGGATGGCCAGCAGGGGAAAGAAAAGAACAATACATATGGCATCAGCTTGGCTGCAGGAGCTGCCGGAAGGATGTCAAATAAATGACTCACCACCATAAGGGAGCTCCACCCCCAGGTTTGGAATTCTCCAAGACCTCTTAAAAATAGAAACCCCAATTTGCCTAGCTAATTTATTGTAGCTGTGTTGGGAGAAAAGATGGATTCATGTCTTTCCCAATGGTATTTGTGCAAAGCAAACATAAACCATCCCAACCTAAATTTGAACTCTAGTCACCAATTCTGTTGTCTGTGCCATTCCTGCTCCTCCTATCACACCTCCTGACACATTATTTATCATATAAGCAAATACATTGTGAGTTTTTCAAAGACTCAAATGTACAAATTTCTTGTGGGGTAGGAAGATCATGTTGCACCAGGCTTTCAAGACATTTATTGATACAGAGATGCTTTGAAGTTACATACACAGAACTATATAAAAGCTGATGAACATGCAAAAGACTCTAGATAGATAGATTGACTGATAGATAAATATAACTGATCATCATTTGTTTATTTCTTAAGTACATCAAACTCTTTAACTGGCTTGTCATTTAGGGTACCAGTTGTTTTCTGTTTTTAATATTTTTTCTTTACAATTTTTTTATTTGTTTGTACCAGAAATATTTTTTTATTTTCTTCACTTCCCCAATTTTTTTTTCTTCTTCTCATATTTCGCCCTTCATTTATGATTTTTTTCTATCTTTCATTTTTATTTGTGCTGTTTTTATCCTCTTTTCTTCACTCTTCTTCATTTTCCACAGTTTCCTCATTTAAAAAATGCAACATGAAATTTCACTTTTTTTGTTTTTCACACTTTCCCATTTTCTTGCTGTCTTGACTCAAGATGTTTGATGTTGCCAAACTTCATGTTCAGCGTCTTCTCATATTTCTCCCGATTATACAAATACAAAAGCAAAAATCTTACAAAATCAAGACGAAAAGTTTTACCATCAAAGTCGTTGTGGTTCATAAGTTTATTTGCACTTATGTTTTTCCTAATGACATTCTTTCTTTTTCTTTCTTCCTCCTCCTCAGTCTTTTCATTTTCTTCACCTCTTTTTGCCTTTCATTTTCTTTCTGTTTTTCTCACCTCTCTCTCTCTATTTTCCACTTTTCTTTTTCTTCTCCTCCTCCTTCTAATCTTTCTTTATTCTTTCCCCTCTTTGTCCTTTCTTTCCCACTTTTCATTCATTTTCTTTTCTTTCTCTTTCTATCACTCTTTCTCCTATACCCACCTTTTTCTTTTTCTTTTTCTTTTCCTCCCTCCTGCTTCTATTTTTTTTCCATCCACTCTCTCTTCTTTCTCATCCCTTCTCCCTCTCTTCCTTTCTTTCTTCTTTTTCTTTCTCTTCTAATCTTCATATCATTATTATTCTTGAAATCTTAAGAAGCACATCTAATTCTCCCATGTTTAGATTCAATCTTAAATCTTGATCAAAAAACAAAAAATTTGGATGCCGTGCCAAAATTATATTTTATTTTTCAAGAATTGCATGATTATGATTGATCAAGAAAAGCTGTAACTTGGAAATTATTATATACAAGTACATAACGTTGCTTCACTTATGGTTATCATAAGTTTACAACAATAGGTTCGGCTGATGGCTTCTACAGATACATCAGAAAAGAGTGGAGAAAAAAATTAAGAAGTTTAATAAGAGCACAGACAGGGAGAGGAGGGGAAAAGGGAGGTAGTTTGATAAGAGGGTGGGAAGGGAGAGGAAAGAAAAGAAAGAAAAGTAGTCAATTGAGAGAGTATGGAAGTAGAGGGACTGATGGCTACAACTGATACTATGAGTGTGATAGACACTGCCCATTATATGATAGATGGATAAATAATGATCTTATAGACTTAGTTAGGAGGCATTATTTAATGAAATATAAACATTAAAGAATGTTGTTGTTTTTATGTTCAGATCTCATTTAGTTTTATACCATAAACAATGTTTGTCTTCTTTTATCTTTTGCTCATCCTTGAATATGTATGTATACACACACACACACACACATATGTATATATATATATATATATATATATATATATATGTGTGTGTGTGTGTGTGTGTGTGTGTGTGTGTGTGTGTGTGTATGTATGTATATATATAATGTTCACAAACACACACGCACACACACACACACATATATATATATATATATATATATATATATATATACAATACATCTTTTATTATGATTTTACACACACATTCACCTAATCTTTTTATAGATATAAAGATGCATTTTGATAATGTCAGTGGGCATTTTCATGCATAATATTTCTGTACCTAATTGTGTATGTGTGTGTGTGTGTAAGATCAAATTTTAACCAAATGAACCTGGCCTTTTTTTGACTATAGAAGGACCTCCTCTTTCAAAAATTCCTGGCCAGATATCACATCAGACATCTCAAGTGTCTTCCACATCTTTTTCCCCATTTTTTCTGTTGGTGTGTGGGAATCGTGGTCTGCAAACAGTAGGGTTTGCCTTGGACATCTTTTGGCATCAACCTCCAGTCTGTATCGAATTTTTTCTTTCCTATTTTTTTCCCTTTTTGAATAGAAATGGCTTAACATCTATGTAACCTGAGCAAAGCTTGAAAACTGCTGGTCCATCACAATCAAAGGAGGACACGACCCTGAATTTGAAACCAAATAATCAGGATCTAAAAATATAAATAAATAACAAAAACAACAAAAGAAAAATCTCAAAATAAGAAGAAAAATTCAAGTTTAGATCTTTTTGAAGATTTTACTTAGTTTCAGTCAGTTTCTTTTTTTCTTCTTTTATATATTCTTCTTTTTTTTTTCATTTTCCTCCATTTTTTCCTTGCAGTCATCTAAACAATATTGAACCATATCTTGTGGCACTAAATAAGAATTTTGCTCAAACTGATATTTTGATATTTTATCTCTCCAGTCTTCTAAATATAAAGATAATAATAGGTAATATCTGTTGCATTGCCACACAGCAGTGCAAGGATTATTTACTGGGAAAAGTTGGTTGCTTACATTTGACTCTTAAAAACAAATTAATGATTCTGAAAATAAAAACTACTATAAATAACAAAGAATTGATGTTTCTATGCATATATTTGTACCTAAAAGTCAATACAAATAAATTTGTGTGTGTACATGGGTGTTGTGAGTATGTGTTTACACCCAAATATGTACAATTCTTTTTCATGTGTTTCACCGTGTATGACTGAAGCTACGAAGCTAAAATTTCTGCTACAAGAGAATTATTGTATCAATTTGGGAGAGCAATCTGTGATTATGAGTAGAATATGATGAATTTTTGGAAGTTTTCAGATCGAATTTCCAAGTTTTTATGATAAGCTTCCCTATCTTATTCTTCATATTTATTAGATGAAGTATTGTTATCCATTTTCATTAATTTATAACTTCCATTTCCTTCCATCTTAATCTCCAAGAAGGGCAAAAGTTCAAATCAACGGGAACTTATCTTCATTTTGCAATTTGCTGTTTTTTGGCCTGAGTTTAGTCATGATGAAAGAAGAAACAACAAAGATTAAGATGATGGTAAATAGTGATCAGAAATTAAGAAGAAGCTTTTTTTATATTCATGTGTATGTCCTTTGTTGGAGCAACGGTCATTGAACTAAGCAGTGGCTTCATTTGAAAAAAACTTTTCTACCAAAGTCTATTCAATAAATTCATATAAAGTGCTGGAATTTCTGCAAGTACAATCAAGAAAATCCAATTCTTCCTCATCTCCATCTAGTATGGAATTTTTCCTCCATTTCTTTTCTATCTATTGAAGCACATGACTATACTATACAGTCCAACATTTATGTCAAGCCTTTAAGTACGTAAAAAAGTTTAAATCATGGCCCTAGCAATTTCCCAAAACCATCTGCCCCCAAAATGCGAAAAAAAAAATGTTTTCCTCCAAAGCAAATGGTTGCGTCCTTTCGAAGCAACTTTGAGAAAGTGACAACAGCAAAAGTCTTCCATTTTTGGTTAATTTAGAATCACACATCTAGCTATTAGCCTGATGCCTCTTTAAGTGTCCTTGAGAAAGCTCTTTCAGGAACCTTTTGAGAACAAGTTTCTGCTTCTGACAATGAAAGAATTCTCGGAGAACTAAAAGATAAAAGACAGAAAAAAATAAAAGAGATACCAATCTTTGCTGGAATTCTTCAGAGTCGGCTGGACGGTGACTTGAAGATGATAAAAACTTAAAAGGTTTCTCAGATGAATGGTAGAATGTTAAAAACCAATGGCACAAAGGGAGGTAATTATAACACTGCTACTACTATGATTTTTTTTCTTAAGATTGACCTAAAGCGAGAGGTAAAACTACTGTCAGCTTGAAAATCTAGATGGCTGACCACAAAATCATTGGCTCCTAGATGTAAGTTCTATTCCTGATGATACGTAAATCAGGGACCTTGTAATCATGAATTCCCATTAGAGACTTCGAGCCACCTATCATCATCATGGAGGCTTTTATTTCTATCTGCAAATCAGATCAGATTTTGAAGAGAGGAAATCCCTTGAGGAATCTATGAATGAATATGTTTTTCTATTAACTTTCTATGAGAATCAACGTACAATCCTGATCAAAATTATTGTTTGCTCACCTCAATATAATTGCCACAATTTGTTGACTCATGAAATATAAATTTGATTCATTTTTTTTCAACTGATGGTTGTTGGAAATAGTTTCGATCTATTGTCTATTAAATTTGAAACTACATAGTCCTCTTAAAAGGATTTTGGAATTTCTTCTATATCTTATATATATTTTAGATTATTTACAAATATTTTATATATTTAAGGCTTGTGTCTGTGTGTTTGTGTATAATAAAACAAGCAGCTGTGTATGATGCAGCTGCCTTCATAGAAGGACAGAAAACAAATATAAACATCTCTAATTTTCATGAATAAAACTGATGTTTTTCTCATATTGAAAAAGAAACTTGTCTTTATTGAATTCTTTTGCCTAATTGTTTTAAAATTATATAAAAACAAAAAAAATGAAGTAGAATAAAATCAGCAGAAAAATAGATTTCATTTATGATAATGCTTTTTTTTTTGCAAATAAATACATTTACACAAAAATGTAGATTTATATAATTTATCTTTATGCAAATGATCTCCTAAGTTTTTGGTGTAAAAAAACACTTTTCCAGTGGTCCCTGAAAATTGGTTCATCAATTGTTTTCACCTGAAAATAGTCAGAATAGACCATTGGTTCTTCATCATTTTACGCACACACACTATTTTATTAGTTGTAGCTTATCATGCATCTTCAACCAAATTAGTTTAGATGTGAGAAAAACAATAAAATTCCATGTATAATAATTATTATGTTATTATGTGATTACATGTTAAGAGAATTTCCGAAATAATTGGAGAAATTCTCATTTTTTTCATGCGGGCTCACACCCCTCATGAAATCATTTACACCCCACCCCAATGGGGGAGCGGGTATGCCCGTCTTGTTGAGAACCACTAATGTAGACATTAGTGAGGCATTTTCAACTAAACAGAATTGATCTTCTGTCAGTTGAGTTAGAAAGTAAAGATTGTGTCAGTTAATGACCGACAGTCTAGCAATCAAGGTAGGAAGTGAAAGTCAGCTAGAGAGACACAAGTACAGGTTGATGCAGTGGGATTGGAGGTTGGGGGTCAATGGGATGGGGCAACTGGATATGTTTCAGAAAATGTCCTGACTAGGTTAGTTAGCAGTTTACTAATGGAGATGATACATTTTTGCCAAAATCCTGAAGGAATCCTGCCGGTTCATTTAGTATAGGGGTCCCTAACCACTTGGCCACTGACCAGTACATGGCCGCAAAGTATGTGCTACCAGGTCACTAGGAAGGGAAATAGAATCAATGTGAAAACAAAAAAAATTAATTTCATTTGATCCTAATATCACCTCTGTTGGGAATGAAATTGAGTCTATTAGTACTTATAAGCGATTTATAGTTGACTTATTACCTATATATCAGTTGTGATTAATACTTCTCATAAGCTGGTCCACAAGAATATTGTCAATATTAAATCAATCCCTGGTGCTAAAAAGGTTGGAGACCAACGTTTCTTCTAATTTTTAATTGTCAGCATGAACAACATGATTTTTTCTATGACAAAAGTATTTGCACACTGAATGCTTATAGAAATTGAAAGATTATCAAGATAATTTTGACACAGTCTCTCATAGCTAATAAAATTGTGTTGGCATATTTTAAGATAATACAAGCATGATTTCATTTACAATGTGAAGTATTTAGTGGAGATTTCATCCTATACTTTGAACTACTTTACTCAGTTTGTGGTTTCATTAAATCAAACATCAATAAGTATTTCTTATTTTTCTGAGATGCATCATTGAAATAGATTCATAGCAATAACAACCATCAATTCATATGATATCCTTATTAAAGTTGCTCTAAGCTCATTTTATTATTCATAATAGCAGTATTAAAGTTGCTGCAAAGTATAAAAATTAATTACTGCATTATTTTAGGTAACTGAAAATCAATTTCCATTGTGGTTGTAAAATGTTTATCCACACACAAAGCGTAGACGGAACCCTAGTTTAGGGCATGAAACTGAATGCTTGTACAAATTGAAAAAGTATCAAGATAATATTGGCACAGTCTATCTCTCATAGCTAATAAAACTGCGTTGGTATATTCTAAGATGATACAAGTATGATTTCATTAACAAAGTAAAGTATTTCAAGGCAAATGAACTCTGGAAACAAAATCTAGACTGAATGTTTGGAAAATATTATTTCGTTTTTTTTTTCAAGTTCAAGGATAAGTTCTAAATTTCTTTTCTGAATTTTTTCTCTTTTTCTAAGAGAGTGATCAGAAATGATTGCAGAATTTATATCTATTTCAAAACAATGCTGGGTAATAGGTTAAAATCACATACTGCATTATTTATGGTCATTTTCTTCTTTTTACAATGCCAAATATCTTTTGAAGTTTTTTCATAATTTTTGTGGTCTATTTCAATAGTCTATCAGAGGAAGTTGTAGTGGCATACTAATTACAGAAATTGGAATTGGTGAACTGAGTTCAATTCCCTTTCAAGGCTGTTTGCTTTCACTTCACATTCCATTGAGAAAGTTAGGGATCAACTGTCCTTTCTTTAACATTATCAACGCTTAGAAGAAGTAGATTCTTTAGGATGTAAAGAGCAAAATTTAGGACTTGGTTTGCCAAAATTTGCTTTGGTAATTTTAGCCCCAAAATTAACCAATCCAAAGTCTACGTATTCAAATTCCAAATTATATGTTCTCATACCCTTTCTACAATCAGTCCCCCAAAACCCTGAATTTAGACAGGGGAAATTCAAGAATTGGAACAATATCTAAGTTTAAAATTTCAATGGATAACATTTGGTTTTGTAATTTGTTGAACAACAAGACCCAAATTGGGTTTACTAAACTTAGAGAAGGCAAAGTTAATTTGTATTTTGATTAAGGGAAAAAACTTATATTTGAAATTAAGATTTACAAAAGAAGCTAAATTTTGCAGCTGCAAAGGATGCAGAAATCCAACATTAGAGGTAAATTCATATCTGTATCAGATTTCAAGATGAAATTGTTCAGAAAGATTAGTATGAGTTTGCATTTTGGGGATCTTTTGGATCATCTTAATAAACAACAAACGTCCAAATAACAGGTTTATGAATATATAAAGCTTTGATGAGTCAAAAAATAAGGGGTAAATTTTCATAGAACAACAATAAAATATGAGATGTTTTTCTTTTGACTACTTTAGCAAAAAAAAAAAAAGAAAAGATATCTATTCATCATCAACTCTGGGGAAATAAGCAATAACTTCAGTGTTGTCAGCCAAATGGCAAATTTTTCTGTCGGATGAATTATAAAGAAAAATTCAGATGGAATAATCAATGCTCACCTATGTTCTCATCTCTTTCATTTTTGTGTCCATGTAAAATTTACATAATAAAAAAGGAACTGATTCAACAAAAAATGGCCGTGTAGTCTTTGAGCTTTTGGTGTTTAAAACATAGAAAGACTGAAAGGTATACTGAGAGTGAATACCTTGCTAAGGCCGTTGTCACTAAAAAAAAGTGGTAAATGCAAGCTGTAACTAACATTTGCTGGTAAAATCCTACACCCTAAATAAAAATTGAATGAAAATCAGTTCATATATGGCTACCATGGAAGGGAGGTAACTGTGTAAGGTTTGATTTTCTATATATCTTGGTTTGTTAATGAATGAAAGAATATCCCTCAACAGAAAAAAAATTGAAGGATCCAATTCTTTCTGTAGCCTATTACTCACCCTTCCATAAAATGTCATTGATATTCATTTCCAGATATTGTGTGGACCTACAACAAACCATAGTGAATACACTTACCTCTTCTAACTATGTTGGTAGAGATTTAAAAAAATCATCCATAACATTTGTTATTTGGTCTTTGCAGTTAAAAATTTTTGTTTCTTTTCATTTATCAAAGATAATTTGATTAATTTTTTTCAAACCAATCTTTGATTTTATCCATTTTCCTTATCTTTCCTTCGCTGAGAAACATTGGGAAAAAAATAGTTCACACACACACACTGACATAAAAGGAATATGGTAAGATAGACATGATTACATAGATAAATCCATATAAACATTAATCCAGGATTTGTGATTTCTTGATGATTTTTTAACATATTGCTAACTTGTGAATTTTGAAAATATTTGACAATAAAAATGAAACAAGTTATTATTTTCGATGTAACTTAGATGAAATTAATTTTCTTAATTGTTTGGCGGTTAATTTCATAATTTTATGGTTATATTATATACAAATATTAAACAACTTTTTCAGAAACTGTCATTATCTTATGCTTTACTCACATTTTCACAAATATCATTAAAATTCAAATTTACAAATTCAATTATATAACTGTTAAATATTGTCTATTTAATATCATCACTGAAATCAAGACAAAAATATAGACAAAAATGAATATGTTGGATAATAGAATCAACCTTTAAATTTAATATGTAATCATCTCTCAGAGTCTCTTTTGCAAAAAATAAATGCTTATGTACTGAATTATCAATGTTTTGGGGATTATGATGGTTTTTAAATCTTGAAATTTTTTGAATTTTGAAAATTTAAGAAAATTTTGATAACATTAACCATTCGATGGTTGTCAAGAATTTTGAAAAGTAAATACTTTTCTCTCTTCCAAATAATAACTTCAAGACCTGTTTACTGACTTCTTGAATTTTATTTAATTTAAATGTTTTCAAATGTTATTTTCCATTGAAGTTTTTTAGTCCAAGAAAATCAGTGTGACCCATATTACATTGAGTATCAACTATTTTCTATACTGAAAATTTCCTGGTAAACAAAACTATCTTTTTGTAACCCTTTTATAAAATTGTGGGTTTTTTAGATGATTGTATTCGGGCTTATTACCTCTGCCAACTAAATTGGAAAAGGTAAATGTCTTCACTCATTTTTGTCTGTGAAAATTCATTGAGAACTTTTAGAGATATTGTATGGATAGCCCCACAATATCTCTAAAAGTTCTCAATGAATTCTAATGACATTTTGTTGAAGGGTTGGGTTACAGCTAAAGATTTGATCAAATTTTGGTGTGGATCCAGGAATTGTCTTGATTGAAAATAAGTTTTCTTATTGGAAAATTTAAACTTATACACCCACCACACTGCATCGTAGCCATATATGAACTGATTCTCATTTTGATTTTAATTAGTGTATGGCATGAACAGAGGTATGTGCTCTCTGCATGCTTTTTAATATTTCCATAGACTTGTAAATAAAAGTTCAGAGAGTCTAAGTTCTTTCATGTTTTAGCAGTTTTACCAAAGCTTATGAGATAACTTCTGCTTCTTATGAAAATATAGAAATTTTAAAATTCCATTTTTTAAAATGTTTCTATCTTATAATCAGTTGTGAGTGCGAACAACTCACAACTCATTTAGAATTGTCCCATCCCAGGTCCCCAAAAGAGGGGTCCTCTAAAAGCTATATGAATAGTGATACACCTACTACATTTCTACTGATACAACACAATGACAAATCTCACTAAATGTTTGAAGGGCCCTCAAGGAACCGTACCAAATCTCAAGCCACACACCTGATCTGGTATTTGAATTACTGTTGACTCCAGGATTGTTTCAGGAACTGACCACTATTTTAAAAAAAAAGCAGTTTTATACTTTGAATTTTATATGTGTGTATGTGCGTGCTTGTGTAAAAGAGTAAGTGTGCAAATATGTATGCATACATACAAACATCCATACACACAGAATACATAAATATATACATACATACATACATATATATATATATATATGTATATATACATATATATATATACATATATATATATAGATAGATAGATAGATAGATAGATAGATAGATAGATAGATAATATAAATTATATAAATATGTATAATTAAACTCAAAATGTTTTCATACATATTATTGGGAATTTTATTACAAGACTACAAAATTTTGCCATCATTGATACTTGTTTGAAACATAATGTAGAAATATACTAATTGATATTTGCATAGATAAACGCACGCACACACACACACATATATATGTGTATATATATATATATATATATATAGAGAGAGAGAGAGAGAGAGTGAAACAGATGGATTGATAGACACAGATATATACATTGATGAATATTTATACTTAGATATGCACACACATACACATATATATAGAGAGAGAGAGAAAGAGAAAAAAGAGAGAAATAGATAGATTGAGAGACACACAGATATACACATTGATAAATATTTAGATTTAGATACACACACACACATATATATATATATAGAGAGAGAGAGAGAGTGAAATAGATAGATTGATAGACACACAGATATATGAATTGATAAATATTTAGATATAGAGATATACATTTCTCAATGTATTTATATGTATAAATGTATATATGTCTATATATATATATATATATATATATATATATATATATATATATATATATATGTACATACATACACTCATGCATTTATATTCCTATTGTGTTCATTCCTGCTGCTAGAGATTTTATGTTTAAACTATAAAATGTTGCAATTATATCTGAGAATCAAAATTACCTATTGTTATCAATTTCATAAAATATACTTACTTATGAATATGAATATATATATATATATATATATATATATATATATATATATATATATATATATATATATATATGTATATATATGTGTGTATTTATATATATATTTATGAATATATATGCATATGTATATATATATATATATATATATATATATATATATATATATATATATATCAAAATAACTTTTAATATTCTATAACACATTTTGCTCTGTCACAATAAGTGTATCATCTTTATCAAATTTACCTGTACTTGAATTATTCCTTTATATATACTTACATAGATATGTGCTTGTGTATGTGCATATGTGTAATGCAACTATCGTACATCATCACATTTATATAAACTTACACACACACGCACATGACTTTACATGCATATTTTCACATATAAGAAAGATACGCACTTGTAAATATTTATGTAAGAGTACTATCACAATGTGCCACGAATACAATTACTGTATATGTTGACACATACAAAAACTTAATTTGTTCCGTACTTACATACGTCTACACACATTAAAAATCTCCATGCGTACAGACGAAGAGACAGAGTAAAAAATAAAAGTAATAAATAAGAAGGCGAATAAATAAATTAGAAAAAGTATATAATAAAGAATTGTAATTGAAAATAGTTCAGTTGTGAAATGAATGAAATAAGTGGAAATTAGAAATTCCATTTTTGAATGAAGAAACTGTTTGTTTGTTATTGTTTTTTAGTTTTGTGTTTATTTGTTTGTTGTTTTTTTTCTGCATATTTGTATTCTTGGCTGGACATAGAAATTTGACCTCTTCTTTCTGGCTTTTGTCCAGTTTCCTCGGGTAAAAATCCCACAGGATTTCATTAAAGAACCTTCTGGTGAAAGTCTTGAAACATGTCCAGAATAAGAAACTTTTTTCTTGCTTCTATAAAATTAAATAAAATACTTTCTTTTTTGATGTTTTTTTTTTTTTGACACATGAATTTATCCCGTTCGTGAGATGTAAAACTAGAGAATGCACATAAGGTTTAAGAAATTCTTTATTACAGTCGGGTTTTTTTGTTTCACGATTTATTTGTTTATTCCTTCAGTACTTTGAATTTTCCAAGAAATCTTATCCCATGAAAGAAAAAAAACAGGTCTGGTTAGTCACTCAAAAGAAAACTAATATGTGACCATCATCTTTTGGCTGCATGCCTTGTTGGGGGTGATCAATTGAAAAATTGGAAAAAGGAGTGATCAATGAATAAGTTTCTACTCTAACCTTTTGTTGGGTAGTGATCTCTAAAAAAGTCTGAATTTTCAAAAAAACATGCGTAAATGCTGCTGAACATAAAGAAAGGAATCAATTTAACTTAAACTTGCACTGTAAATTGAAAACCCAACAAAAAACCTATAGTGGGGGGGGGATTTTTAAAAAAACAGCGTTATTTGTAGACATAAGGAGAAGTAAATGTTCAAAATTTTCTACCATCTAGCTCCATTGGTGCAGCCTGTATGCATGATACATACATGTATACATAGCCAGGCAAACCAATTCGAAAACTGAAGAAACCTATGTGAACAGTTATGATCTACAGTGTCTAATATCAACTACAAAGGGGCAGTTATTCATCTAATGATATGTCTTTGTATATGCATTCGAAACATAAACTCAACAAATACTTTGTATAATCTTTTTTTATCAATTTTATTAGTCTAATTTGATGGAAAACATTTTTAAAATACGCGCTGAAATTTTTGAAAAAACTTGTTCTTTTTGGTTTTTCCTGCAGATCTTTTTATTGAACAACCATAGCCATCAAAGATGGCAAAGTATTCTATCCTTTTTTCACGTGTGTGTGTGTTTGTGTTCGTTTGTTCCAGCACTCCTGGCTGTACTGTTTTATCTGCAGACTTGAACATTGACATCAGTACTCTACTAGACATTTTCTAAAAATAATTTTTTTCTTATTTTTGGAAAAAAAAAGCTTTTTTGTCATTTTTTTGATTTTTATCCTACTTTTAGATTTCTCGTGGAAAACACCAGTGATGTCATAAATAAAATTCATTCTGACCATATCTATTTTTTGATGGAATTTTTTCACTTGACTTCATATCTTAACGCTACAGTAGTTGATTTATTGAATGTAATGGCGAGTCTTTCTTCTTTCTCATTTGTGTGCATTTTTTCTGTGACAGACAGAACTTTTTCCTTTAATTAATCTATAATCTTTACTTTCTTTTACCTTCTTCTCATTCAAATCCTCCTAAACTGACCGAAAGCTATAACTTCTATAAAACCTCTAATATCAGTGCATTTTAGAAGGAGAAAGTTAATTATAATTTACTTCATTTAAATTTTGCAACAAATAACAACAGTGTACTTAGTGATGAAGCTTGAGATTTAAGATCATTTAATTTTTTTTTATTAATTCTCGCAGTAGAAAAAAAAAATATCTGTATTTTCCTTTTCAGTGGTATTTTCTTTTTTGTTGTCAAAAAACAATCATTTATTTTATTTTGAACAATTCTCATAAAATTATGTCATCAGCGTTCAGGGGATTATAGATTAAGATTGTTTTTTTGGGATAGAATTTATATTATTCATAGTTTCCCTCCCAGTAATCCCCCAAATCCAGGTTTTCCCTTTCAATGGTACGTGAACACATCATTAGAATTTTGTTTTTGTTTTGAAAACAAAAACAAAAAAGCATTAGATTCATATATAGTCTGTTTTAATGTCTAACTCAGGGGCAAATCTCGGGCTTAAAGCTAGAGGGGACCCAAATAGAAAAATTCATTTTTTTTTTTTTAAATATGTGAAAAATGAAAAAATTTCAAACACCAGAAATGAGAAAGAGATATGCAACCCTGTATTTTTCACTTACGTTTGAATCATAGCTTTTATAGCAATACGATTTACAAATTGATGCCATATTTGTTTCTATTTTTGTTGTACTGATAGTGTTTTTGCCCAAATTTTAGAGGGCACTTGACCCCCCTCCCCCGGCTTGTGCGCCTATGTAGGTAATATTATTAGTAACTATCAACCAAAACTGTCAACATAGGTTTCTTCAGTTTTCAAGTCATTCTGCTTGGCTGGCTGCTCGTATATATGTATTATACCATACAGTCCAGTGCGGAGCTAGAGAGATTAAAAATTTACTCTTTATTATAACCCAAAAGAATATTTTTTTGTTTTTTGCCCCGTCCCCCAAGCCAAAAGTTTTTAGTGAGAGGTTCAATGTAAGTTTGTGCTGAATTATTCCATGATCATGCTTGTTTTTTTAAAATTCTTACTTTTTAGTGATCACTGTCCAACAATTGGTGAGGGAAGTAACTCATCCATTTATAATAATGTTTTTCCAATTTTTTTAATTGATCCCTCCAACACGGTATCCTAGAGATGTTGATCATGTGATGGTTTTCTATTGAGTGACTAACCAGATCTATTTTTTTTCAATTTTTAAGTGTAATCCTGCTTTTGGGCCAGTCTGAATTTTGTTTCAATTAATCTCCATTTTGCGATATCAGAATGTTTTATCAGCAAAACAAAAAATTGTAAATCACTTTTTTGGTAGAGAATGAATAATTATGGCAGAAGCAACAATTCCATTTGAGGAATCCAGTCATGACAGGTTATGATTTATGAAGATAAATTAGATAATAAAGATTTTACAAATGATTTCCTTTGAAAAAAAAGTCTATCTTTCTTTTGGTGGCTGCCTTCATCTTTTTGTTTGTCTCTTTTATATATATTGGCATATCTACTTCCATATATTCAAATATACGTTATTTTTGTATATTTTTATTTTTGTGTGGATTGGTGTGCATGTACAAACACTTTTATATATGTTCCCATGTATATATCAAATAATTTGCACAAGTATCTGTAAGTATTTCAAATAAACCAGTCTCGTTCATACAATTTCCTATAAATGTTCTATCACTTCAGAGATTGTTTTGTGGACAGAGTTTCAATATTCATTGTTTTCTGAAACAATCATTTTAGCATTTTTTATCTCAGAAACAAAATCATATCCACTCAGCAATTTATTGATACAATCATGTTAAACAAGTCAATATGAGAATGACTTGAATAAAAAAAAATTGCTCATTCTTTTTATCAAATTTCTATCTTATCCACCATCAACATAGACTAAACAAGTAAATGAAAATATTTGATATTTTCTAAGTGAATGAAAATGAAAATTTTCTGAGACTGTCATCTAACTTCGCATTCTGATACTTGCAAAAAGTATTTTACTTCAAGTCATTTTCATATCAATTAGTTTAACATGATTGTATCAATAAGACTTGAATAACATTTCTCTGATAAGGAATTATCATAATCATAGACTGATTTAATCAAAGTGCTTTTCTCATTTTAGTTATTCGAGTCACAATTTCCGTGAAGTAAGCACATCTGTGCTCCACTGCTGTTAACAGCCTTGTACACTGTGTAAATGAGCCAGTGTCAAAGATGGATTAGTAATTTTGTATCTTTTATAGAGAGACTGGGAGAGTAAGAGAGAGAACTATAGTTAGTTGAGAGAGAAACTGAGAGAAATTGGCTCATTTTTGAACTGTCACTTTGACTGCAGGTATATCTGATATTATAAATATTTTACGTCTTATTTCATGAAAACAAACAAAACATGATGCCATGAACATCCCCATGGGTACAAACGTGAACCAGGGTGAAATTTTCAGCAAATGAGATTCTGAAAATCAACTCCCCTACCACTGAATTATCTTTTTGGAGGGCATTAATTAATTGATTAATTAGTGAAGTGAAATGCAAGATTAAAAAAATAGGTGAGAATAAAACATATCTTATCACTTTTCTTATGTATTTATCAATATTAACATTACTTCCAAATCTAAAAATTATTCAATCAAAACCGGCACTCAAATTTCATTTACTAGACTGAATACATGTCCTGACATGCAGAGTAAATTGCTGTCTGATTTCCAACTATCTATCTTTCTATTTTATCAATTCCTTTTTTAGACTGCAATTTATTTCACCCGTTATGGCGGGTATTTACTCTTGTATGTATTATATCATAAAGTTATATGAATCAATTATAGCCGTTTTACGCATTTATTTTTTGCTCTGAGATCCACCCCCTTCCAGGCCTTCTTATCTTCCTGGCCCCAAGGTTCAAAATTACTCAGCCTAATGGTTAATCTGCCAATGTCATGACATATGATAAAAAAGAGTGATTCTGGTATCACTTCAAAATAATTACCATGTTTGTGTCAGATTGTAGCAAAGAAAAGTGAAATAAAGTTTGACTTTCAAAATTTTATACAATCATTTTTTAGCTTTCTTTAAAGATCACAAAAAGAAATTAGGAAAGGGTATTTTAAAAAGTTTTAAAAAATTTGACATTTCTTCTCTCTACACTCAATCACCGAGCAATTTAACGAGCTGAATTAGTCATTGGTTCTGTTGATTACTGTGATGACTGCATCCCATGACAGTGGGTCAGAGTGAGTGCTAGGACCCTGTTCATGAGATGTGGGGCCTGGGGTCAGAGTGAGTGCTGGGAACCTGTGCATGAGAGGTGAGGGTCTGGGGTCAGAGTGCTGGAAACCTATGCATCAGATGCAGGGTCTGGGTCAGTGTTCAAGAGGAAATATAACAACACAAGTCATGAGCTCGAAAAGAAAATCAACATTTGAATAAAACATCCCACTTAAATCCACTTTCAACTGACAGCATTTTGGTTGAAATTAATTTTTTCAGTCTTGACTTTGAGAAATTTTTTTTTTTTTTAAGAAAAATTATTTCTTCTGTCTTCTATTTGGTTTTGTAAATATTCCTTTTTCTTGTGACTTGCAAATTTGAACTCTGGTTTTTCATCGGCTATTCTAAAAATCTTTAAAATTTTTTTGTTGTTCTAGAGACCGTAGAATTAATGTTTCAAATGTGATACATTCTAATAGATTGGCAGGATGAAGTTAGGGAGGAAGGACATCCCCCGAGAATGAATGGGGGCGGGGGGGTAGCAATTGCAGAAGGTGGGGGCAATGAATATTGATCACGTAGTAAATCAGAAAAGAATAAAAAACAATTATAAATCAAGAAAACAGGAGTATTATTAAAGAATTCAATTGGCTTAAACAAACAAAAGCCTAACAAATATCTTTTGACAAAACAGAGGGCCTCTCATTGATGTTTCTTAATGTGTAAAGAAGCTCATCCATTGTTGTTGTTGTTGTTGTTGTTCACCCCCCCCCCTCTACTATTTTGTTGTTGTTATTATTGTTTTTCATCAGTTTTTAATTTGGTCGTTTGGGCTGGACAAACATTGGTCTTTGGTGCCTACCTTCACATATACGCTCGTACATATTGATTTGCAATGACAATGGGAAGAGGAAAATATGTACTCTTATGGTCAGAAAAAGTAGGGCTACTCTTTATTGCTCTCCACCCCCCCCCACTTCTCTCTCCCTCCATCTCCCTTTATGTCTCTCTCTTTCTCTTTCACTTTCTCTTTCTTTCTCTCTAACTCTCTTTCTCTTTCCCTCTTTCCTCTCTCTCACTTTCTTCTTACCCTTTCCTCTTTTCTATTTCCCCAATTCCCTATCTACTTTATTTTTCTCCATTTTTTACCCTCACTTTTTTTTACTCTCATTTCTCCATCTTTCCATGTATTTTATCATCAATAATTCATTATTCACTGCTGCCAATCACTGACAGGTTTAAACACTGTTTCTGGGTTGAACTTATTCATGTGTTCTATCTATCTATCTATCTATTCAGACTTCACCATATATGTATGCATACATACATATATATATATTCTTAATTTCTCCCAGAATGCTACTTTATGTCTATATCCCTTCAAAATTTTCCTTCTCCTCTTCTTCTTCTTCTTCTTTTGCATTTTTCTCCTTAAATTTTTCTGTTTTCTCTTCTCTTTTCACCTTTCTCTTTTTCATGTCTCTCCTTTAATCCTCATTCAACTTTTTCTTTTTTTCTTTTCTTTTCTTTTTTCTCAAAACTTTTTCTATCTTATTTCCCATCTCTTATCTATTTCCCTTTTTTTCCTCAATTCATCTCTCTCTCTCTCTCTCTCTTCCTTCCTGTCATTATTTTCTTATTTTTCTTCCTTTTTTTTACTTTCAGTAGTTTTTTAATTTTTATCTTTTTCTTCACTTCTCCTCCTCCTCCTCCTCTTCCATCTTCTTCTTTTTCTTCTCCTTCTTCTTCCCTCTCCTCCTCCTCCTCCTCCTCCTCCAATACTCTCTTCATTTCAACCAACAATCTGCTATAAATGATAGAGACTTCCTCTTTTGTTTTCTCTCATGATCTATTGTTAGTTTGTTCAATATCGTTTGTTTGTTTGTTTGTTTAGAAAAAAAAACGTTTTTTTCATTTTGTCTTCAATTCTTTCCACAAGATTTTCCCCATTCTTTTTTTTTATTTTGTAACTTAACATTTTTCACAACATGGCCACAAATTTACTGTTGGGACATACATCAGTTTGTTAAGTACCACATCAACACTTCCATGCTGCTAGGGATCCTTGCAAAAGGAGGAGATAAATCTTGTATCTTCATTAGATTTTTAATGTTTTTTTAGGGCTTTCTTTATTGGCATAACTGTCAAATTTTTCCAAATATTAAAAAGCAAGAAAAGAAAGTAGAATGCAATACTTAGCCCAGGACCCAATGTTTACTTACTTGAGATTTAATTCATTTACTGTTGATGAAACTTTTTTACTCCGTGGTGATTTAATAGTCAGGGTATTTGCTCAGGGACTGCATGGTTTTGATTTTGATTCCAAATGTCAGGATAAATAACTCTTGAGAAGGAAACATATGACTCTGCGGTTATGGCAGCAGACAAATGGCCAAGAAACTGGAGACTTCAAGATTCTAATTGTTAGCATAGCTGAAAGATAACCTCTCATTTAAAGGAAAAATCCAGTTTACTCAAAGACTTTTTACATGACAATCATAAAAAAGAATTAAGTACCCTTGAACCAACTTGACTTCTTCCAAAATAATCTGTAAATTATATCCAAGGAAGAAAAGTCTTTGTTCTGTTCAGATTACGTTAAGGTATCTATGTTATAAAAATTGATTGTTCATGAAGTTGTTTCATAGGTCAAGCATACTCCAGAGGCAAAAGATAGAATTCCTTATATGTAAAATAACAGGCTTGGCCTATACAGAGATGAATTCAGAATTTCAACCAAGAGAGGGTTCAGATTTTGAGCCAGAGGCAGGGGTAATGGAAAAAATGATTCTACAATTTAATTTGTGAAAAAGAAACCAAATTTCAGACATCAAAAACCAAGAAAATCATACAATCATTCATTTTCCCCCTACGTTTGAGTTGAAGTGTTTTAAAAGTAGAATTAATAAAGGAGTAAATTTTTTTTTAAATCATGCAAAGAGATTTATCACAGAACCCATAAGTTAAAAAAACATGAAATCAGAGTCAATAATATGAAGTCATTTAGAAAAATTCCATCAAAGAATATATATGATCAGAATGAATTCTATTTATGACATCACTGGCATTTTCCACAGGAAATAAGATAGAGTAAAAGAAAAACATCTAGAAACATCCAGAGTCTGGAGAATTTAGATGTTATTAATAAAACAGCAAGAAAAAGGCACAAAAATCAAAAAAAGATTCATTTGAAAAGTGGAGTTGTGTACTGATGCCAGTTTTCAAGACTGTAGACAAATGATAAGACCAGGAGTGTTAGAACTCACAAACTAATAAGCCATTCAGAATAAGGTTCAAAAAGTTGTTTTTTTTTTTTTCAAAAATAAAGAATAAAGATAAAAGGGGTCTCATATAGTTCTGATGCCAATTTTCAAGTTGGTGTACAAAACAGTTTAGCCAGGAGCACTGAAACAAACAAACAAGCAGACACACAAGCATATAAACAAACACATACACATAAAAAAAGGATAGAACCGTTTGCCATCTGTGATGGCTACAATTGTTCAATAAGAAGGAAGACATCTCATTTATATTGGATGAAAAACAAAATAATGTTTGTTTTTGTGGCTAATTTTTGATTGCTAGGGATCATATGGGTTTTTGTTTATAAAATTTCTTTACACAGATATTATTTTACATTTTTTTTATTGCATTTTGCCTGAGCAAGGATGGAGGTTCAGACCCCCTGGACCCACACCTGTTGCCTATTGTAAATTATCTTTAAACTTTTGAGTTGCTTTTATGTTTAGAATATGAGTTTATTTCTGCTTCTGTCTCCAGGGCTTCTTATGACATGTATAACATTACCTACTAACATTACTAAGTTAGGCTATGATTCAAATACTAGAGTGTAGTATTTGTTTTTGGTATTCAGTATATTACATGTAAAATCAATGTCTTCTATAGAGTATAAACATCAACTTTTTTTAAGCAGATGAACAAACAGATATCACTGACATATTATAGACAGAGAAGATGAGAATAATAATACTCATATGAGCCTTTACTTATCAATGAGATTGATATTGTTTCTTGGAATATAAATACATATTAGCTGAATAAACCTGCAAAGCAAATTATTGTGCAGAGGTCTTAAAAGTCCTCTGACCCCAGATTTTATGTGCCCTTCCTCCCAACGCATGCCTATAATAATCTTGGGCCTAACTTTCATATATACTGCAATCAAAATCTCATAATTTTGTCCAAAAGATTAGATTTTGGCTGCTAAGGCAAAGTGTTTACTTGTTTATTCCTTTCATTTACTTGGTCTTTGTACGCCTCTCGTAAACATTGATGTTACATAATATGACGGATATTTTGTTCTTTGTTAATGTTTTACAATTGAATCAAAGTTCTTTAACCTCTGATTGGATACAACCATCCCAAGGAGAATTCTTTGGGGTAATCAAATTATAATAACGTGTGAATCAAATTAGATTTTACTGCTTACACATACGCATTAGTTGTTATATCTATGCACAAGATGTTATAAAAGCAATAAATATAAGACTGTGAAATACATTGAGAACTGAATTTGTGCATTCATGGGTGCATACACATTACACACACATTTACATATTTATAAATATATAGGCACTTAAACAAACACATATTGCTGTCAAAGCATATATATATATATATATATATATATATAGATAGATAGATAGATAGATAGATAGATAGATAGAAAATATATAAATCCATGCAAGTTTATGTGCAAGCACAATTTTAATGCTTATATATAAATGTGCATATAATGCAGTTATGCATGATCTTTGATATTTACTTGCATATATATATATATATATATATATATATATATATATATATATATATATTGTTTGAAACTAATCTAATCTAAGTAAATATGTAAATAATTCAGACCTGCTTGGTGGGTGAGATAGTTGTGTATCTTCTACTGGCACCAATGTTCAAGATCAAGCAAGAACCAGAGTTTCAATTGCTGATTTTCAAAACAGGCAGGCCTTAATTCTTCCCATCTGTCATTTGGCTATGTATTGTACTAGGCTATCTCTAAATGAACTTGTGTGTGTCTGTGTGAGAGAGAGGAAAAGAATACAAACGTTGCCACTGAGCGATCACTTTTATCAATCAGCTGAAAAGTATAAAACGAATCAAATAAAATGAACTTATCCCATTCTGAAACAATTAAAAGAGGATATAGAAACTGCTTGTCCTGTACTTAAAGAAATAGAGTTCACTAAACCAAAAGAGAGAAAGAAGAAGATTTTAGACAGTTCATTTGTCCTTCCATCCCTTCGACTCATTGCTGTCTCTTGTATAATTCTCCTAGAATTATAAATTGGACAATAAAATCCAGCTCTTGAAGCACTGGGGACCCAGTATGGCACACGATTCGACAAAAAGGAAAACATTCTAAAAGAAAAGTGAAAAAAAGGCACAAAAACAATAGTAGAAAGAGAGAAACCAAAAGAACACCTCTGCATCTTGCAAGGACAAATTATATCTCCCTCGGGGGGTCAGTCCACTGTAGCTCAGGCTCGGCTACACTTTATTACCTATACTAACTTACCAAGTCATGTTACATCGATCGTACAGAGTTCCCATGATGCTGAAATAAATATCTTATGAGCCTTTGAATCAATCATTCTTCATCATTGACGCATGCCCTCATATGGAGATTACCATTTATAGTAGTACCAACCAATCTAACATTTGCCTGTTGTAGCCTGACCAGGGATAATTACCCATTACTATGGTGAGGCTCCTTGCCAGGAACCAATGGCTTGCAGGGTTCCAACAAGAACCAATCTCAAAATAATACTTTCAGATTGGACTGCTTTTCATGGTTTCATAGTTAACCAATAAGTCTTGATATAAAACTATTTGTTCATATTTCAAATCACTGAGGAACACTGCTGAGCTTAAAAGTGGGTGAGAACTGTTTTTCCTCATTTCTGGGACCTACAGATTTGCTTGTCCTTCAAACAATATCATATATCCTTATGTTGTTGGTGGCACCCCCAGCATCTGACATTCCCCCTGCTGACACATTATTGGCCATTCAGAATTTTTTTGCTTGGTTTGTCTCAGTATGATTATGGGTTGAGAGAAATTCATTTTGGAATAATGAAATTTTATGAGCTGCAACAGAGGTTAAATGTTGGGTGCTGGGTTCAAGCCTGATTGTTCAAGGTGCAGGAAAGAGAGAAAAAAATGACATGGGTCATAAAACATTTGTTGGCTTCATTGTGGCTGTTCCAGTAACCAGGTATGGTGTTAATCAAAACAGAGGGAACAACTGATTTCCAGAGTTTTCTGCAAGTCCTGATGTATTTTATTAATGTTTCATTCAAATAATACAAAAACAGATTCTGCTGATTAATACATTGGTTCATTGTTGCTTTAATTCTAATATTCAATACAATATTTAGGCTTAGCTTAGTATGGTACAGGGCCAAAAAGGAATGATTTGAGCATGGTATATGTGCTGATTCCTTCAACCGTCTTTTTCTCCATTACTGCTCCCTTGTCAATTATTTTAATCTTATCCCATAATCAGACAGAAATACAGAACTTTTTCTGCCACAAGGTAAGCCATCTGTTAGTTTTTTTGTATCCTAGTTTGCAAGCAACATCAGTCTTGACTAGCAAGCCTGATCGGTACAGGAGATATAAACAACATTAGCACTTAAAGAGGAACATTTTTAGTTTTGTAGCCTGTATCCAATTTACTAACGTGACTTCTATCATTCTTCAAGAACAAGCTGGTATATTCATCTAGCTATCCATATTCTGATTTCCCACAACAGCCAACTTGTAACATCCATCATATAAGAGTGTAAATGATAATTTGGAATATTATCCAATTTATGTCTTCTTTAACCATTGTCACCAAAAGTGAATCCCATTTCCATGTTTTACTATGAGTAGAAGAATAAAAATGAGATATATTCATGGCATAAGAACTAAAAAAAATTGTGTTGCATGATATTTACATATATATATATATATATATATATATATATATATATATATACCTTGTTCTTAATGTTAGAAATATTACATCATCTATCTCAGTCCGTTCATGTCTCTCTCTCTCTCTCTCTCTCTCTATATATATATATATATATATATATATATATATATTTGTATATGTATATATTTATAGATGTATGTGTGTGTATAAGAATGGTTGAACAGTTCAAAGATTTAATGACCCAATTATGGGACAATTTGAAAAACAACTGAAAAATATGAATATTTCATTCATCATTTGGACACGAAACAAATTGTTGCAAATTTGAAATCATAACAGAAATATATACATATATATACATATATATATATACATATATATATATATATATATATATATATATATATATATATATATATATATATATATATATATATATATATATATATGTAAACATACATAGTTTTCTGTTTATAGAAACCCTTTGCAACAGATGTATCAGTTTTTGTAAATAAATAACTATGTTTACTTGTGCCTACAACAAATTCACATCTATTATCATACTTATGTCATGACTTATCAAACCAGTCTTTGTCTGCATTAAACAGATCCACACCTGATAGATAATTAATATTATTGCCTTCCTATTTGTGATAATTCCATTCCCCACTGAATTACTTTAAGTGAAAATTTGTTATTTTCTTTTACACATCAGAAAGCAATAAATGTATCTTCCATCACCATAGACAAAGGGAGTGTCAATTGTACATCTAAATCATCACCCAAGAATGTTTATATGCAATTATCCAATCAAAAAGTAAAACTGTTTGAATTTTGTCTAATACGTACGATTCTGAATGATTAGAGGAAATAAATTCACTTTTCTCACGTAAGGATTTGATTCATCTCATCTTAATCTCTTGATTATCTTTTTTCTTCCACCTGAACCAGTTAAGTTGTCTCAGCTTCAAATGATTTGTTTTGTTTTGTTTATTGCCAAGGTCTTTTTATTTTGACTCTTTCTCTTCATTCTCATTTTAACTCTTGTCACTAGTTATTAACATCAATCTTCTTGCAGTCGGGTTTAGCTCAGAGGTTAAAACCGCTGGCAGTTAACTCTTATATTCATGAACCACTTGAAATCACTTGTAATTGACAGTGGAACTCTTCAATGAACAAAATCAAAAATAATGGAATTTGTCTGTGAATTGAATAACAGAAAGTTTCTCTTGAAACTGACATTCAATTTTTTCTTATATGAATCAAAGAGTTGAAATATGTTGCTTATTGTTAAAGCTGGTGATTAAAAACTATATTGTTATATCGAGGGAAATACCAGCTTGCATTTTCCAGAGGTGTCAAAAGGGTATATATTCCGAGGAGGGGGAGAAGATAATCGGCTGTCAAGTAAGGGACAAGCGAGTGCCTGAGTTGTGACTCATTCTGAGCTGTTCATAGTGATACCCAGCCTCTATGAGATTCCCGCTTTCAAACCCCTTTGCTCTTAGCTTAACATGAAACAAGGTCAATTGTGGTAAAAATCGGAGTTGAAAGATTGTGTTGCACCAATATTCAAAGTCAATAAGGCCTTCTCTCCTGCCTGCCTGCCTGCCTCCCAAAAAATTTGCCTTCAAAATCCTAGTTTTTACCTGGGCTCAAACACCAAAACTCTGACACTGGTGGAAAATATTCATCTCAGGTCCTTTTCCTATATTCTTACAATCATCATCATCATCATCATCATCATCATCATCATCTTCATCATTATTATTATTATTATTATTATTGCATTATAGGTCTATATTTATGGCTGTCAATGTCTTTTTATTATCAATCCAATTGTATTTTAGGAGAGAAAGTAATTAATATCTCTATTAGTTTTAGTATTTGTAAGAATTGATGTAATATTTATAATCTCCACAATTTTAGCCAACAAATATGCAATGAATCACTTTAAATTCCCTTTATCTCAATTTGCCACATCTTTTTAAACTTGATAGACTGTCAATTAATTCTTTTGTTCATTTTCTTTATCAATTCACTGCTAAAAAAAGAATAAAACGTTCTCTTCTCCAATTCACAATGTCCAGCAGTTTTTCACTGAAATTACTTCAATTTACATGTGTGTACATGTGTGTGTGTGTGTGTATCTCTAAGGGTGTGTGTGTTCAATGTCTTTAAGGCAGTATGCATATGCAATTGTGAATCTGAAAATATTATTGAGTGTGCATGCATACACAGGCCCGTGTAAAGCTGGAATTAGGCCTAGGCCGGATGGGAGATACCAGCCTTATTTCTAACTGCACATTAAGTATCTTTGCCATCAGTGCTAAATACCAATGATTTATGTGTGGATATATGCATATACATGTAGTGTACATGATGTACTTACAAGTAATAGAATAGAATGAAATCTAAAACAATTCAAAAAATGGTAGAGGCAAGAAATTTTACTCAAAATGTATAAGACCATAAAGTACAGTTAAGTAAAAATAGACAGAAAAAATTCAATAGTATTCACCTCTCCTCAGAGCCAAGGTGTCGCCCCCTCAATATTGTAGATCTAGGCCTACCTCCTCCTGCTCTGGTCTGTGTGTACATTAAAATGATCAAAATATCAAAATGGTCAAAGTGTATAAACCAGTGTGTTTACATTGCAGTGGTCAAAGTGTGTAAACCGGTGTATTATTATCTGACTGTGAAGGGGTTGGGTGCACATGTTAATATGTGTAAATAAATGAACCTGTGTAAATATGAACATTGGATAGCTCCAGACTTTCTTGCAATTTACAGACACTGATTTACTTGGGCTTGTGTCCTCATCTTGGTTCTTCTAGTCATGACAAGTCACATGACTTAGTGGATAAACGTATTGACTATGAATCTGTGTGTTTGGTTTCTTCTCAAAAGCATATGTAGATCCATAGTATTTGGCAGAATGTGTTGCTCACAATTATGAATATCAGAAATAAACCAGTCTGGTTAGTCACTCTATAGACACTGTTGCATGACTAATGTCTTTTGGCAGCATGGCGTGTTGGGGGTGATCAATTGAAAAATTGAAAAAAGCTGTGATCAACGGATAAATTATTTGCTTCTAGGGGACTGAAAAAAGTACAAAGTTTCAAAAAACAATTAGGAATGCTTCCACGAAGGAACCAATTTAGCACAAAATTACATTGTAAATTGAACCCCAAACTAAAAACTTATTTGAGGTTGGAATTTTCAGATAACAAAAAAAAGTTTCTTCTGGACATTAAATTTTCATCTCTGTAGCTCTATTAGAGAGGCCTGTACATACAAAACAAACATAGATAGCCAGCCAAAGTCCCTTGAAGACTGAAGAAACCTTTGTTGACAGTTCACACTCACATTCACACAGTGTGTGCATGTCTGTGTGTGTGTATGTGTATGTCTGCGTCTGTTTTTTCAATACAGGCATAATGCCAGAAAGTTACCATATCAGTACATTTTTTGTCTATATCTGTAGATGTAAATGTATTTATGTGTTTGTGTCTCTGTAAAAGTCTACAGAGATAAAATGAATATGGTAATATATACTCCGCTGATTTATTCAAGAAATACAAATTATTGTGACTTATTGTGACTCCTCGTTGAATCTCATAAACATGGTGTCCAACAAAAAGACTTGAGGAGCCGTACAAACGATAGAGGCCTGCTAATTTTACACACTCAAGTATGTGCTTGTGTATATATGTATCTATGGTTTTTGTGTATATACTAGAATACACCCGTCTGACAGAGTTATTTATATATGGATTGGCACTAAGGAGCCTAAAGCTATTCTATTATGTAATGTATTTTTAATAATTCAAGTATCCTAATTTGAATTTTTTTTTTACTCAAGCTGTTTTATCGTGTGATTGGACATAAATTTCTTAAGAGTTTCTATTATGTAATCTCCATTGTTATGTCATAATAGGAAGATGAATTAATCAGTGAGATCAATGTGCAAACCAACAGAAAAGAAATTGGCATACATGGCTTTTACATGATGGATAGATAGATCTGTTAATTTGCATGTGAAAGTATATATATATATATATATATATATATATATATATATATATATATAGATAGATAGATAGATAGATAGATAGATAGCGATGATTAGATAGAAAGATTGTTCTATACTATACCAATTAATCACCACTATCCACAACAGACTGCTAGTGGGTTTAAATTATTAAAGTGTTCTAATATTTATATGCATCTATGTATCAATATATCTGGACTTAGCCCTGACCTAACCACTCATAGTAGAAACATTTTGTGTTTTTGAAAATTCTTTCTCATAAATAGGCTTTCAGTAGGGGTTCCATTTGCAATGTAAGTTTAATTTAAATTTATCCCTTAGTTTATGTCTGATAGCATTTTCATCAAGGTAACTTGATTTAACCACCACCACTGCTTAATTTACAAGGTAAAAGTAGCATATGTGGGTGGCTGGGATTCATAATTTCCCTAGGAATGTTGCGGTTTGTTTATTCTTAGTTCCATCAACTATCATATATATACAAAGATTAACTCACACATCCATAAACGTCTGCATTAAACAAAAGAGACACATATACACATATGTGTATACATCCATAAACAAATATAATTCTGTTCTTTTTTGAAAATGTATAAACACATACAAGCTATACATAAAGGTACAACCATTGACTGATGGTAAACAAGCTAGTCTTTCTTGATTATTGGCAGTTATATCCTAATGGATTTAAATGCTTTTATTTTGTTTCAATTGAACCCATTTTTCAGAATTCCTATTTCAGGCCAGTTTCCCTTCAATTCATTCCACTTAATACATTGAGGTTTGCTGTACATGAGGTTCTTAGGTCATTTTCCAACACAGTCTATACAAAAAGAATTTTATTCATAGAATTTTCAACAGGTCTGGTTAGTCCCTCAATAGAAATCATCATGCAACCAATGCCATGTTGGTAGTGATTAATTGAAGAAATTGGAAAAAAAGGTGATCATTGAATGAATTACCTTCTCACGTTTTGATGGGCAGTGATCACTGAAAAAGTCCAAATTTAAAAAAAGAAAGAAACAGTTGTGAACGGGACCTATTCAGTATGTGTGTGTGTGTATGTGTGTGTGTGTGGGGGGGGGTAATGTCAAAAAACAAAAAAAAGACATAATGAGTAAATTTTGAAATTTTCAGCCCTCTAGCTTCAATGGTGCTATATGTACACATACGTACATAGCTAGTAAGACCAGCTCAAAAAATGAAGAAACCTGTTGACTGTCTTGGTAACAATTTTGGTTGAAAGTTTCTTATAAACACATTAGTATCCAAGTTTCTTTTTCTTTCTTATTGGTATTCTTTATGCTTAGTTTGAAGTGACACAAGGTCAAGTAGAAGGATTATGTTAAATCAACTTCTACTGTGAAGATCTTGTCTACCTTGAAAATCAGTATTCAAGTCTTGACTTCCACTTGAACTCAAACTCTGAGCACAAATGTCTCATCTGATTAGTAGGTTTTTTTTCTCTGTCAGTTTCATACCAGACTAGATACTCATATTTTCTTCCACAAAATAGATTATCTGTTTTATACACGTACATAAAATATGATAGCATATTCATTTGCTATATACATTGATAAATCAACGAGCCCTTAGCCTAATGATGAAAATGGTATCTATTTTGCACAACAAATATTTATTTTGCGACTCAGTCTGTTTCCTTGCCAATACACTTAATTCAGTGGCGAATATTAATTGCATAGAACAAATATGATACAGTGAAAATTTCAGATCAGAATTCAGTTAATAACTACATGTCAAACTGTGGGCTTAATATCCACATGCATTTGATGCTGCCATCACCATATTAGTAAGATCATATGTTCATTCCTTTCCATAACCACAACTGGACAGATGTGTATGTGCGTACACACACACACACACACACACACACACACACACACATATATATATATATATATATATATATATCGAGAGAGAGAGATTTTAGAACTTTTGTCTAAATCAGGTTTATCTAAATCACTGTGGTCTATAATCAATGTTGTCTACACAATATGCCTAAGAGTTTTTCGAGTGAGAGATATCTTTTGATTGAATATTGAGATGTATCCTGGAATTTTTTCCTCTAAATCGCCAAAGAATCCTTGGATCTCCACCGAATTTCATCAATTCTTCCATAACCAATGTCACACAATTCGATAAAGTGTCATTAAGTTCATTGAGAACTTCTGGAGATATTGTGTGGACAAAAGTGATTTAAATTGAATTGAAATGATTTAAACTAAAGTGATCCAGACAAAAGTGCTATACCCAGTATCTATCTATTTATCTATCTGTCTATATATGTATATATATATGTATGGGTGTGTGTATGTATGTATGGATGTATAAATATCTCTCTATCTATTCATCTATCTATATCTATATCTATCTATCTCTCTCTCTATGTATATATATATATATATATATGTGTGTGTGTGTATGTGTGTATGTATGTATGTATGAATGTACATGTATATATGTTTGGTCACTTCTGAGAATAAAAGTTGTCATTTCAATGACAAAAAAAGACACCATAAAAACCTAATTCATTTTACTTATATCCCAAAACTGTATTGTATAATTCATATCTGCAGTAAAAGTGAAAAATTCATCGTTTTCTTATCTTTTTGTATCTTATCTCTTGCACATCGGAATACAATCCATCTCTCCTCTAGAAAGCATCAAAAAGTGCCTCTTTTTTTTTTTAATTTAAAAAGGAGTACCAATTCACCTGATTTATAAAAAATTCTAAAAACATTAGTTTTTTAGTAGAAAAAAAAATCTTATAACAACAAAATAAGTAATTGAAAAATTTCTTCAAAATTGTTCAGATAATTGGAAGCTTAAAGAAAAGTCTGAAAAATATTGCGCCAAAGTCCCACCTAAGAATTGCCTGTCATATTCTGTTGCAGTTCCTGACCCAAGAGATTATTCAGAAATTATGCGAGGAGACCAAGACATCAAAGGTATGCCTTTTCTTTGTTCCATAATGAGTCTTAGTATTGGAGTGCCCCTTTGCTACATAAAACCATCTTAGTGCAGCAGATTTGCTTATTATTATCATCATGATTATTATCATCCTGTAGTTCACCAAAACCCTTTGCTTTTTCAAGAGGAGCTGATATTAGAATGAAGACAGTAAACATGCATTAAACATGGCATATAGTATATTATGCTACATTGCACATCACATTAAATCCACACTTTTCTTTGTACCCACATGTTATCAAAATTAAGAAAAACACACTTGTACAATTTGGAATTAATCGAAGACAATAATATTTTCTTCATAAAAATGATATTATATGTTTTGAAATTGAATGAAAATAATAGTTGATTCTGTAGTCATAATTTTTCATTTTTAGTTTGAATTATAAAATTGATTTAAGAAGGAAAACTTGAAGATGATTTCAAAATTATAACTGCTTTAAAACAGAATTTCTTTGATAATGTATTTATTCTAAATGTAGAATGATAACTTTTTGGATATCAATAAAGGAAACACTTTTTAACTACCTGATTTGAGAAATGGATTATAGACTATGAATAATCCAATTATTTTTCCATTTTTTTAATCGAAAAACCCCTTTAATCTAAAGATTATATAGTTCATATAAGCATCCATGAATTCACCAAAGTCATCAAAATCACTTATACACAAACACACAGAGCTCATAATTTCTCCCTAGGAAACGAAATTTTGAAATGTAAAATATGACTAATAATTTAAAGAATAACTTAAATCATAAAGTTTATATTGATTTTAATCTCACATGTATATATATATATATATATATATATATATATATATATATACACACACACACACACACACACACACACATATATATATATATGTATATGTATATATATATATATATATATATATATATATATATATATATATATATATGAATGACACATTGAAATACCATTCATTTGTTGTTTTCCTCACTACATCGATTTCTAATCAAAGAATTAGTGTGTACAAATTCCTGCATCATGTAAAAATGTTACGTATACATGACTATAACTTATAGTTAAATAGAATACTATTTTTTCAAATCAATTTTTAATTGATCAGTTCGATGTGTTCACTTACAAAAGAGGATGAAGTTATAGAAAAAAAACCAATTCAACCATACAACCAACAGTAACAAACAACTGAGCTTCTTTGAAAAGATTTAATTTTTAGATGTTTTAGTTCTTTTTAAAGTTCTCACTTCTTGCTCTCCATTTTTTCTTTCTTTCTCTTTAGCCCCTTAAGGTTTTTCATCTTTTGCCCAATGAAAATACTCTGATCCACTTGATTATACAATATGCAATGAAGCACTCCATGATCAAGCTCTCTACTTCTAGTCCATTGTCTTTTGTTTCTCTCTATCTCTAGCTTTATACCTGTCTTTCTTTCCTCTTTCATTCTATATCCATCCTTCTCTCAGTTCACTCTCTCTCCATCTTTTTCATCACCTTTCCTTTCTGGCTTTTCACTTTCTATCTTTCTTTCTTCTCACTCTCTCAAGATTATCTTTTTTATCTTTCATTTTCTCTCATCTTTTCTTTCCTTGCTTATCTACTCACTTCTTCAATGTCAGCATTTTCTCATTCTTTCTGCTTTCTCATTTCTCCTCTCATTTTTCTTCCCATTCTCTTTTTTCTCCTTTCTTCTCTTTGCTCTCCTCTCTCCCTACTCACTCTCTCCATCATTCTCCTTCTTCTCTTTCTTTTCTTTTTTCTCTAAAACCTTAAGAGCCAATACAATTTTTTTAAACAGTTTGTGGCAGTTAATATCTCTCTGCTGCTACCTTCATTTAAAAAGAAACATTTTTTTGTTGATATTCACTTTAGATTAGAATGCTTTTTAGCAAATTGCAAAAAAAAAAAAAATGCTCCCCAATACCCAATTAGGTTTCTTCTTTCAATTGATATTAATTGTAGATGATTCCCTTTACCCTTGTCTCTTCATGTAGTGCATGAGAGAATGCACCCTTAAAATACCCTGCCCTGTCCACACCTTATGCCCAGCCACACAATGTCTGCTTGCTTCATAGTTGATATTAGTTGCGTTCTGCAATATTGTTGTTCTTATTCTGAAATTTGGGTTTGTTTGGGTTTTTTTTACATATTCTTCTGCAATTCCCAAGAGGACCCAACTTTTTGTTTGTTTTTTTTGTTTTTTGTTTTCTTCTTAATTTTTTGAAGGTTTTTCTTCCATTTTTTTTTTTGGTATTTTGACTTGATTTGTTTTCTATGTTTTTTTGTTTTTTTGTTTTCCAAGGTTAAAAAAGTTGTCTTTCCTTTATTTTTTTCTCATTATAAAAAAAAGAGAAACTAAAAAAATGTTGTCATGAATGAATTTGAATTTTTTGCCCTTATCTTCTAGTTTGTGCCATTACATATGTATTTCTGCACGACTTGTATGTCTGGTCTGACACCAGAGATGTACCGAACCAAGTAATAACTAATAATATTTCTCTTTTTTCTTGACTCTCCTATGTGAAGTATGTCACAGAAGTAAGAAAGAAAAAAATTCTTGCAATGCTGATTTAGCTTTCAAATTCTTCTTCTTATAAGTTTTTTAGCTTAGTACCGAAAGTAACTTTCAAAAAACTATTCTCCAAAAAAACTTTTTATTTAATATAGGTCTCATTTATTTTCTAGAATCATTGGAAGAGGGTTTTCAAGACTTTTGGCAAATTATTGGAACAATGACAAATCTATTAGTATAAAACTGTTCTTGTGGTTAATGACACGTTAAACTCATAATAGTTTTCAGGAGACTTCTGTGATGTCTCAAACATAATATGCCTTTTTTTTTTTTTAAAGTCTTGAATGAACTCATCTAAAGCCTTCATATTATTAAATATCTCAGCCAGAGTTCTATCTTCTTCTTGTTGTCCAAATAGCTGTGTTATTACAATACAATAATCAATCGGTTCTTCAAAATACCAGGGGTCCAAAAACTAATGCCCGATCCATCTCAAAAGTAATTTTACATGTCTCATGATGCTATTTTTGGAAAATTATAGCATTGATCTGTGAAATAATGGAGTATGTAACAAGTAAAATATTCATTCATTTTTTATACGAATAAGTTACTAAAAATAGCGTTGTAGGACTTGATATGTCATGTGACTTTTGGGACAAATTGGTTGTTACTTTTGGGACCGTAAATGATATTTATTCTTTGTTTTATCAAATTGCTTGATGAACTGGGAAATATTGTAAAAGTTGTAATTAGAAACAAAAATCAAATAAAAGTTTGTGGCATGTATTATTAAGAACCTGATATTCAAGAAAACTATTGTATGGATTTCATAGATAAGTGAGGTAGATAATCCTCATGACAGAATATTCATTTGCGTTAAAATACCATCAGAGTTGTGTAATTGGTCACTTCCACAAATTTGAGAGATTCTTAGTTTACATTTTGGAATTCTAGAAAAAGCAATTCTGTCTAAGCAATTCTTTTCTCAAAAGAACTAATTGTTGCCAAATAATGAGTATCTATCCAGGAATCAGTTGTATTCATCCAAAAGGTAATTAATCAATCCGTCCAAATTTCTTCTGCCTGTGTATACAGTATGAACAATTAAGTTACAAAATATTAAAGACCTCTATATCCCAAGGTTATAAGTATATATTCATCATACAAGGCAAAAATGAACAATTACTCATTGTACCAACACATTGAGCTTGATACTAATTTTCATCTGTATTAATCTTTCAAATATTATTTTTTGATTTTTTTTAAAGCTTTTGTATAAACAAATAATTGTCTATAACTTTTAGAAGAGTCATCAATATTCAAAATTTGTCTGGATGATTGGACTCCTTTGTATAAGAACATCAAGAACGCAAAGAAAAAGTTCAGTTGTCTGAAGAAAATTTAGAACAGATGAATGTTATAAGTACTAAGGGCATATCAGATGTGATATTTCCTCAGGCTATTTGAGCCATATTAAACTCATTTATTATTTAAAAAAGAAGCCATTTGGATAAAAACATCAAACAGCTTCTTAAATTCATCTAGAAAAGAGCTTGGCCCAAGCCTAGAAACAAGATGAGTTTGGGAAGAAAGGGCCATTCCTTGCCAGACAGAACAAATCGTCTGAAGAAATAAACTGGTGGTGCCTGAAGAAATTTACTATTTTTGTTTTCTTTTTACAGTCTGTCTGTTTGGGGGTTGGAATCACACTTTGAGATTTCTGAGTTTGCTTAATTATTCACAAGTATTTTGAATTATGTATGAACAAGTGATGTAGAGACAGATTAATGGTAAGATGAAATGATTGTAGAGTGGACGAGTGGAGAAAGCCAGGTGAGAAAAGAATGAAAGACAAAACAATTGTTGAGATGAAAGAAAGAGAAAAAAAGAGGAAGAAAAAATGGAGAAGAAAGTGAAGAAATAAGGAAAGTGATTATCAAAAAATTGAAAAGAAAAAGCGGCTGAATAAAAAGAGAAACAATAAACAAAAGTCAATGAGATTAAAAATAGTTGTGAATGAAGAAAATGGAGAAGGAAAATGAATAAGCTTAAAAAAAACAAAAGGAAGAAAAAAAATGAAATGGAAGAGGGAAAATGATAGGATGAAAAAGAAAGAATACAACAAGAAAAAGAAATATCGAAAAGTTAGATTAAAGAATATGATAAGAGAAGGAAAGAGAAATAAGGAAGAAGAAAAAGAATAAGAAATTAAGAAGGAATTTGAAAAATTGAAAAAAACACCATTAGTGGTATAACAGATAAATGAAACAAGGGTTTACTTAATGGTGGAGGTAGTTGCATAGTCCCCATTAGTGCCACTGGGAAGCATTCAAGTCAAGATAAAAGCCAAATTTGGAATGCTCAGTCTCAAAGCAGACAGGCCCAGGGCAGTCTTCAGAATATTTGAGGCTCATTGACAAAGCAATGAACAACTTGATTTTGATATGTTTGGAGTAATGTAGACTGGTACCCACATTACTCCCAACGAATCAAAATTAAGTTGTTTTTTTTTTCAAATTGAATTTTGAGGCCTCTAAAATCACGAGGCCCCTGCCCAGTATACTCATGCAATAAGATGATCCTGAACAAGCCCAGTGCCACTTGAAGATTAGCACAACACAGTCTTCCAACCCAGCATTACCTTGTGCCAGACTAAGCTAGTCTTAGTAAATATCATAAAGAGAGGGGACAAAAGTTAAATAAATGGTTGAAAAAGAGAAAAGCTTAATCTACCTTTATAGATTTATGTTTTAATTCTAAACAATAGGATGTTCAATTGACAGTTTAATTCAATTCTTCTCCTAGAAAGTATTGAAGATTTTACTATCACTATTTTAAATTCCAAAGTTAAGATCTTATACTGAGATTTTAATACATGCTTTTACTCCCTGGTGAGTAAATGGTGAAAGACTCAACTTTGAACACTTAACCTATCACATCTCTACTGTTTGTACCTTGCTTTATAAATCAAGCTCTTCTCTGTCTCTGTTAAATGTTTTGGTTTTGTATTGGGGTAAAACAGATGAAAATTAGCGGCTTGCATCGCATGGTTACTGATTGGAATAGGGCGAATTGAGCAAGACTTTGAGGTTGTAAATAAATATTCCATTATTTACACAGAACAGATTTACCTTTTCGGGGCCCCTGTGGGTATGATTCATTTTAGGTCTTCATTTATGTACCCAAATTTGACTTGTTCTAACAGGTAACGTCGATTGTTTTAATCAAATCAAAACTACATATTTGAGGGGTTTTGTCAGAAAAAAACGTGCTCAGTGTAGGGAAGGTTGTCCTGATTGTAAATTGTAAAGTTACACACACTTTCTCACTTGATTCTAAAAAAGACACACACCTTTGGCGTGCCATTTTCAGCATCAAGTGAATGAGTGTTTGTAAAATTCATGAAAGAAGAACAGAAGTTAATGCATAAATTATATTGTTATTGCTCTGAATAAATTAAATTGTTTGTATCTGTTGAAAGAATTAATTAGTAATAAATATTTATGGTTGATGACACCCGCTGTAACACAAAAAAGTGACATTTTTTAACAAGTCTAATTGGGATCCAATAAAGGTAACAAGTGCCTAAATTTGATCATGGTTACTACAAAACAACTAGAAAGTTCCTTTTCATTCCTGTTACGAGTGTTCATTATAACCTTGAAATATCAATTGGTAAATCAGTGATTTGTGGGTATGGTTCATTTTTGGTCTTCATTTTGAGAAATGGAAGGAGATAGACAGTTGATCTAAGGAATGATTGATAAAAATGGTGTCTTTGTTTTATAAATAGCTTTTTTAAAGAGGTGAATTATAAGGGGAATTTATCAAAATCCTTTTTCTTTTCTTCATTTTATAGAAAAAAATCAATGAGCTATTCATTTGGAGGAATGATTGCTGACAAGCTGTATAAATACAAGGCCACACACACACACACATATGCACACACACACACACACACATATATATATATATATATATATATATATATATATATATATATATATATATATATATATATATATATATATATATGTGTTTATATATATATATAAAGATACCAAGAGATAGAGATTGGAAAGGAGTGAGACAAGGGGATACAATTTTGTCTAAATTGTTTGCAGCAGGCTTTGAAAGCATCTTTTAAATAAGTGACCATAATAAGAAAGTAAGGGAATAACAGTATATCTCCTTTTACATTAACATTGTTGTAGTGATGCCTATAAGGATTCCTCATCAATCCTCTGAGATAGTCATTATCATCATGTTTGTCCTTCATGGCTGAACATGATCATGGCTTCAATCTTGATTGGTGCAGCAGCTGTGGTACATTGCATGGTCTGCTGTGATAACTTGCACTTGATTTGAATTATAGTAAGGGAGAGTTTTGCATCATCAGCCTTACTCTCGTGACCCTATCTGCCCAGGTCCAGTATCAAATCATAGTCAGGACAGCTAGAAACATGACTCTGTGTGTCCTGCTCTTTACACTCCACAATGCATTGCTGGATATAAGGAGGACCACTCCCTGTTTTTGAATCAGAGTTCTTCATCTCCTGATCTAGTTGTCGACCATGTCTAGAGAGCCCAGTCTGTCCTATTATTCATCCATAAGAGATGGATTCATACCTTTCCTAAAGACGTTAGTGCAAATTGAATGTATACTGTCTCAGAGTTTGCATTTGGCTTGCTGATTCTATTCTACATGCTGTGAAACGTGAGGCCAATCACTTCCCCATACTGAGATAGTGATAATACTAGTGTGGAATGTGGTGTTGTAGTTCCAGTGATGGTATTAGTGAACATGATTATAATGAAAGCATCAGTGATACTAATGATGATTTTCATTTTGTCGACAATTTTATAGGATTTCTCTTGGAGAATCTCATGTTTAGTGATTTGGATTTGATAAAATGATTTTGATTTTTGCAGAAAAATTTCATTTTCTCATGCATATGTATGTATTCATTTATTCATTCATTTATTTATCAATCAAAATAGATTTTAATAGCAATCCACCACCAACTCCTTCTCACCACCACCACCACCTTCAAGAAAAGACCCTAAAACCTGCTTTAAGATGATCGATGGATAAAAAATAAATAACATCAAAATATATTTTCATATCCATCACAAAAACAATTAAAATGTTCTGCATTTAATTTTATTTCATTTTTTTTTCTTTTCCCAAATATTTTTTTATTGTTATTGTGGAAAAGGGGATTTTTTATTTTTTATTATGGGGAAAGGGATCCTCTTTTTTATTATGGTTGTTGAGAAAGGGGATTCTTTATTTTTTTATAATTTTAGATCATGTTTTTGTTAGTGTTCGTTTGAGTCAAAAATTTAGTAGCTATAAAACCTGCTCATGTATCTTAATTTTATGAGCAGGTTTTATTCACAGAGCTGAAAGGGGAATAAGCGTAATAAGAGTTTGTCCCCGGTGTTTGGTCACCAATTGAGGGAGGAATACCAGATTTAAGTCTTTTTTATATTTATCTCATCTCATAACATTTTTTTCGTTCAATTCTTTCAAATCTAAACAAGATTTTTTTTTGTTACTCCTCCTTTTTCACATTAATTTCACTGAGAACTTTATCAAAATCAGTTTAAAATCAAATGAAGTCATTTATATTTAAATCTGGCCTTTACTTCTAAAGATTTTACAAGCATAATGCTGTTAGGAGAAATTCATTTTTCCTTTGTTGTTTACATGTTCACTATATTTTCTGCCATTTGATCCTGCAGCCTTCTTCACTTTTCGGAGTCAATCAAAAACATCATCAGAATGTCGGGTCAAGCATTTGATTCGATCCACGAGGATAGACTCATTCCATTGTCTGTGCCCAAGGACATCTTGTACTTCACCAATAGCCAAATCCATGCATAATGATGACCCTTCATCTCAAAAGTTTAAACAGAAAAAAACTTTTGTACTTGCAAACTAATTTCTTCAGCCTAACATAAGAGAGAATATGGATTTTAATTTGCTGATCAATTTGTGAGTAGTTCAGATTTTAGAAATACACAACTAACAACAAAAATGCCAAATATACAATTTTTCAAACTGTTTTAGGATTATAAGATCTTCAATATTTGAATAGTGGATATCAAAATCTGAGTAATTATCAATTATACATGTACTGGTTTATACCGGAGATGTCAAGTGATTGTTACTAGGGATCAGGTGACAGCAAATCTCCTAAGATTTCCAGTGACCTCCTTGGTACTCTTGCTGACCCTCCAACTCCTCAGTGGTGTTCTAGTCTCAATCCTTCTTTGAATTTTTAGTACCTTGAATCTCAGTTATGGACACAGCCTTCATTCTAATTTTCCACAACCTCTTTATTCCTTGAGCAAGATCCTGGTTTTTACTCATTTTCTCACTTCCGTATCATCCTTTGTGAGTACCAAGTTGGAAAGAATCTTTTCCTGTTATTCCATTTCAATTATATTTTTGAATAAAGACGTTTCAACGTATTTGCTTCAATCTTCTCCAGGAGTTTTAAAGATTACTTAGTATGAGAAGTGAAGAGTTATAAATTCAAGGCAAATACATTTCTGCACAATGTCTGCTTCAACTTTTGTAAAACGACCAGTTCTTGTCCAAAACCAAGTGTAGCATTTTGGGTATTTTTTTCTTCACTTCTTATATCTACTGATGGATTATTGGGATGTTTAAGCCTTATCAAGGAAAAAGAACATTACTCAAAGGTAACTTTTATGTGCAAGGTATAAGATTGGTTAGCGAAAAGAGTTTACACATTTTCAACATCTTGCATTCTGATTGTAGATTACCAAATTTAGTCACTGACTCTCCCAAGATTACAACATGGCCAAAATTGCATAAAGTAGTTCAATGACTCGAGTCTTTGGATTCATAGATACTAATTCAAGAATCATTTAGTTGTTTATAAACATTGAATAATAGTTTCTAACTTTTCTTTATAAATTCATGGGAAATTCTCTCTGTATGTTCGTGAATGAGACATCATATCTGTTTCTCTAGGATACATCTGTAAGATATCATAGATTTTACAAGTACATGAATCTACTGATAACAGTGACCATGTAGTCTTGTTTTGTCCAAGACCTATCTAGATCATAGGCTCTATCACATACATATGACTAATAAAATATCTACTTCAACGTTCTCACTGAGTATATTTGAGGGTAAATGTTTATGTGTGTGTGTATGTATGCATGTGTATATATGTGCCTGTGTGTTTCCTTGAATACAGATGTAGACTTGTTTGTAAACTGTGTGTGGTTCATAGTTTGTATGTAGTGCATGTGACTCTAATAGATGAATAGATATATATTTGATTGCTTACATGCATATATATATATGTGCTCATGGGACTATGGATGTATTTGTAAATTACAAGGAGTATGTTTCTTTACAAATACTTTTTTCTTCCTTATGTGTATTTTATTGACTTGGCCGTTGCCTGGCCCTAACCCCACCCCGACTTTGTACTGTCATAGCCAGGGAAGATTATGAGTCAGCAGGGACAGTAATGTGTAGGTTTCTTGGAGGCAAGCAGTCGGACTGACAGGGCCTGATACCAAGGATTTTCATTGGTGCTTAGACAGACTGATTCCATAGAATAACTCCTGCTTGAATTCTTCAACTCAATCCACAAAATTTTCGTAGAGACGTTGAAGTTATTCCATTCTTATAGTTGGTTTGACACATATGCATATTTATTTTGCATATGTACAAGGGTGGATCAATAAGGCCAAGTCCTTAGTTGAATTTTGATCTGAAATTTTCAATGTATAATACTCAACCTATGTGATTAATGAAAAAGCATTGGGTTTAGTGTATTGACAAATAATGTGATAGTGTTGAAAAAACAAAAATTTGAGGTGTAATATAAATATTTTTTTCATCATTAGCATGGATACTTATTGATGTACCTACACATACACACCCACGTTGATGAGTGTATACATATATATAAATATATATATATTCAAGTGAGTGCATATTAACATATGTATATTTTATTTATATGTATGAATAATGGAAGCTCTTTCGATTAAAGCAAAACAATTTATTATCAATAAAATATCTTTCAACATTGGCACAGATGTTCTCAAGTGTACGTAGCATTCATACGTGCAGATGACATCGTCAACACATTGCATTAGCCTCAGTTACACATTTAAATAGATTCATTTGTGATAACACTATTTATGAATATTCACACACTTGAAATATTTGTATGAAATTATGATAAGAATAATACTAATTACTTATTGTATCTCACTTCCTTGATAATGACAGATGAGGGTTGAAAGATCTCGCATCTCCAACTTTTTTTTTGAAAAACTTTGATGACATCAATAAAAAGTTTGTATGCTAACTAGAAAAATTAACAAAAAAACAAAAATCAGATAGAGCTTGTCTGTTATTTTTAACAATGATGAAAATATATATGTATAGATGTATACATATATATAAAATATACATATATAAATATGTACATACTTAAATATATAAGTATATTATCCATATTTATATGTATGCAGTGATTGCTTTTCTAGAGGAAACTAAGATATCATTTACAAGAGGTGTGTGAATGGAGGCTGTTGAATCCCTTAAAAATGCTGTCAAGCTCTGATATTCAGCAACCAACTATTGTGAGACTAAAAGTGAAAAGAATCATTCAATATGCTGGCCCCAACATTAAACATTTTGAAAAGGAACAATAAAAATCAAAGGACTGCACTGTAAGATAAAAATGGTAAATAGTCCTAACATTCGATTAACCTCAACTCAACTCACTCACTGATTTTTATTAGACTTAGAACCATAAAAGTAAAAGAGAAAACTCCCCAAAGAGAATATCTAAATTCTTTTGAAATCAAGTCTAGATTTGGCTCCAAAAAAAAAGAAGAAGTTGGGGTCTTTTTTTTAAATTCACTATGTGCAGTCATTCTTGAAAATTCTGTGAATTCACTCAAATTTTCAAAGCCTTCTAAGCACAATCAATTAAATAGATGAAGTGGTTATAAATGAAGACTATAATATCTTTCAACTGATGTAAAATTATTGCTATTGGTATGCAAAAGATTTTCAGTTGGGAAGTCACAACAATCAAAATTTGGCCTCTTGCAATTCAAAATTATACAATATAATAAGCAACATGTCCGTTCGTCCAACTGTCTGCCACACTCAAAAAAAAAACATATTACATTGAAAAGGATTGGGGATAAATGTGAGGTTGTGAGAATAGGATTGCAAGATGAAGATATTTGCTAAATATGAATGGCTAAACGTAGATGTCCAGAGAAAAAGAAAGGTGAGAGAGTGAAACGATATGAAATTGAACTTGCTCTCTGGCATCTTTGAACAGAAGATTTGTTAAAGTGCTGGGAATGGTCTTTTCAGACAACTTCCATAGGTTTTTCAGATACTACAGTGCTTTAGATTTCCACCCCTGATTATTCCATTAGTAAAGCAATAAGTATTTTAATAATATCAAACATGGTTTTTGTTTTGAATTTTCTTTCTGATACAAATTTCAATTCAAGAGAAGAAGTTGCAAGCTATTTTTGATAAGACTTTTTAGGGATTGGATCATTTGATTGAATCATTTCTAATTAGTCATCATTGAAAAGATTTTAGGGAATTGAAAAATAGGATAGTGATGATGATAGTGGTAGAGTTCAATTTGCAATTTAAGTTTATGTTAACTTGGTCCTTAATTTTGTGTCCAGCAACATTCATGCTTGTTTTTTGAAAATTAGGACTTTTTTAGCAATCACTGTCCAACAAAAGTCAAGAGAAGTAACTTATTCATTGATCATTTCTTTTTTCCATTTTTTTAATTGATCACCCCAAAAGACATTGGTCACATGATGGCTTCTCATGAATGACTGATCAGACCTTTTTATTCATTTAAAAGAATTACATGAAGTTGAAAGAGAGGTAACTCTGATCAGCTGTTATTCCCCTTATCAACATCTAAATTTTCTTGTATGTATTTAAGCCTTAAATTCTTACAAAGGAAGTTTTTTTTTTCCTTCTCTCTCTCTCTCTCACCTCCCTTTCTCCCTCTATTCTTCCCCATAAATATCATCATCTATTTACAAATTTTGTACGTCGTAAATAGAAAAGAAAATCTTTTGAAGTTTCATCCATAAGAAAGAAGTAAACTGCACTTCTTTTCCAGATTCTTTTCTGTTATTGCCTCCCCAATTCTCAGTGGGACTCTCCCTGGGCATGGCACTACGTACTGTGGTGACCTCATCATAACATTGATTTGTGTGCTATGCCAGCAGGTAAGGGGAGAAGTGCTGTATGATAAGGCAAGATCCTCCATCTGCACACAGGAACCTTGTAGAGTCAGTATCTGTGCTTCTGAGTGATGTGCCAAACCAGGACTTGGAGCTTTTGTAGGATGTTCACATACAAATAGAAAAGCAATGAGCCATAGTTTCATCTCCCAAGAGTGTTCACTGCAGTCAACTCTTTCTCAATGGTTGAACATCCTCTAAAATCATAATGCTTGCTTGTTGATGAAAAGCTAAAGATTTCTTATAAATGCATTTTAGTATAAGTCTATGTGTGTACGTACATTTTTCAGATTCGCTTGTGTAAATGCTTATGTGCAGATATCTTGGCTGTTAGGAATGATATACATGGATAGATATAGTATGTATATATACTTGCGTGTGTGTGTGTTTTGGGCATATTGATGTCATGAAAGGATTATATATCTACAGAGAGTATCAATGAGTTTAAAGCCTCATATTGTTATTAGCTGAATTTTGAACTGAAATTTCAACTGTGTAATGTTCAATCTATATAATTAATGGAAAAGCATAGAAGGTGCATAGACTAGGAAGAATGTTATGTTAAAAAACAAACATTTGTTGAGTCAAATAAGAAAATTTTTCCATTATTAGGATATGGACATTGTTATACCTACATATATATGCAAGGCTGCATTAACAAGTCCATAGCAACATGTATTTATTAAGTTAATTTCCACTGTATAATATTCGATCTATGTGGTTAATGGAGAAGCATTTGGTTAAGTGCATTGAAAAGAGAGGAGATTATGTTGAAAAATAAACATCAGTTATGTAAACAGAATGTTTTTTTTCTTTTGCTGCATAAAAGCTTCCACTTTTCCCTATTCTATTACCTGGTATCTTGACAAAATGTTCTGTCTTTGGCATTTCAATATAGATGAGAGTGGGGAAATTAATATTCATTTAAAACCACTCCCCCATGAATAACTTGTCTACTGAGGAAGTAGCAGTAGAAACTGTTACCTATCCCCCAGTCAACCTTCACTAGAGCCAAGAGGATATAAATTGTTCATGTCAGTAAGTATGAATCAACTATATGCGTGTGCTTCGTTCATATAACTACATATATGGCCTTGTATGTAAGGAATTTTGTTTTATATATATATATATATATATATATATATATATATATATATATATATATATATATATATATATACACACACACATATTGATTGATAGATAGATTGGTATTTCCAATATATATTCATTGTAAAAATAGATATAAAATCTAATAAAAACTATTTGATCAATCTTTCAATAATATTAATATAAGTATTACTGATGTATAATTGGCATACATGCATACATTTATCTACATTGATGAGTGTTTTACATATATATGTGTGTTTCCGTATGTGTGTTTGTGTATGAGTGTTTGTGTATGTGTGTGTGCATGTGATGCCTTCATGTACCATTACATATGTAGAATATACAAACATAACATATCACCCGGAGAGCAATTGTGATTGGCCAATGTCAAACATTAAAGCAAAACTAATGAAGAAAATTGAAGCGCAAACATCCATTGCTATATCAAGGTATTTGACGGCACTGGGAAGCACCAATGGAGAGATTAGCCCAAGGTCTAAACACATTAACGTCTAATTCAATTCTTATTCATCATTTTATTTTAGAGTCCCTGAAATACAGGCAAGTACGAACTTGTGGGCCTTATGGGGATGTTAATATTAAACATTTATTTGGACATAAATACCTATTATTTCCACATTTTGTTCTCAACTTGCAATATTTCATTCTTCCTATCTCTTGAAACCTTTTATTCTCCAGTTTGAGAGAAGGGTAAATTTTGCCATCCTAAATAATTTTGTAGATGTTGGATAAGGAATTGCTTTCTTTTTTTTATTTTTACAAATTTATTCACAAAATATTTAATGGGATTTTGAAGTCATATGAATTTTTTTATGCTGCTTCACACTGCAAATATATTTTTTTCAAAATCTTTTGTTAAAAATAAACATAAAGAATAGACTAGAAAATGAATTTTTGGAAAAAATTAAATATTTGTTTTATCAATATTATCTAAGCCTGACACAAGGAGTGAGAAGATGGTATGGTATCAATTTTCAAAATGGATAAGTTTCAGCTGATCCGTTTTCCAATCCCTGTGAGATGTATAAATGATTGGCTAGAGAAAAAAAGGTTTACCTCTTCTTCTGAATTCCACACCTGAAGAGGGTTGAATGGATCAGCCAGTGTGTTAATAACAGATTCAATTATCTGAACACAATATGAAATGTTAATGACTCTTCCCAAAATTATGAGCAATATTTGAACTTATTCATTTTATGAATGCCTTTGTCATGGTGATGAAGGATAGTTTAAGTTGTAGCACTTTTAAAATATGTTTTTATTTACAGCAGTTTGGTCACACACACACACACACACACACACACACACACACACACACACACGCACACACATACATATATATATATATATATATGTATATATATGATGCATACATTTTTAAAAAGACTCTTTTTGTTAATGCTTGTTTGATTAGAATTCATCTTTGTATTATTCACTTCAATTCAAATGAGATAGGTTATACCTTAAACAATGTAGACTGGGTAAATCATTGTAACATTAAATAAAAATGAACTCTAGAGGACATTACTGTTTTACAATTTTTAAAAATCATTTATATAATGTGAGTTCAGGTTTTGAAAAGTTAAATTCGACTGGAAACTTTCCAGACTTTAGTCTTTTTATTGGAACCAATGAATATCATTTGATAACAGCTTCAGACTAACCTCCAAAGAAATGCTTTTCTTTAAGGTACGCCCACCCAACCAAACTTTTACATCCACCCCATTGACCTCCCACCCTGACACCTGTACATAATATATAACAAGATTTGGCAGGATATAAGCAAAGTTATGTTTTACATACCAGAATCATTGCTCATAGAAAAAAGAGGAAAAAATGGAAGAAATGAAAATAAAAAGAAAATAATGTTTTCAAGCATTGTTATAAAATAGTTATCTATTATTCATATGAAAAGTTGTTTACTTTGAAATCATCTTGTGCTAAGACAATACCAATTCCATTCAGCTTTCTTTTGGGACTGTTATTAACAGAGATATTTCATTTACTCACTGTTGTTAGAGAAAAGAACCTTTTGACAATGTATAATGATACTTTAATGACACTGTGAAATTCTGAACTCCTCCCCAGCTTTAAAGTGTCACAGTATTGGTACTAATTAACTATAATTCACCTATAGACAAAAACTGGAAGGAAAAACTGCTCCTTTCCTGGAGATCAGGAAAGAGAGATATCGTGTGTCCAAATTTTGTTCTGGTCAGACAGCTAGACATGTTAGAATCCTGATACTGCTGAAATCTAACTCTTCAACCATAATTAACTCAAGTGAATAAAAACTTTTGGTAATCTTTTATTAATCGGTTCTAAAATACAATAGCATTAAAATTTCCAAAAGTTACCCTTCCTTTTGGCTAGTATAGCTACATTTTTTTTTCATTTTCTGGTAACTTTATCACCAAAAATGTGAAGTATATTCAAAAATTCATACAAAGGCTCCGAAAAGTATAATCATACAAGATATTGATCAGTCCACAATAATAAAAATAAAAGCCATTAATTTATTTATGACTACCTTTTCTTTTCAAACAACATATTGATCAGATATCAATGCTATTATGATACTAAATATATTTGTTTTTTATTAAAATATTTCCGACCACAAACTTATCCAGGTATGATGGATATAGTCTGATACGCAAAAAAATTTGATTTTTCATACCTTTTCAATTCATGATATTTTAGATTTGTAAAACAATCAGTATCTTATAGTGAGAACAATATCATTTGAACTGAATATGAAATTTGCTGCTATTAGATTAGCTGGAAATTTTAAAAAATGCAGCAATATTCAGCCATGGAGGGGATAACTTTTAGCAGTCTTTATACTATCATATTTTAGTACTGCATAAGCAATGATTACCTAACCCCTTGAAATATTTTGAATATCTAAAGATCAAACCATTTCTAATAATTTTAGAGCTAAATAAATCTAACAAAGATTTATCATATTGAAAATGGAGCCATTTTCTTCAAATCTTTTCATATAGATTCCAATTTTATTTCATTCAACAGTCAACATTTGATCAATTGTTGTTGCAAAATTGTTACTTCATGTACTTTGGCTTTCATGTTTATCCATTTCTGTTTCCCTCTGGTCAACATAGTCTCAAACATAATGTCATCAAACATTTTTTTCAGTTATCCACTTATTTGTGGCTTTTAACTCACGTTCTTCTTCTCTATCATATCTCGCCTTCCTTACCTTCCATGCGTGAAAAATGTTTCGTTGATTGATAAGTATTTGATCTATACTGCCAGACATCTCATGCTGATAAGCTTTGTATCCTGATACTTACCTGAACTGACAAATTCATTGAAATTCACGCTAGTGGCACTAGTCTTTATTTTTATTTCTTCATCTGGGGTTTTAAGAGGAAAAAAGGCCGCAGCAAAAGTGAAGTACAAACAAAAGGATAAACGGAATCAGAAACCCCAAAACAAAACAACAAAAAGAGGAGAAAAAAAAAGAAAAGACCAACTCCTAACTGCTTATAATTCTTCAAGTCGTGCCAGGATGATGTATGTTTGACCTCAGAGGCCGTGCACCATAATATTAATATTCTTGTGGTATTCACGTTATATGTTTTATGTTTCTGGGTCAGCCATTTGCCTTCTGACTTCTTGGCGTCCATCGTTCAGACATTTATGTCAAGCAGATAGTATGCAAGGAAGGGAGCAAGGCTTTTGCTTTGATTGGTCAATGTTCTACATGAAATATCCCCATGAATACAGCAACTATTGATGGTAATCATTGACTCTTATGGGCATTGGATTGCTACAGACACTGGTACAACTGAAACATTCATTCTTTATATTATAGCATTATTTTCTAAATATCTCATGTCATTGAATCTAAAGAGGCTTTGTGAATCAGTTGATGAACCAGAATGAGAGGATTTAACATTGATATATATGTGTGTTCATGTAATTGGGGGTGGGGGCCAACCCACTAATTTTTCACATTTTACTCACATCTGCCCTGAAATATTTTGGGCTGCTTCTTCAAAGTTGGCACAAACCTTTTATATCCCTGTTACTTCTTTACTTCCAAATGTCTGGGTTTTTTTTTTCCATTTTAGGACTATCTTATCAATGCTGTCAAAAATGATAGCAGTATTTGAATGATTTTGCAATGGCATTGCAAATATAAGTTATCAAAATATTATGTTGCTCTGCATTTACTATCTATGTTCAACCAGAATGACCTGGGATTTTATACACATTTGCAAAAAAATGTGATGGAGACTACTCAATAATTAGCATTCATTTTGTCTGTTGTATTTGTCAAGGGAGATAACTATATCCCTTGACAAATGATACAGACAAAAAATATAGACATATACATGGCATATTATTTCTTTAATCTGACTAAATACAAACTGAAGGACTGGTAATTTAGTCTCATTATGTCATCAAGTATAATTGGTTGTTTTTCCAAGGCCTTAAGCAAGTCTTTCACATTTAAGGCTGCACTAATTGTCAGGCACAAGGCCTCAATAGTTTAGCACCAAGTGAGGATTAAATTCACAAGTAAGACCAGTTTACAAAACATCATTCTACAACAGACTCCTCGGTTGCTTATTTATGAGAGAAAAAAAACAATCTGCTGCTGTTTCAGTAGCAAGTTTTTTTTATTACATGTTTTTAGCCCCATACTCAACTCTCCTCCTTCCCCCAGGCTTGGGACCAGATCTCATATCTACAAACAATAGGATTTTTTCTATCAGGCTAACCCTATTTTGATGGATTAATTTACTGGGCTAAAGAGTTCAAACTACCCTGCTATTTATGCATAGATAGGGGAAGAAGTGGTTTCATGCCTTTGTAAAGAGAAACGTAAACAGCCTCAGCTGAAACACGGGCTTGATCCACCAATTCCATTTTCTATACTGGTAACCGTTATACCACCCAGCACCTCAATCAGACACCCTGGTGGGCTGCATTAATTAATTAGGAATGAGTGGAGAGATTATTTCATCAAATATTTACACTTCAGCAATCTCTGCATTTGATGATAACGGATTCATCTCAAGAACAACACAAGATTAGCCATGGTAAACCTCTAAAAACAGATTTTACTTATGAGCGATTAGCCTTATATAGAAGTTATGCCTTACTTTTCTTCTTAAGGCCAATAGGAAGTCTATGTTCTTAGTTGATCAGATCATCAATCTGTGATCCACTCTTTTTCTAATTGTATAAACAAAGTATGCAATTACTGTAAACTTCAGGAGGATTGTATCATTTGTTCACATGTGACACTCTTATTTTCTATCCAAAACTAGTAAATACCAGTTGCTTTGCTAACAATATACCTAAAACTATGTACTGTGCCAGTATGCTTACACATTAATTTCAAAGGTTGACATTTGTTCACTTGTTATCCCTTGGTACCGACAACACAGGTAGTCAACCTGGTGCTGTTGGAAATATTTGTCATGTGTCTGAAACAATAGAAATTTCCAAATACAAATTGAATAAAAAGCACTCAGAGAGTGCATACCTCAGACATTACCATTGTCAGGTGGAGTAATTGCCCATGAATTTGACCAAAAATTATATCATTGAGAATTTTTGGAGATATTGTCTGTACAGTCATGAGTATGTACATAATGTAATTTTGAAAAAAAACGGAAAAAAATATCTTTCGACCAAAATAAAATTCCTGGATCCACCCTAAAATTTTACCACCTCTTTCTTACCTGATTGCCCATCCTTCCACAAAAATCTCATTGAAATTCATCATACCCTTTTGCAAATATCGTGTGAACAGATTTCAACTTGGTTAACAGATGTAAACAATTAACAAATTGAACAGATTGAAAACAGTCCAAATAAGACGATTCTATGATGTGAAGTCAGATCTTTTTAAGAATATATCATCATACTATACTTTGAAGGGGGGTGCAAAGTTTAACTTGCTTAAGGTGCTACTGGCCTTAAAGTGAACCGTGTTTGTTACTGAGTGAATTTTAAGGGATTTTTCTCTGGCCCAAGTTTTGTGATACGAAAAATATCTCATTTTTTTCTGATATTAGAAGCCATAACTTAAAACTGTTATCAACACTGTAAGTATAAGTTTTAAAGTGGATCTGATAGGTCTATCATAATATATGTGTTGCACATACAGCCTGCACCATTAGAGCCAGAGGGCTGAAAACTTCAACATTTACCCTTACTATGTCAAGAAAAAAACTTTTTTGTTTTTCAAAAATCCACACCTGAATAGGGTTTTAGTGGGGGCGGGGATCAATTTGCAATGTAAATGTATGCTAAGTTCACCCCTTAATTTGTGTCCTGCAGCATTCACAATAGTTTTTCTTTTGAATTCAAAGTTTTTTTAGTGATCACCCGTTTTCCAATTTTTTCATTGATCACCCCCAACCTGATGCCAAAAGACACTGGTCGGTGTCTATTGAATGACCAACCAGACCAATCTTTTCTATTATTTTATTCCTTGAGAAGTATTGTTCTGATAATTCTAATCAATATCTTAACTTGCTTTCTACATAGACTGTAATGTTTAAAGATTTTCTAACTTTGATACTATTTGAACTGGCTTTAGGGATAGCTAAACTTTTATTCAATAGATTAAGGTGGTAAAAGATAATATGAAACGTTACGAGTTTTGATTGAAGAATATTTATGTTGGTGCTTGTTCCTATTTTGATATTGATGGCTGGATAACAAAAATATCTCAAGGGTATTACAAAAAGGAGGAAACATGTTGGTTAAATTTATATATGAATTACAAATATCAAAATTATCTCAAGGGTATTATGAAAAGGATAGACAGTAGTTCAATGAGTGTATTTATGTATGAAATACCAGCATTAAAAATAACTCAAGGGTATTACAAAAAGAAGGAAATACAATGGTTGAATGAATGTATTCATGTATGAAATACTCACATAAAAAAATGGGTAAGTCTAAACAAACTGTCAGAATTTTGAGTTCTTTTTTTGCTGATACCTCTTCAGCCATTTTTAAAATTTGTCAAAACATTTATGAAAAAGAAATAATTTATTTCAATGAGGTGTTTTGACATACTGTTAAGAAACAAAGAATAAGGTGAAAAAAAAACATTCTAAGTTTTATTTATCCATCTTTTGTACTTTTTTGATCAGTTCTAATAATAAATATCTTAGAACAATACATTCTTTAGAGAGCCCATCAGTTCAGGCCCAACCAGCCCACTATCCTGCCTGACCTTTTGTTCAGGTTCTGCCGAAGTCTATCAGTTGGACAATTGACTACTGATTTCTCTTATCTTGCGCACCATCTGACATATACATAGCACGTAATAAATTCATCGAACAGAGACATGCTACCAATGCACTGTGGTAGCACGATCTTGATAAGACCACATTGGCAAATACTGACCCAGTATTTGTTTCTCTCGGGGGCTTCTCTGTCCATGACAGGACATAGGGATATGCCACGCATATTTATGGTGATTGTTTCATCTCAAGTCATCTTTTCACACTGTCTGTCCACATAATAATAACCAAGATTGATATTTGGAAATACCTGAAGAATTTGGACAACTTCTCGCCAATTTTTCACTTCCATTTGTCATCAATGAAAAGATAGGGGATTGGATTGTGCAAATAATTCTTGTAACTATTGCCAAAAAGGCAATCATACAATCGTGCAAACTGTACAATTACAAGAGAAGAGTATATTTGCCTCAATTCTGAATACATGCTTCCACAAGAAAAAGAGGGCTTCCTGAATATATTTTTAAACAATTCTGGGTCACCCTGGGGCAAAGTACAACACTTGTCAACCTCAACTTGTCAAATAAGGTATTGCTGTGAGTTTAAGCATAAAAATATGTATCCGATAATGAAAAAGTTTACTCTTTGAAAAGGTACACGTATACATACTCTGTATGCATATACAGGTATACCTTGATTAGTAGAGTTGATCTGTTCAAAAACCCTCTGTGTTCAAAACCTTATTATTCAAGGTCTTATCATTTAATGACATTTTTTTTCAGTTTATACTTAATTACATTATTTTGAAAAGAAATACTTCAATTATACATCAAAACCCACACTAATCAAGACCCACTCTATTTAAGGTATTATTGTATATTCCTATGTTCTATCTCTACTTCACCTACGTATGGATTCTTTCATACGCAACAACAACAAATTCCATGGAATAAAAACAAGATTTTATCATTCAGGAGGCAGTAGTAATGAGTAAGTTAGTTCAATCGTGAAAAATTTTTATATTGCCTCTGTGTGTGTATATGTGTGTTTGTTTGTGTATATGTTTGTGTGTGTATTTATTTGTGCAAACATGTGTGTATGTGTGTTTGTGTGTGTGTGTGTGTGTGTGTGTGTATCGTATCATAGGTGTTTATTTAAAATTGTTTGAACTAAAATTCTTGGAACTAATTTTAAAACATTATTCAGAAACAAGAAAAATTATCTAAAAAGTTGAATGAACAAAAATTATCCATTGTATTTAATGTATATAAAAATTCCTTGATGTGGAGATTTAGTTTATTTTTTCACTGCATAATATTTGATTAATATTCACCACTGAATTAAGTGCATTGACAAATAAAAATCAATATTTGTTTTGTAAAGAAATGTATTTTTCATCATAAGGTTATAGAACTTATTGAAGTCCCTATGTAAGTATGTGTACCTGTACATGTGTGCGTGTGTGTATTTATACATTTTTATAATATTCTGTTGTCATAAAAAAATGAGTTTGTGCTCTATGATTGTTCTGAAAACCCGCACCCTCTGTCCTTCCTATTCAGGCAGTCTGTGGAAAATTCTGAGACAAAACCAGGTTTTACTTAGGATCAAACCTTGGATACTTCACGATCAACGAAGCACCAGTTCTTCAACATTGGTCATTTTCTTCCTGCTTGGTGCTGCCAAGGTCTGAGCACGGTGGATTGATGAATGTCTCAAAATTGATTTAAATTGCTTCATTAGCAGCTTCGGCTCTCTCGTCCTTTTTGCCATGTCATGCTCTACTAGCCCCCCCCCCTTTTCATCCTTTTTCTTTCTGTCGACACTGACTCTACCCAGCCCAATGTCCTTTTCTTCTTCTTCTTCCCTTGTTCCTTGTGGATCAATACATATGCCTCAGTACAAAAGGAGGGGAGGTTATGAGTGGACTATTGGGGTATTGGTGTAGGGATGTCCTCAGTAGTCACCTTATTTAGTTGTGTGCATACATAGGTCTATCATTATGGATGAAATATCTATACACCTGTGTGTGTGAGAGAGAGAGAGGGAGTGAGTATATGTGTGAGTGAGTGAGTTTTTGTGAGTGAGTGAGTGTGTGAGTCCAAGTGTGAGTTTGAGTGCAAGTTTGTGTGAGTGAGTGAGTGAGTGCCCACGTGTGTATGTGTGTGTGAGTTCCTTTATCAAGATATTTGAAGGCTTTATCAACCTTTCAATGAATTTGTGTGTTGATTTTTTTTAATTAGTATGTATACAAATGTAGAGAGTCTATATGATGTTTTATTAGAGTGTGCATACATTTGAGAGTAAATAAGGAAGAAAACCTGTATAAATATGCATTGACTCAGCATTCTGATAAATATATGGAAGGAGAGAGAAAAAGCATTGATAGAAGTACACACATACACATACACACACAAATTCAAACTGATGCACAGACACATGCACATTCACACACACACATATATATGTGTGTGAGAGAGAGAGGTTCAAGGCTGTCTTGAAGTATTTTGTGCTATTCAATATAACAGAGAAGAATATCCAATTTCATAATTTTGGATAGCTCTCCCAAAATCTTAATTCAGATGGTTGAAGAGTGTGTGTGCCCATGCTTTAAACTATTCTGGTTATATTAAACCAGAAAGAGAGGTGGTTGGGTGCAAAGGAGATTGAAAACTGAAAAGAGCAGCTTATTTATTTGATTGTTGTACAGCCATTTGACATGTTATGGTCACATGGTGTTATGGTCACACGGTGGGGTTCAGTTCCAAAGTGTAGCTCTTTAAATGAGAATTTGGCGTCCCTGTGTAAGTTCAAAATTCTGTGTCTGTGTGTTTGTCAAATGTTACTGAAAGATGGGAAGAGGAGGAGATTGAAAACTATTTGTTGGAAGATGAGGAGAGCAGTATTGCACTATTGATGTTGATGTTTTGCCCTTCTCTCCTCTACCCCTACAGCAACCCCACCCCCCTCAGCAATCATTAAGTGTTGACTGGTTTACATTAATGGTTACCTACATTTTCTGCCCTGTTTATTTCTACTCCAGAGAACACAACATGTGCTGCTCTGAACTGACCATTCAACATTGGCCGTAGCAAATTGAACCAGCTCAATAAATGCTGGAATGAAGGGGTCAGATAATGAAGCAGTTCACACCCACTATGCCCTTACACTCCTCTTTTACTTTCATAGGTTCTATACAAAAGATGGTATGTGTATAGCTTTACTGATATGTATATATGAGTTTCTTTTCTCCAATGGACATATACCTGCATATGAATGAAATATATGTATTTATTTATATGTATGAATATGTGCATAAAATTTGCCTTACACATGCACTCATACGTGCATATATAAATGTACACAACTTCTCATTTACATTTCGTAGGTTTATATGAGGGTAAGACGTGTATGGATTTACTAATATGATTGAACTGACAATCCGGAAGACCAAACGAGATTTCTTGTTTTATTTTGATGTTTCGACAGTTTATCTTGGCCTCTTCAGAAGAAAGTGATTGTATATATATGTGTGTGTCAGAGAGAGAGAGTGAAGTTTCTTCTGTCATATGGGTATGTACATATTACACGTGTATGTATGAGAAAATACATATATTACAGATGTGTAAATGTGTGCATAAAATTTATACTTGCAGTTATAAATCTATGTTTCAATGTATGCAGTTTCTCATTTACTTTTGTAGGTTTATACAATGGCTAGTATGTCTATAGCTTTATTGATAGGTATATATATGTGTGTGTGAGAGAGAGTGAAGTTTCTTTTCTTATATGAGCTTATGTAAATATAAGTGTAAATTAGCCTTAAACATGCATTCATACATATATACATAAATGTTCACAGTTTGTCATATATGAATACTAGCATAATACCCACCAAAAATAACAGGATAATTTATTTATGAATACTTCTGCCTAAGATCATAGTATCTCTTCACCCTGCCTAGGATACAAGTTGCCCCTAGACCTCTATGCAGAATGAAACTGAAGTATTTCATATAAGAAAATATACATATATAGATATACATTACATTTTATATATGTAGATATGTAAGCAGGCCAAATCACATCAGATACCTCGGCTCTTCTTTGATCACTGGAGTTAAACAACATTAAACCTGGTCAGTATGCAGATAGGTGACTCTCTGTGAATACCAGGTGCCGTAAGTTGTTGAGAACCCATCCCATCTCCTCTACCATTGGCCAGTGTGGCAGGGTAAGGCCCATGTCCCCTCTTGCATGTCTTCCATACTTGGATTGCTTATGTTATAT
>OY735217.1:46715017-46797517 GCA_963457665.1 Thysanoteuthis rhombus | reverse complement strand
TGTTGGTAGGTTTTTATCACACAAAAGCAAACAGAAAGAGAGAAAGGGGATAAAGCAAGGCAGAGGTCTGTGTATTTGCATGCTCTAGAGCACACAGCTGTGTGTCTGTATGTTCACATGTTCATCAGTACTACACCATTTCTACTGCTGCTGCTGTCTTCATAGTAAGACAGAAAACAAATATAAGCATCTCTGATTCTTCATGAATTTTCTCATACTAAAAAAGAAATTTGTTTTTTACTCAATTATGTTGATTTCTTGTTTTAAAATTATTAAAAAACAAAATATGAAAAGTTATAGAAAATATATTTTATCATCTATCCCATTCTGTTCTCATGTATATATTTATCCCCATCTATTTTGTATCTATCTCAGCCTGTCTATATCAGAAACCATCAACCAAGGTAGGTTTCTTCTGTTTTCAAGTTGGCTGGCTATGTATGTATGTATCACGTGTACAGCTTGAGGGCAACAAATTAAAACATTTACTCCTTATTATGTCAAGAAAAAACATTATCTTGCTTTTTGAAATAGGTTTTTAGTAGCAGGTCAATTGTCAATATAAGTTTATGAAAAATTAATCCCTTAGTTGGTGTCATGCTTATAATTTTGAAAAATCAGACTCTTTTAGCGATCACTGCCCAGCAAGAGAAATAACTGTTTCACTGATCATCCCTTTTTTCCAATTTTTTAATTGATTAATCCTAACGCGGCGTGCTGCCAAAAGAGATAGGTCATGTGATGGTTTCTATTGTTTGATTAACCAGACCTGTCCATCTATCAATTGATGTGTCTATTTGATCTAGTTCTCTCCTTTTCAGCTTTCTTCTTTCACACCTACCTTAACTCAGTAATTGTTACCATCTCTACACCTTATCGTTGATGAATATTCAAATGATAATAGTGTATTTCAATGATGTTCCTGTAATGGAATGTCTAGACTGGGTCTGCTTGCTGAGAAATCTTCAATGCTTCTCACAAATGACCACCAATAATGGTAATACATATACACAATGAACTTTAGTTGGTAATTATATCAAAAGATGTTCTCTCTTGATTGCAATTGTATGACAATCTGACACTTCACTTTATAAAGAAAAAATCAAAATCCCTCCTAATTTCAGTAATTTGTTAATTGAAGACTATAGCTCTCTTTTAAAATGAATAAATGCTGAAAAAAAAATGGTGTTTGTCTTGAAATAATTGCTCCCACTGAGTTATTTTTCGATAATCTTGGATGATGATGACGACGATGACGACGACAACGACGTCGACGACAATAATGATAAAGATAACAATGATGATGATGATGATGATGATGATGATGATGATGATGATGATAAATCACCTGTAGAAAAAGTAAATAGTTGATTTACCAATATTTCCCCATCTCGAAATTTCTTTAAATAGAAACATTTAATGTTTGTTCCCTGATGATGGTGTCAAAAAACCCAGTAACTCCAAGCTTTGAATTTTCTCCATAATCATTTTGTAAATACACCACATGAACATGATGTAATAATCTACTTCATACTGAAACTGCAGCGACATTACTGTGCATGATCTGGTTGCACCCTTATGCTTCATAATTGAATTACTTTGATGAAGCAGTAAGCAGCGAAACATGTCAGTAAATTGTAGATTTTTCAAACAATTTGTGCTTCGTCCCACTTGGTCATTAAAATTATCAAAGCCTTATTGGTAAATATCATGATGAACATATCTGAGATAGTTTGCCTACCTCCATTCAATAATGATGATGCTTGTAAGATTTTGTCAAAGATCATGGATGAAAGAGGGAGGATGGACTTAGGGTAATCAATCCTATTTTGTAATAACTTACTTAGCACTGAAAATGCGTCCACAGGGAAAAAATAAAAAACACAGTATAAAAGATCAAGTTAGAATTAGCATACAACCCCTGACTATAAAACCTATTGCCAGGGAGGAGGGATTTCAAAACACAAACAACCATTTTTTCTAGACATTTTAAGAAGTAAATGTTTAAATCTTCAGCCCTTTAGCTTGATAGGTATGACCTGTATACATGATGAATACATAAGCAGGCAGCCAGACCAACTTAAAAACTGGAGAAACATAAGTCAACTGTTCTAGTGACAGTTGGAGAATATGCTACCACTTCAGCCATAAGGCATTCTTGCTCTATTTTCTTTCTTCCTTTCCTTTCTCTTTTTCACTCTTTCATGTTATCCATTTAGCTCTCTTTTAATTTCTTTTATTCTGTTCACCTTTTTTATCTCCTCCTCCCCACCCACACTTTGTCTCTCACTTTTTCTTTATTACTCTCTTCAGTCCCCCACTAACAATTTCTTTCTCAGTCTATTTTTCTTTTCTCTTTCTTCCTCTGCTTCTCTCCCTTTCGAGCTCCTCTCACACCACAGATTGGAATGATCTTCATATCAAGATGTATCGAACAGCAGTGAAGTTTTTCTCATTAAACGATAAGCTCTTTTCATGGACATTTGTTTTCAATTTCTTTTCGGCCATTTTGGCTCTGCGTTGTCTTTTTTATTACCAATTCCAATAGACTCTGTGTGTTGCTAGGTGAACGTACAAGTATGTATGTATGCAGGGTAGAATTAAAGTTGGAGAGGGAACTAGGCCCTGATAAAATTTGGGCCTCAATAATGTTTCAAAATGTATATTGAATCACTTGTCCTATCACCCCTAGAGGGCTACAGATTCTTCTCTCTTTGCTTGTGTGCCTGAGTGTCTTCAGGCACCTGGGATCATACTTTTGGGGCTACAACCTTAAAAACTCTGGCCAAAACTGTTTATGTTAAGTTTATACTAATGCCTTTAGGAAAAGCATCAATCTATCTTTTTCCCCCTCAGCAAGGCAGACTGAGCTCTTCAGCCTGAGGACAACTCTATGGAGAAGGTGGAAGAACCTGCCCCACTATCCCTATCATAAACAATCATGACAATACACAGTCAAACTCAATAAGGCTGGGAGTACACATAGGTGCACGTTAAATTTTGCGGCCATTTTGAATGCAAAATATGGTCACTTTGTATAATTTTGCCATGTTTGAAATCCATATCTTATAACCTTCAAAATGATATATGGCTTCCCACGGTTTCTTGGAAAATAAGAAAACTTTAATCCATCTATTAAGTCCTTGCAACCCTTGTTTTGAAACCCTCAAAAAACCGGGACCTGGATGAATTAGAGCTGTGGAGAAACAGGTTCACCCATGTCCTGGCAAGATATGGTACATAGAGATATGTGGAGTTTCAATTCCTCCCAAGGCTGCTTGAGTTCATTTCACGATAATACGCTTGGAGATGGCATGAATCTCCTTTCTTGTCAATTTACCTAACCCAATGCTTCTCTATAAAGCATGCATTATACAGTGAAAATTTCAGATCAAAATCCAATTAATAACTGTTTCATGTTGAGGACCTATCGAGTCAATTTTGTGTGTGTATATCTCCCTTTGTCTGTCTTTCTGTCTGTCTCTCTCTCTCTACATATATATATAAATATATATATACACACACACACACACACACAGAGTTAAGAATGAGCTCATTGATAAATATAAAAGTGTATTTCTATTCAAGTGTACATACACATAAATTTATAAATATCTGTGAATGCAAACAAAGTTACATGTGTACACATCTTCATGCAGCATCCATATGATAGTATATTGGAGAATTGGTATATATGAGATACTTCAGTTGTACAAGACCGCTTACATATGTCCTGGGAGAATCGCTATAATTGACTTGGAATTCCAGATGTCACTTAACCATGCTTTAGTCTTGATCCCGACAGAATAAGCATCAATACACAAAGAGAGAATAGGAAAAAGGCTCGGCCATTATTTCAATTAGAAGTGTCTTGCCCAAAGAAAAATGCCATCTGAAAAAACAGTGAAAGAAAAGATATGTCATTTCTTCTTTACTATAAACATAGATCGATTCTTACGTATCATATGTTTGTTTGCTGCCTAAGCTGAGTTGTGATAAGAACAACTATGAAATTAAGATGAAGGAAAATAGGAGTCAAAATTAATACAATGAGATACATCAGAAGGATTTTTGCAGATTTTGCAAGTGTATGAATCTACAGTCTTTCTAGAGCTGAAGAATTTGTTTTTTATTCTTCCCCTTTTCAGATATTCAATTTGAATTATGTTTCCCTTTATTCCGATCTTTTCAACTCTAAATATGTATCTGATTATCAATTACATCTTTTTTCTTCTTTTTTTCTTCTTCTACTTCTTTTTTCCCTTATGCATCTACATGTTCCCCCCGATGTCTATATGGTCATCACAGGAAAGTGACAGCAAGTCACTTCAAGTCTTCAGCAGTACTCAGAGCAGTCCCACAGTCCACCAAAACACTGTGGTTTGCACTTTTTCATCAGATGTCTCTATCTCTTTACTTACACATTTAATTCATTCTAGCCATTAGGCTATCGCTGATGACTGGATGTCATGAGTCTCATATTTCCAATACCTTCCTCTGTATTCATGTAGACCCCAGTAGTGCTATGGTTTGCATAGTCTTGATCTTTCTTTATATCTCTAACTCCTCCAGTTTTTGGCACAGTTCCCTGAGCATCTACTGTTATTGGTTCGACACCATTGAATTTATACACCAACAGTGACTGGTGACCTTCACTGGTGATCAAGTGATTGCAAGCCTTCTAGATACTCCAGGTCTCTTCTTAGTATTCTAGCTGACTTCAGTAATGCTATCATCTGGATAGTCTCAGTTCTTCCCCAAATACCTAGTTTCTCTAGCTTTTTGAAAGCTTCTTGGGGACTATTCCCAGTGCTCTGATCATTATCGACACTGCATTTCTACAAAATCTTCAACTCCTTGGCAAGGTCCAGATACTTTTCACACTCTTTCAACTTCAATCAGGGGTCTGCCAGGACAGCGGAATCCACTATCTGACGCATTCTTTTTTTCCATGTTCACTACCACCGCAAGATCTGGTGTTCTGGCCTGGATTGGGTGAATTATTTTTTTTCAAATGAATGGGTGTTTTTTTTTTTCCAGATGATTCATGGGTAATTTTTGTAAACTGGACAGGCACCTCTGGGATCATAGCAAGAAAAAGTCTGAATGTTACATTTAGATTTTGCTTTTGAGAAAATGTTGATATATGTTGACAGGTGTACAAAGTGTCCATTAAGGGAGTAAGTATTTTTGACCAGCATATCTTTCGGCTTTTTGTAGACCAAGGGAGATGGAAAAATTTCCTTTTTGCCTTTGGGAAGCCCTCTCTTTGACACCTTTGTGAAATATCCTCTACTAATAAATGTTTTAGTGTCCTGTGAGGTTAAAACACTGTGCAGATAGAACAAAGATTGCTTTTAAGATGGCGACCAACTCCTTCTGAGTTGAAAGAGTCACAATTTGTACATGTTAGACCACATTGGAGCACAAAAAATACTTTCTTTGCTTTTACTGTCATCTTGTCTTTGACATTAGCTTCAAATGCAGCAAATATGATATGATAAATTTTTAATGTATATGTGCCAGCATAAAGGTTTAAAGGAGGAAGAGGAAACAGGCTATTGTTTGGGTGATTTGTTGTAGGTTCAAGCCCAACCTAATCTGTTCTTTTCTTTATTTTTTTCCATTTTCAATTTTGCTGAAATCTTAAGCGACAAACATTTCTATTTTATAGATACTTAACATTGTAAATATCAGTGTTGATTAAGAATTAATTTTGGGAAAGGAAACTTTGAAACTGCTTATCAGAAATTTATTTAAAAGGGAAACAATAAACAAACATATATATATATATATATATATATATATATATATATATATATGTGCCTAGCATGAATGAATCGCCATAGCCCACGCATGTACCTGAACTAATTATCTGAAAAAAATAGGTCTTTTACTTGAAATTATTTTTAAAAATGCCAGCACAAGATTTAGGCCTGGTTGGTCCAAAACAACCATAATGACACCAAAAAGCATTTTTTTGGAAAGACAAAAAAAAATATTTAGATGATGCCTAGTGGTATACTCATGCACTTTCCCTAAAATGGTTGCCCCAAAAATAGACACACACATATATATATATATATATAGAGAGAGAGAGAGAGAGATAGATAGATAGATAGATACTGACACTCAAAAAGAAGAGAATCCGTAATCCACTTGGCTTGTGCAGCTACAGTGATTTGATGTATATTGTAAATAATAATTTGTTCTTAGATCAATAGATATATAGATATATACACATACATACATACATACATACATATATATATATATATATATATATATATATATATATGTGTGTGTGTGTGTGTGTTTGTGTGTGTGTGTGTCTCTGTGTGTGTCTGTGCATGTGTGTGTGTGCAAATATGTATATGTACATAAACAATTGTTAAATATAGAAAAATTCTATAAGTCGTTTCTTTTTTTAATATAAAGTGATCAAAGTTAGAATACAATTGGTTCTATGGTTTGTTTACTTGTAAAATCAGAGTATCATGTCGTAAAGGAACTTGAACCTTTAGGCTTTTGGCTTAAAGATACATTCTTGGCATTTATGGAATATTGGGACAATCAGGATAAAGATAAATAATTTTCATTTCATGATTTTGCTTTCTGATATTTTTGTTATCATTTCGTTGACTGATTTACTAATTTGCAAATCGTTTTGTTTCTTTCTTCTCTGTTTCATTTTCTCTGGTTTTAGTAATATCACCTCAATCCTCTTCCAAAACCAAAAAAAAAGGGGAAATATGTTTAGACTCTAATTAAGATACCCAGTTAATGTAGACCAGGCTCAATATTTACTGTCAGCCTTGAATACATGAACCAAATGATAACAACAGAAAATAAAAAATAATAACGTCTGATATTTTGTTGAAATCAATGTCTGAAGTGTTCAATGGGTAATTGGTTGCTGCAGCAGTGAATCCCCTTTAATTAATCCTCCTAGTAATGTTGTTACTTTCTACCACGGGTGATATACAGTGGCTGAGGTTTATGACAGCTTTTGAATAACCTACTTACATTTTTAAAAAAAGGAGAAGCAAATAAGCAATGAGAAATCTTGGATGTATTGTTCGCATATATATATATATATATATATGTATATATATGTATTCCTATATACATACATCCTTTATAAACAAATACTTCAGACAAAGTTTTCAGCAAAGTAGTATCCAACTTGCTCCCCTTTTCAAAAACAATTAGGAAAACATCTTTGTTCAAAGGGTTTTTCCAGACAATTGAACTTCTTCTTTTTGTTTTTATTCTCAACACAAGGTTTATGCCAATCCATTCTATGGTCGTCTCCAGGTGTATTACCTGAATGTGATGATGGTAAACAGAATTTTGCCAACACAAACAACAAGTAGGAGTTCAATAGTCCGAAAGACTCTTTGAATGCTAATGACCCTTCTCAAAACTATAGACAATATCTTTGTTGCTTATGTTTTAGTTTAGCCTTTCCTTCATAATCTGCTTCAAACCAGCAATAGAATTGAGTTTGGGGGATTATCCTGGACTAAAGAGAACTTTCCTTCCTTTGTCTTCAGAATTTAATTGAAGGTGACATGCCGAGATATTGTCTTGGGAGTGAATAAATTGACTGAGCTTCCACAAAGTTGGAATGAAGGGAACAAGAGTTCTCTCCAAAATTTCATCTTTGCAAGATCTAGAAAATTGCATTCAATTGGCATAAAACGTGTCCCCCTCAACTTCAAATGGCTTGAACCAGCCCCAAACCAAAATTGATCTTTTCTAATGCCAAGATCGTTCTTCTGTCAGAATCTTCCTCTTCAAATGTTGATCTTTGAAATCGGACAGAACTTGCCTTCACAGTCAATAATTGAATAAACCTAGTCATCAAAAAAAATCCTGCTGAAGAATGAATATGGCCAGAATGAATTCTATTTACAGCATCATTAGCATTTTCCACTGGAAAGCACGTAAATTAGGGTAAAAAATATCTAGAAATATCTAGATTCTCCTGAATCTAGATATTATTCATAACTTTTACCCCTCAAGATAAAGCCTCAAAAAGATTGAAAAAAAAAAATTCCAAACTCAAAAAAACATTTTTAAGAGGTATCTAGTGGATTATTGATGCCAATTTTCAGGTCTGTAGACAAAACGGTTTGGCCAGGAGTGATGGAACGTACAAACATATATACATTCTGAATAATGTATAGTAAAATTCATACTTAGGTAGATCCAGTTGTTCAACTCTTCTGATAATTTTCTCAAGAAACTTTCGAGCTGCCACTGACTTTCATTGTTGTTTTTGCTGAGTTTATACAAGACAATAATTTTTTCTTTCTTTGAAGGAGAAAGTTGTTTCCTAGATTTTCAAGGAGGCATTATTACCTGGAAAATATATATATATATATATATATATATATATATATATATATATATATATATATATATATATATATATATATATATATATATGTATATATATGATAATCTATCTCCATACATACACCTAAAAGAAAAACAACAACTATGCATTTTTCATTGATTCTTAGAGAGGAAAGCAAACTTTTTCTGGCCAGAGATCTAAATGGTAAGACTAATAAACAATGTAGTACATTAAATCCTTGTAAGTGCAGAATGACACGATAGCAGACTGAGTTCGAGAATCAGCCAAGGCTGTTTACATTCACTTCACACAAAGACATTTGGAAAAGGCACAAATCCATTTTTCCCCTCAGCTAAATTGGTAAATAGCAGCCCTGCAAGGCAGTCCATTTAAGAGAAGGTTACTTTGACAGAAGAAACTTACAGCTTGGCAGTTCAGGTAGAGGAGAAGAGTTTAGTGTAGGGCTAGCAACATCCCCCCCCCCGCCACATACCACGTAAAAACTTGCTACAGAGTGGATGCATGGCTATGCTCAACAAGGATTTTACAGGAATTAACAGAAATAAACTTCAGTGATAAACCAGCATTTTCAAGATTCTGTTAGGCATACCATCATCACGATTGCCATAATTATAATCATTACCAGTATGCCTCAAGATTTGTTTTTTTTTACATGAAATAAATTTTAATGAAGAAAATATTTCATTACATACAGATAATAGCACATTGTTTTCAAGTTAGAATTCTATTGGCCAGAAATGATGTCTAACACCCAAATTATATATTTCCTCGTTATTTTCAAAATTTTATGACTACTTTTTTTCCTTCATCTTGATTTTATTAGTTGCTTTTATTGCAAATTTTTGCTCACACCGATTTCCATTTGGCAGTTAGCAAATAAAGATGGTGGTAAAAAGTAGTCATAGAAATTTCAAAGATAATAATTATTTATAATACTTCATCTGATAAGGGAAAAATGAAAAATATATATTTCCTGTTGCCACATCCAATAAAAAATGATGCACTCCTGCCAGTAGTACCCTCATTACAAGCACCCACCCATCAGTTCTGTTATTCATACCAGCTGATGTATTCCATCTCCAAATTTTAATTCTTTTCTTTCTATTCTTTTTTCTTCATTATGAATTTAATTGTTGGATTCTGGACATCTGTTTATTCTTTTGTATTTTGGCATATTTCAAATTATGTGTCATTTAAGAAATTAACTTCTATTTTATTTTTACTTTCAAAATGACAGCGTAGGGTTAAAGTATATCCATGGATCACACTCAGGTCCAGGGTAGGCAAAACTAGGCAGCCATCTTGAATGTAGGACCTCAAAGGGATGAAGTACTGATTTTTCAGGAGATAAATTTTGAAGAAGATCTAGCAACTACGGGGGGATCTAAAATCTCGCCTACAGAGCATTAAACCCTGGCACTAATTTCAAATCTCACCTAAGGCACATGAAACCTTCATGCCGGCCCTGATGACACTTACATGAATGAATCAAATCAGCACACATATTTTTTTTTTACAAACAAGTCAGGAAGAATTGGGTTAAAGAACCTATTTCTATAAAAACTTCATCTTATATATTTTCTCTTCTTTTGTATCCAATTAACACAATTATTTTAATTATTATTTTATTTACTTTCTTCCGACCGACTCCCTCCATTCTCTCCCACTCACTAATCCTGAATCTCTCTCTCTTTCTTGATTTCTCTTCTGATTCATTTCTGTGTTTGTTTGTTTGTCTTCACAAACAAAAGACTTTTCACTGTAATTTCCCAATGCTTTGAATTCTGCCACCTCCTGGAACCAAGTCTTACATTTTACGCTGAATAGCTTTCAGAATTACAGGTTTCCTGGGTCCAATTCCGAGGCGCAACGTGTAATTTCATTGAAATATGACGTCACATTCAAACTGCCACTTTGCAAATGAGCAGTCCTTGTAATTTTTGCAATGCTCTGTTGCATTTAATTACACGCTTCAATCACAGCCCAATGATAGAAGAAACAGGACATTATTGTTATTAGTGTTAATATTAGAAACTGTCAACCAAAACTGTCACTAAAACTTGCAAAACTGGTTTCTTCAGTTTTTGAGTTAGTCTACCTATCTGTGTATAGGCTGCACCAATAGGGCTAAATGGCTGAAGATTCACAATTTATTATATCAAGGAAAAACACTTTTTTTTTTTTGATCACTTCCCTAAATGGGTGGTTGGAGGGTTCAATTTGCAATATACGTTCATGCTAAATCAATCCCTAAGTTTGTGTCCAGCAGAATTCCCGCTTGTTTTCTAGAAATTCAAACTTACTTAATTCTCAAAAGCCAACAAAATGCTAGAGCAATAATTTATTAATTAATCCCCTTTTCCCAAGTTTATAATTGATCCCCCTCAACACAGCATCCTGCCAAAAGACATTGGTTGTATGACTGTTTCTATTGAGTGATTAAGCAGACCTGCTATTAGTGTTATTGTTATTATCTAATGGCAAATGTCATTATTATCCTGTTTGTCTTCTCTTATTGAATATCATTAAGTTTGTTGTAATTCAGGTGTCGACCTCAAACGGAACATTTCCTTGGCTCCATACTTACTTGCTTGCCAAGTCTGAGAGAACAGTGGCGGATAATTTTAGGCAAATTAAAATGAAACCTTTGACCAGGATTTGGCTTCTTTTTTTTTCCTCTTCTTTTTTTTATTACAGACACAATTAAAACAAAACAAAATGAAATTTTTAAAAAAATTCTTTGTTAAAGATTTCCCCACAATGAATACATGAAAAATGTTCATTTGAATTATTTCTTAGTGCATTTCTTTCAAAATAGTCACCTTTCTATTCATCTGTGTGTGTGTGTGTGTGTGTGTGTGTGTGTGTGTGTCTCTCTCTCTCTCCATATATATATATATATATATATATATATATATATATATATATATATATATATATATGCAATAGAGTATAACAAAACCAAATAATCAGATTAAAATTTAGTTTCATAAAAAGAGAACATTGGGATTATAATCATGAATGCATGCATTTGTATCCGCATGCATGTGAATATATACATTATACATATATATTTACGTGCTTGTGCATGTATATACACATATACATATATATATTCATCAGATATTATTGACTCATTACAGAGTATATGCTCTTTCACTCTTCATGAGATTATTACAGCGTATACTCTGTAATTATTCAATGATTTTTCATGAATATAATTTCTCTCTCTCTCTCTCTCTCTCTCTCTCTCTCTCTCTCTCTATATATATATATATATATATATATATATATATATATAAATATATATATATACATATATATACAATACATATCAGAAATACAATACAATATAATATAATTCAATATCTAGTGTGTGATGGGATCATTTCATAAAGTGCTCGATACATTCAATATCAGACATCAAGTTGTGTCAGAGTAGAGCTTCAAATACTTCTATTGAAGAGGCCCAAACAGAGCAGAAACATAAACATATTTGTGTACTTCACATGCTTATATATATATATATATATATGTGTATGTGTGTGTGTGTGTGTGTATGTGTGTGTGTGTGTGTGAGTGAGTGCATCAATGAGCCTACAGCCCATAGATGAAAGAAGAATTTATTTTACATAACAAATATCTATTTTTCACCATAATATCCTTTCTTTCAAAGAACTTAATTCAGCAGGGAATAACAATCACGTAGATCAAACACTATACAAGGAAAATTTCAGATCATTATTAAGCTAATTGCATGTCACATGTCAGGCTATGAAATACTGATCCATAATTGTGCCGATATACATTGACAGTCAATAAGTCAACTACCCAAAATAAGGCAAGGCCACTTCCATCGGTCATCATAAGTTACTTCACTCACCTTCAGTTGGGCAGTTATCTCTCAAAAAGTTTGGATTTTCAAAAAGAACCCCTCACTAAAAAATGCTTTTTGATTGCCCCCCCCCCAAGTTTTTTCTAAAAATAATTATAAGCGGTAAATATTCTTTTGTTGATGTGTCCAGTGCAGATGACACATACATACTTAACCCGCCAGTTAGCCAGCCAGAATCACTTAAAAACTTACGTTGATAGATTAGGTTGATGGTTTCTAATTGTCGACTCTTTGGCTAATAACCCACAGTAGGCATTTTAAAGATCTGTTTTTATTGCAGAAACCATTCTAGCAACTTCTGCAGTGTGGAAGAGAACATTTTTCTACTTGATAATTTTTTTAATAATGTTTAATTTTTTTTCCAAAAAAATAACAATTTTTTTTCCTTTTTTTCCAGTTCCAGGAAACATTCATTCCGGCGTGTCTGGTAATGACAGCATAATAGCAACTGGAGTGTTCTCGGCGAAAGAACTGCTTCGAGTTACAAGACGTAAGTAGATAAAACTTCAAGATACTATATATATTTGCATATAAGGCAGTCATTTGATTTTTTTGTTAAACTATTCAAATATTACACTGCATCCAATGTGCTGGTATTATGAATAGGGGTCCATCTATCTACCAAAATTTGACATGGACAGCTATAGGTCTTGGATGAGTTGCAGTGAGCAATAGTCTTCCAAATATCCTTCTAAACTGTTTGTCTTATATTGGGATTTTAAAATATTCCTCCATTTATCTTTTATTCATTTCTCTCATTAAAATGAAAGAATATAATCACCTTGTTTCACTTTACAAAAAATCGAATGCTTTTTTGCTTCAAATATGTTGGAAGCTTTGTCCAATCAGATATGAATTAAATATAAATGAAATGTTTGGAAATATGGTTTTGTTATCAGGATTAAAATATTCTTATCATGTACTTTTGAATATTTGTTGAAAATATTTTTCTAAATAGCTAAATAGAAACTCCAACAAAAGTGCTTTAGAATTCAGTTTGTAAATTAAAACGTTGTGCAAGAATTCTTATATTTACATGCATTGTAGATGAAATTCTGTGGAACTCTGCACATGAAATATAAAAATACAATGTGAATAAAGCCTGTTTTTTATTGGTGGTAATATATTCACTTGGAAAGTGTTGAATATATCTTTTGCTTTCAATGGGAAAGATCAGATGACATGAGGAACTTCTTTGTATTTTTTTCGTTTTTAATGCAACAAATTTTTATTTGTTTGTTTGTTGTGATCTTGGATGTGGTATATGTATTAATTCATGTTTGTTCGTCAATCTGTCCCTCTGTCTGTTCATTCACAAGACATACCCAAAAGTTCTGAATGAATTTCAATGATTTTTTGTGGAAGGGTTGACAATGGGCAACAAAAAATTGATTAAATTTTGGGGCAGATCCATGAATCTTTACCTCCCCTGCATCGTAGCTACATATTCACACCACACAATATCTCCAAAAGTTCTCAATAAATTCCAATGAAATTCTGTGGAAATAGATAAGGTGATAAAATTGTTTTAATCTCTTTGAAAAGAACTATTTCTCTTTGGATTAGGAATAAAAGGGGACTATTTCTTGTATTATCAGAAGGTCTATGATGTTTTATAACTATTATCTTTACTTGATAAAATTACATAATGTAGAATGCTCTCTATTTTGTGGAAAATTGAGTATGTAATCATAATGTCTTGAAGTTTAAGACAAAATCTAAATTTTAAAAAAGCTGTATTTATAAGATATTAATATTTGCAGAGGATCACAGGATTTTCGGAAATTTTTTATTTGATAAAAGTCACAAATAAATTTGCCTGAAAGATAAATACCTTTGGCAAAGAAGATCTGAAAGTGAAATATTTTTTGCTGAACCAAAGAAAAAAACCTTTTGACACATAAGTAAAGAAAACAATACTATCCAAATAGATTTGCCCAAAAAAGTATTTAGCAGTATCTAAAGTAATCCTAAGTAAGAGATCTTATCTACTTTTATCTATCATTAGCAACAGAAGTGACATTAATGCTGATGGCATCTCTATCAGTAAGAAAATAATAGCATCTTGATAGAAGTAGCTCAGTTGTCAGAGCAAAGGCTTGCCTACTAAAAGATCAGAGGTTCTATTCTTTTTACCTGCTGTGATCGAACTTGCTTAATGTCAGAACCATGTACTATAAACTTCTATTGTTTGTGAGCCGCAAGGCATAACAACAAAATTTATACACACCCTTTTATTTTTTACACATTCTATTACAAAAAATTAAACATTCATTTATACGTTCATGAATGTGATATTTATTCATTAATGCAGTTTTTAAACTTTCAATTTTCATCAATCACTAAGTACACATAAGAATTGTTTCCAAAATCTTGATTGATGATTGTTTTAAATATATCTAATCCTATCTTACACTAAGTTGATAATCATAAAATTTGAATTCTTTCTTATGTACCTGTATATCAATTGCAATGAAAAAAAAGGGGCTGAACCTACATTATTGCATGAAATGCACATTAAATGTCAAAGAGCCATACATATTCCTAGCCTCAACATTTCTTAATTGATCAATTCTGGGAAAATATTGAATCTTGAAAGACTTGTTCTTTTTTCAACCTAAAATATCATCAGCAAAAGTAACAATTGAAGTTTGCATATGTTTATAAGATTGATTCTTGTCTGATACTAAGGGTAAGTAACATTCAGACTTGTCAGATTCAAATGGGTGACTATAGTTGATTTGCCATTGGAAGAAAAAAATTTCTAAAAGGCACCAATCTTAGACCTAAATACTCACTCAATTCAGATCAACTATATTTACTTCAGCATGACTAGCAAAAAACACACCTTTTACAAGTCAATTTTCTCAATTTAAAAAAAAACAATGCTTTGTGTTAGATATACAATTTCACTGTGCCAAATTTTTCTTCAACTTTTTTTCCTAAAAGAATGTAATTTAAGTTATCGGAGTTGAATAGTTATTTCCCTTTGACGCAATACTTTTGAGAACCAAAATGCAACCTCACATTCATTTACCTTTTTCCCTAATCTTTACTTGAATGCAATGTAAAATGTTGTCCACATAAAGTTTTAAAAAAGATCAGCCAACAATGATGGATGATTTTTAGAACCATTTTTACCTGCTTGGTGTTGGGCAACCATCTCTATCATCAAATATTGGTGGAAATAGGTAACGAAAGGTAGAATGCAAAGGAGAAAAAACAAAAAAATCCCCAAACAATTCAGGTGAGACTTCTTGAAATCACCTTTGCTGTCTTTCTTTGTCTTTCAATGAGGAGATACTCTGTAGGGGAAGTATTAGGGGATTGATATTATGAATGGGTTTCAGAGCAAAAGGGAGGATTTATATTTGACCGTTTCCACTATTCCCCATCTTTACCAAGCTATGATTTTTCTAAATTTGGTTGAACTGCTGCCTGAAGATATTGACATTGATAAAGGTCAGATTTGTTTTCAATAGTTTCCACTGCACCACTTGGGAATTGAGAGTCATTAGTAATTAATTAATGAAATTAACTGAGGATGTTTTAGGATGAAACTCGATTTCTTTTCTTATTTCTCCTTGCCTCTTAATCCTTTGGATAAAAATACCTCAAATCATCATATTTCCTTGTAACATGAACCTTTGGAATAGTATATGGTGTGGGGAAGAATACATTTCTTTGCCTCAAGCCATAATTTCTGCTTCATTTGCAGAACCTTCAGGACATTTGGCAGGAAATTTAGCTCTTGAAACAAATTCCTTATCTGATGAACCATCCAAGATTGCTACAACGTAATACAAACATAATGTAATCATCTCAATATATCTATATGAACTAGCATGTGTGTATGTGTGTGTATGTGTGAGTGCATTTCTCGGTTATGTCTTCACCTTCATTCTCACATAAAAGCTTGTTTATTTCAAATATCTGAAGCCATTTTTTAAAACCAATTCATTCCACCATTTGTCCTACCATGACACCCTCTACCACTGAACTATGCCTTCAAGCTCTGACACCTTAAGTTGATAATTGGTGGCACTCCCTGTCAGTCCCTGTCAGTCCCTGCTCGTGGAACACTCAAAGATAGGGATGAAAAGATCACCTGGAAATAATCAACTTGTTGAGATTCTAATAAAATCTCTTGGATAAACAATAAATCAAAAATAATTACCTAATGATAGAAATGTTTGGTAAGTCACTCAATAGAAATCATTACATAACCAACATCTTTAGGCAGCAGGTGTTTGGGATGATCAATTAAAATATTTTAAAAATGGGTGATCAATGGATAAGATACTTCTCTCAACTCTTCACAAGTAGTGATAACTAAAAAGAGTCTGAATTTCCAAAAAACAATGCTACTGGACAAAAGAATTAATTTTACACAAACTTACATTGCAAATTGAACCCCTTACAAAAAACCTATTGGGGGAGGGAGATTTAGAAAACAAAAAGACCATTTTTTCTAGGCATATAAAGAGTGAATGCTGGAAATTTCAGCCCTCTTGCTCCATTGGTGTGGCCTGTAAGCATGATACATAGCCATTGCCAGCCAGCCAGACCAACTTTGATATTGAAGAAACCTATTTTGACAGTTTTTTTGACGGTTTTTAATACTTATGCCCGAGGTAATGGGTACTTGTTAACCACATCACTACAATCAATGTTAGACATTAGCTGTAAGATTAAGAGGATGCTTCTTGAATGATCATACATAAAATAGTCTCTGTTCATTATCATTGCACTCTCAAATTTGTTACTGTTGTTATTATCAAACTCCTATTATTGAATTTTGACTTTATTTCAAATGTAACAACAAGGACCAAACCAAAAATCAGTGATGCCATGCACAAATAACAGTTACACAGTGACTTATGCGAAAACTGATGACAAATTGACTCTCATAGGTCACTTTTGTCTCCATAAAGAATAACAAGGAATGCTACTGTTTTATTTACCTTTTAGATTTTAATGAAGCAAGCCAAGCTTGTTATCATTCTGTTTCTATTACCATTGCTTTTAGAATAAGCTGAAGGCTCCATGTTCTTACTTAATCAAAAATCAGACACATGTGAGTTATTATTTAAATTCAGTCATACCATCATCAGTATTCTATTCCATAGTCCCAACACTTTTCTAATATTCAGTCTTCATCTATTTACTTCTACCATTTTATGTATGGGCTCTCAATCCCTTGTATTCCCTTCTAGTAAAAAATATGATTGGATCTACTAATTCTAAATCATACAGAATCTTGAATATTTCTATTATGTCTCCCCGATCCCTCGTATTTTCTAACAATGTTGAACCTAATTCTTCTGACCTTTCCTCATAACTCACACTTCTTTAATCTGCTACTCTATGTCATTATTATTTATAAAATAGAACATAACTTTGCAGGGGATGCATTTTTCTAGTTTATTTGATTCTTATTGGCCTTCAGAAAGATGAACCAATTTTAGCCTCCTCTGTTATTTACCCTTTCTGTTATCACTCTTAAGCTGGAATTAAGTTATATTTCTGGCTTGACCATCTAAAACAAGTTCTGCTAGAAAGCAATACAGACAGAAAGAGAGTGGAGAAATTTTTTTCCATAGAGGGAGGGTCATTGTCTTTGGCTGAAATGTACAATTTATTGAATGCCGTCTTCCTGTTTTGTTTGCAGGTAATTTCCCACTCGAACGAACAAAATCAATCACAAATCAAAGAAAATATCATCTGGCTCGGAGATCAAACATTATTTCTCCATTTTATGTGAAAAATATAAAAACTATAGGTGCTGTTATTGACTCAGTCTTCCAACCAATTTTCCATAGCAAATATTTTCTAGCCATCTAATTCATTTTGAAGTAGATAACGTTTAGAGCTGGACGGTGGGGGTAGTTCGTTTTTTTTTCCTTGGTTTCAGTTTAGCTTTTGCCCCTCCTTTGTCTCGTCTCTAAACTTTTGTGTTTTTCAAGTTATTAACAAATCTATCAAAAAGGTTTTGTTTTTTACTTTCCTTGCTTTTCTTTCAAGGAAATCAAGGCCCATAACTCACTGAGTGTTCATTTTAAATCACTTGCTTTTCCCATCATTTAAGCTTCTTACTCCAAGTCTGACCGAATGTTTGTTGAAGCTATTGCTATATGTAAGCAAAAAAGAAAATTAAATCAAAGATTGTTTTTCGTTTTGCATTTCTTCTGGAAAGAAAATACATTAAAATAAATTCCATGATATTGTTTGATGTTGTCATGAAAGATAGTAACTGATATTGTTTACTCTGGACAATCCAAGAAATAGCTAAGTGGGAATACTAGAAGATTAGATATCATCAGATTCAAGGTGTCTGGATTATTGAGTTTATTAAGCCAAGTTGGGTATGGAGCAAATCTCCTGTTGACTTACGATCAGAAAATGAATTATTTGCATATAGAGTTAAAAGTACATAATTTACTAAAGAGAAAAAAGAAAAAAATTGGGGGAAAATGGTTTCATTAGTTATAAAAACTTGGTTTTATTGAAGGTGTTTGTTAATATTTCAGATGATATTTCAGTACCGCATGCAGATTATACATGTGGTACATTATACATAATGAAATGATATAAGTTATTTAACATGATAATGTCACTTTATTCGATTCAATGAAGGGTGGTGTAGAGGGGTATGATTAGGTGTAGCCTTAGTAAAGCTTACATTTGGGGTCCAGGTGGTAGATAATCCCTCAGAGCTAATGTGGAAACACAAAATTCTTTCTTACCTTCTAATAAAACTTTGTGATCAAAGTAGTGTAATTGTTTTTTTGCACCATGAAAAAAAGAAAGAGTTGAGAATTCACTGGAAAACTTATTTGCCTCTAAGTCTTTGAAACGTTTTTTTTTCTTTCTTTTCTAATTGTTTTCACATTTTTTACAAACATGGCATTGATTAGATATTTGTTAGTGAATTGAAAATTTTGTTTTGAAAAGTTTATGGAGAAACTATTACTGTCAACCTCTCTCTCTCCCTTTATACATATATACACAAATCCATATCCTAATGATGAAAAAAGCATTCATTTTACACAACAAATATTTATTTTTTAGCATAAACAGTATCAGGAGGTTATATACATACACACATTTTATGACTCTATGTATATACATAGAATCTTATAATACGTGTAGGTCAGGTGGGGGGCATAGTTATTGATATACACTACAGCAATTAACTCACAGATACAAAATAAAATCTCCTTAAGTTGAAAGTTCTTTGTTCAGTACAGAATTAGGCAGATCTTTAGTGAGATATGAAAATATTTGCCAAGCAGACACATCTCGATAAACTTTCTCCAATTGTTGGCTGAAGATGATGAATGGTGTTTATGGCCAGTTGCATTGTGCTCTCTGAGTGTTTTTCAATTTTTCTTACATCCAGATTCCGCTTGCCTGTATGGATCAGCCTCGAAGGTATAGATCGAACTGTTCCATGGTAGTGGCGGCAGTGCACCTTGCCTCCAGAGGTCCCAACCCCATTACATTCACCGCCCTGGCTGTCACCTTATCTTTACTTATCTAAGCCCAGAAGATAAGTGAGCTGCCTTGTTCCCCTGGCCCCAACCTCAATGCCTATACTACTTCTGCTGTGTTTTGCACACTGCAGACAGACACATAAACATGCATACTTTGATAAATGCACACATAAAGTATGGTTATATACATATGTATGCAGTTAACCTCAGTATTTATGCATACACATCCAATCTGCTTACACACACATACACACACACACATACACACACATATATACATACATGTATATACATAAACATATACATATATACACACACACACACGCACATATATATATATATATATACTAACATACAGATATTATCATTTTCACATTGACTTGAAACTCATTCAGATATATTTACTGGTATAAAAGATCTGCATAATATATACTTCAGTATAAATTTATTTACCAAGTCTGGCTTAGTCTGACGGAAGGCTGCACTAGTGAAGCACCCAGTGAGAATCAAACTCACAACTCGAGTGAATTGGCTGCAATATCAGTAGAAAGCCCTTAATATGATAATAAGTTGAGTTTAGTGATGGGAAAAAGCCATAATAATGGGATACCCAAAGTGGATTGAACAAAACTGCTAACCATTGCTCAATAGAAGGCACTTTTATTTCCATACATATAAATATATATATATATATATATATATATATATATATATATATATATATATATATATATATGTCTATCTGTCTATGTGCATGTATATATAAGGTTCTAAACTCCAGATTAACATATTATCTTTATTCTATTATTATTAGATGGGGCATTCTCGACCATTATTCGTTTTTTGACTATCATTTCATTCATCTTAATATTGTTTGCTTTTTATGATGATTACTCTGTCCATCATTCTATGGCTGTTAGCAAATTGCCTGGATCAAAAGTAAGAGATAAGCTCTCATCAAGTCTTAGACTTGCATCTATTTAGCCTCAGGAAACTTATTTCACCATGATAGCAGCTCTACTGCTTGAGCTACCAGAGACGGTGGTGCAGAAGATTAAATTCAACCATGTAAACTTATTCTTTATTTTCTCCAAAGACTTGGCAGTTTCATAGCTGAAATTTATATTTACGTTAAGGAAAACTAAAATATTAACCTATAGATTTGAATGACGTTATTGTTTATTTCCAACAACTGACGTTTTAAATAGTTGTTAAAGAAATCAGCTGAAATTAAAATGAAAGAAAAACAAGTAAAAAAAATTGATCATGAATGATCATCTTTAGACCTCAATGTATACTGACGTATACTTATATAATATGTAACATGATTGCTTGTAGTTATCCATCCATGTAAGGACAATTAATAGTTTCTATCTACTCTTTTCCTGATTGAATTTTCTCTTCCTATAAGATATTGGAAATTAAAGCACTTGCTATATTTCCTTTTTCAATGACTTTATCTTCTATATTTGACATTCATTTGTGATCATATCAATAATGATAAGCATCCTTTTTCTATGTTGCCTCTCAAACTAACAACCATGGAACATGCAAAGGAAAAATCATTCTAAACATCACAGGGGAAGATCACAAGACGGCACAATATATCAGAGTAAACATGTGTCAGAAATATCCTGAAGGCCTTTAAGGAAGCACAGATGTGTAGAGGTTGTCTACACATCACAACTAACAATGTGAATCCCTTAAGATCATAAGTGAAATTGTGGCCAGCAAAAATTAAGATGGCATGATGATTGGGTGACACAGTGCCCAAACTTTCTGAACTTAAGAGAGCCCTTTGTCCCTTAACAGACCTCAAAAGGTTAATTAGTGATAGCAGTCTGCAATGAGTGAATTATCTAACTCTGGTCTAAGAATAAGAACTCTGTATTTTGTTGCCTCTTTGTTTGGTGATTCAACTCTTGAGCAATATCTAGATTCACTTTGTTAGGGATCACACCAATAATCAACCAAACATCAATCTCCCTGTATTGTGATCAAAGTCAACAAAACAAAACAATACAAAAACTTAAGAAATCACCCTCCCCCAACACACATTGATAAGCATCAGCTCAGTCATTTATAATCTGTATAAACAACTGTGACAAGAATGTTATTAGGTGTTAATATTCTCCTAGAATAAATGAATTTACCAAGAAAGAGATTTGAAGAAAAAAAGTATAGAATAGAACAAAAAATAAGTTCATACTTGTTTATACGGACAATGTTATGCCCAGGAGAAACTCATAGATAAAATCATATTTTCTTTGGCTTTTTTGACATTGTGTCTCTTTCTTTCTTCATTTCTTTATCAGAAACTGTCAACCAGAACTGTCACCATACGTTTCTTCAGTTTTTAAGCTGGTCTGTCAGGCTATGTATGTATATATTGTGCATAGAAGCAGCACCAATAGAGCTAGAGGGTTGAAAATTTAAACATTGACTCCTAATTATTCCTACAAAAACTTTTTTTTGTTTTTCTAAAATTCCCCCACCTCCATTAGGTGTCGGAGGGCAGTTGACAATGTAAGTTCATGCTAAATTTGTTCCTTAGTTTGTGTCTGGCAATGTTCTTCTTGTTTTTAGAAAATTCAGACTTTTTAGTGTCGCAGCCAAACGAAAGCCAAAATCAGTTACTTGATCCGTCCTTTATCAAATTTTCTGATCAATCATCCCCAACACGTCATGCCGGCAACAGATATTGGTAACATGATGGTCTCTATTGAGTGACTAACCAGACCTGTTTATTTATTTATTCATTTTTTTTGGCTCCTTTTTTTCTCTCATTGCGGTGTTTCTTTGCTTTTTCCCTCCTCCTCCATGAGTTCTCTTGAGAATTAATTCTAATTCATGACCACATCATGAATTCTTTTGCCAATTTGCAAATAAAGCTTATAATGCTTTGTTTTTCTGTCTGTCTGTCTGTCTGCTTCTCTGTCTATTAAGTTATTCATATATGTCTAGTTTACTTATAAATCTCTACCTAGAGCTTGGTACTCATACATACATGCATACATACACACACACAAACTTGTATGCTTATTCATAAGTAATCATATATAAGTGTATATTTTAGGATGCACACACATACACATACACACACACACATACCCCCCCATATATATATATATATATATATATATATATATATATACTATGTATGTATATATCAGTGAACTTGCTCATGTGAAAATATATATCTCTCCAATTAATGTAATATATATATATATATATATATATATATATATATATATATATATATATATATATATATATATATATATATAAGTATACTATTATCATACCAACACTTACTTGTCAGATGTCTACTTGTTACTTATTCATAAATCTGAATATGTTTCTTCTTAGCAGTCTAATAGAATAAACATGCTTCAGTAATAAAATCCAATTGAATTTCCATTTTGCCGAGAACCTCACCCACACAGTACCCACTCCGTACTGTCATCTCCACTCACTTTCATTCCTCAGATTCCCCAAATCTTTGCACTCTCTTTATAGTAACCAGTTTTTTTACCTTGTTTCATACTCTTAGCATCCTATATTTTGACATTTTTCAAAGTATCATTAGTCCAAGTGAGTTTACAACTCTAAAATAAGAGGCAAACAGGTCTGGTTAGTCTCTCGATAGAAACCGTCACATGACCAACGTCTTTTGGCAGCATACTGTGTTGAAAATGATCAATCAAAAAATTGGAAAAAAAGAATTATCCATGGATAAGTTACTTCCCTTGCCTTATGTTGGGTAATGATCACTGTAAAAACCTGCCAGACACAAACTTAGGGACCAATTTTGCATAAACTTACATGGCAAATTGAATCCCCCAAAACTATCTTGGGGGAGTGGAAGTGTTGGAAAAAGAAAAAAACATTTTCTCTTGAGATAATATGAAATTTTCAGCCCTCTAGAATCATTGGTGCGGCCTGTATGCGCCATACATGCATACATAGCCAGACAGACCGAATTTAAAACTGAAGAAACCTGTTGAGAGTTTTGGTTGACAGTTTCTAATGATAAAAAATCCAAATCTAGACAGCATTGATTCCAAGATTTCTCTACTGAATAGTACAACAATTTATTTTCAGGATAATACTCATGCAAAAAAGCTTTGAATTCCAAGTTTGGTTTCAGTTAAAGTAGAAGTTAAGACATATTCTCACCCCAAAACTCATTTTTTTTGTCTGCACACACTACACACACAAAAGAGGTATTTTCACCATATTTTGGGGTCCCAAGAATGTTCAGCCTTTGTCTTTTTTCTGCCCATTGTACTTTGTAAAAGTTTTAAAGCTTAAACAAAGCAAAGGAGAGTCTTATTTATATTGTCATTTTTGCATTGTGTAGAATTTGAGTCATCTTACACTATTAATCACCATTGGATCAAACCTGGCATATTGCTTCATAACAGCTTTGTTGAGATCTAAGAAATATAGTTCTTTTTGTTTTACTTTTCATGTAATTTGTTGGATACTGTGGATTCCAGTTTTTTTCTCATATCTTTTACAATTTTTATAGATGTATTTTCATGATTACTTTCAAAGATTAAAAGAAAATGAAGTCCAATGAGGTTCAGTTATTTCCTTTCTTTCAAGTCATCTTCATATTTGTTTTCTGTAAGTTTAAAATTACTATCAACGCGGAAAAATTCAGTATGTGTTTTGGGAATATTTCATCAAACAATATCAATCCTGGTGAAAGGATCCCTAAATTGAGCATGTCTTCTAAAGGCAAACTTTTATAAGCAGAATCCGCATAAGGTAATGAAGCAATTACAATTATTTTTCTGTTGGAAAATTTTTCGAGTATTCCCAGACCCCAGGAATCTTGATGATGGTATTTTAGGCTGAGTTGGAGACACAGGAGACTGGGGTGTATAGCAGAGAGGAAGAGGGTGCACACTACCTCTATCATTCATTGCAAAACAATGCTATTCTCACTTTTTGCCTCTTTTGTAAAAACAAAGAAGTGTCATGAAGCAAACTTTTGAAAAGTAGGTGATACCTGTATTCTGTTTTCTAAAACAAAAGTCATTCTCATAGACACGAGCCAGTCATTCACGAAATGTCCATACTGAGTTCCTTATTTTTTTCTTGGTCTGAGGTCTGACATCGTTTTTTATTATTCTCTTTAATCTCACGTTGTTTCTCTCTCTCTGTATCTTTTACTTTTCCTTGCACTGTCAACTCCTGTACACATTTATAGATGCGTTCAACTTCTTTGTAAACATTTATAGATGCGTTCTACTTCTTTGTTTGACCTCACAATGGACAACAATTTTCGGAAGTGGTTGAAAGGAAGGAACAAGATGGGAGACAAATAAAAAAAATAGAACCATTATTTGGGGTGATTGGTCTTGTTTTTTTTTGTTGTTGCTGCTGCTATTTTGTTTTTGTTGTTGTTGTTGTTGTTGCTGTTGTTCTTACAAATAAGTGATTGTGTCCACAATGATTAAGAGATAGGAGGTGAGTCTCATTATCAAATATTTCTCAGATGTCATCACTCAATTCTTCATTAATTTTTTCCTGACTCTAGTAGATCAGTCTAACAGTAAACAAAGCTTTATTGAAGAAATTTACAGTTACTTTTAATCAAACATTCATAAATGAGTGTCTATATTTGTATGTTAACTCATTTATACATAAAAAATGAATTTATATACATATATATACACAGATATATACATATATATATATTTATAGATAGATAGATAGTTAGATAGATAGATAGATAGATTGATAGATAGATAGATAGATAGATAGAGGGATAGATAGATAGATATAAACACTGAAGAAATTACATAAATTACATTAATAGATATTGGTAAATTAGTGACACAAAAAACTTTTGAAAATTTTTCTTTTAATGTGCTTAGTATTTAAAGCTGTAAAGCTTTCTAGACTATATATGTATATATATATATATATATATATATATATATATATATATATATATATATATATATATATATATATATATCTTTTTATCTTTACTCACAACATACACACATTTGCACGTATAGAAACAGATACACATCTATAATATATGTATGATACGTATACAGCAATATTTGGAGTGATTGTTTTTCAAGCCATGGTTAGTAAGTTTATTCCTCACTGTCTATAAATAAGACTTGTTTGTAGGCTAGAGTACAACTGAATATTCTATTTTGAGAAGTAATGATACTGCATTAGTGATTATTTCATGTATGTAAGCTGGGATGAATTAATGTATTAATTTTTTATAGAGAGATACACACGTATAAATCCATGATAGACAGACAGGTATCATTAAATGAATAGAATGATTTTGGTATATCAATTTATGTATTTAAATATACTTACATGGTTCCAGCTAGTTATCATGTTACATTTTAATTTTAGCATTTATCATTTGGGTAATACATATATATATATATATATATATATATATATATATATATATATATATATATATATATATGGATGCATGTACCAAGAACAAACAAACATGTATATACACATTTTAATACACAAATACACACACAGACATATACATACTGTATATTTTGGTAGATGAGAGAAGGCTTGAAGCATCTAATAAAAACCCTAAAATATGGGGTCGTCTTTAAGGGCGGATACAAAAACAGTGAATTTCACTCTTACTCATCTATCCATTTGTATTCCTGATTATGAATTGGTCTGTGTGATGATCTTTGCTTATACTCACAATCTGTTCTCCATACCTATCCCTACTACCGTTATTCATTTTGTACACTAACAACATACAAATATTCAGCAATACCTATATATATAGCAGTTACATTCATACAGGAATATGGTTCTGCTCAATGGAGCTCTTGATGAAGGTATTGCTGTACAAATTCATGTAACTACAAAATGATGTAAGCTGAAAAAAATATTGAATTATAGTGAGTCTTTGAACAGTGCATTTTAGAACAACATGGAACATTTTGGGATGAATCAACCGTACTAATCAAGGCACTCACTCTTCTTCTCTTTTTTGTATCTATATAATTGTATATCAACTCACAATACTTATATACTTCTGCCAACTAAATTGGAGGGGTATTACACCATGTCTTCCCATCCACATGATATCTCCAGATGTTCTCAATGACAATATCTGACTATAGGACACCCCCCCCATTAATGTGGATAATGTGTCTTCAGTAAGTGTTGGACTAATTGAAACAGCATTCATCAAACTTGAAAATATACAGGAAATAATGTAATTATTCCTGAACATCAAATAAAGGGGGTGATTTGCTGAAAAAATATCTCCCAAACTTTTTCTTACAAAGTAACATTCATATAAATAAATTCATCTATAAATGAATAAGTACTGAAAATTGTATCTAAATACAATAATTTGATTGATTTTTATCAGATTTTAAAAATCTTGGTATGGTTTGTCATCAGAATGTGTACATATACACTAGAGGCCTTTACTGTAAAAAAACATTCTGGAAGTAAACAGAGTCTAACAGAAAATTTATTTAATCCCAGACTAAATTATTTTGAATTAGCCCATAACTTGCACTCTATTCAATTCTGGGGATAAAGTTTGTTAGCACATCAATCAGATACGCATTAATCAGAACCGCGTTAATCAAGAATTTTTCTATATTTCTACTCCTGTACTTAACTTCTTATCTATGTATCAATTGATCATTAAATTTTGTTTTTATTTTGACTAATCCGGCTTGACTTATGTCAAAGAGGACACCATAAAATTAGCGTAAATGTTGTTCTGTTGATCTTGGTGTCATGAGATTGACTTTAGGATTCCTTAGGGGATAAAAGACAAAAGAAGATTAGTCATAAAACCATTTAATCCTCGGTGCTTACCAAGTGAATATTCGGTAAAGTGGTTCCTTCTCTCTGGCATCCTTTGATTTTCAAGAAAAGACTCAGTGTTGCGAGATGATCTTAAGTCATTCCCTTCTTGAGAATTTGAGACACAAGAAGAATCTTTGGGTTTTTTTTTATTTCTAAAGATAAAAATAGAATTAGAGGATTAATTGTTAATGAGTGCTGTTTATTCTCATAAGAATGTAGATTTCTTTTGGTGTCATCACATATTTATTTAAACGAGTTGATTTTTCAATGACTGCTACCCACAACAGATCAGTTCAATCACTGTTGCTTGGTTAGATGGATATGAATGTCAGAATATATGAATAACCTAATTCATGTGTTATGACATTTACATCTATCTATCTGGACTTTGCCCAACCTTAGCCCTACGTAGTACAAAACTTGAAATTTTGCATACACTCTCCTGTCAATGAGTAGGAAAAAATGTTTCTTGTGTTGTTTTTGGAAAACCCCCGCCCCACCAAATTAGGTTTTTATTTGAGGGTTCAGTTTACAATTAAAGTTTATGACAAATTGGTCCCTTAGTTTATGTCTATTTCATTTTTTTAAATCATAAATTTATCGTTCAAACCATACTGGTTGTATTTTCATCAAGGTAACTTAGTTTTACCACCAACACCACTACTTAATTTACAGGGTAAAAAGCAGCATATTTGGATGGGGGTGATTCATAATTTCCCTTGGAATGCTAGTTATTATTCTTGTGGGTTTTAACTTTACACAGAATATTAGACATATTCAGGGGTGCAGTGCTAACTTTTTAGGTGCCGGAGCGTTTAGTCTCGTTCATTTATTTTGGCTTTTTTTTTTCACAGAGGTGCCGGAGTGGCGCTCCAGTGAGTTCCGGCAGCACTGCATCCCTGGACATATTTGTAAATATCTTAGTAATTTCTAACATTCACTTTCAAATTTCACTTATATTTGCCCACAGCTAACATCCCAAAATTCATATTTGCAAAATTATTCAATATTTTAAAAAGACTTCTGCACAGAGTATTTAGACTGAGGTGTTCATTACATGCTTGTTTTATCATCAATATTTGACGAGTATTTCTATATTCTTAACTTCAATTTATTTCCAATACATGCTGCTTACTGCCAATTAAGTTGCGATAAAAAGCAACTGAAATTGAAATTAAGATGAAAGAAATATTTGTCAAAAATCAATGATAATTGACTATTCAAAATACAGGTGTCCCCCTGGGTAACCTACTCGTTTATCAACCAACCACTTTTCCGACAGCAACAACCCTCAACACAATGTGAAAAAACCATGGGATCACAATCAAAGTGTTTCCTCCCATAAAAAAGATAAGAGGAGGATTGTAATAGTTTTAAAGAACCAACTATGGACCAATGCCCCCATTTTGAAAGATTTGAAATAAACTGAATTGAAAAAGATTAAGAAAATGTTAAAGTTGAGGGATGAATGTTGGATTCTTAAGCACTAAAACAAAGCTTTCAGTTATCGACTATTTTGTTTTGCAACCTGGTTGTTAGAATGAAATCTGGCCATTATTTGTGTTGGGGGAACACCTGTAATATCACTACCAGTGTCTTTGCTTTATATGACATTATCAAGTCTACAAAGTAGGTTATTATTGTTTTTCATGTGTTTTACTATGGTTTTGTATATGTGTGTGTGTATATGTGTGTGTGTGTGTGTGTGTGTGTGTGTGTGTGCGCGCGTGTGAGCATGTGTGTGTGTGTGTGTAGCCATGATAGTTTAGCTTGTCATCACCTGTTCTCACAAGTTGTTCCTTGTAAGTGGTTTCATGGTGAAGTTGACTTGTTCCACCAAATTTCCATCGAAATTTTCAAACAATATATATTTGTAATTTATGTAATTTCAAACATATCATGATTATCTTTTTGAATTATCAATTAGTTTGACAAACATTTTAGAATTGGAACTTATATCTCACCTCCACTCCACTGAAGCCTCTGTTGATTTGAAGCCAGGCCAAAATATCATCATCATCATCACCATCATCATCATCAGCCTTTACAGTCCCTTGATGGACATAGGCCTTCCCCAAGGTCTGTTGTTGTGAGGGTAGGACATGGAGAGTGATGGGCTTTACCCTGCCCCATGGCCCATGAGGTGTTGGAGGGAATGAGTCCAAGACAAACTATGTATGATGACAGTAAAACAGAGAAACTGAGGGTGAAAATCAACTAAAAAAAAAAGATTTATTGTCTGTTTGTTTTGCGTTAACACTTAATCAGTTCAATACATGTCTATCTATGGTTTATATGGCATTACCAAGTCTACATAGGGGGTTGTGGGTTTTTCACCTTGTTTTGTTACCATAGTAATGTGTATGTGTGTGTGTGTGTGTGTGTGTGTGTGTGTGCGTGTGTGTGCATAGGGGATAGAGAATGAGAAAGAAACAGAGAGGGACAGTAAAAGAAAGGCCATTTTTTCTACCCATTGTTTATTAAATAGCATTCTACTTGTTGTTTTGTAGGCTGAACAGTAAAACAAAATAAATCATAAAAATTGATTTTTTTTTCGTTTTTTCAACAAAATTCCTTTTCTTTTTCTATTTATTTATTCATTTATTTTACAAAAATGGAAAAAATACAATTTTGCATCAATTTATTATTAGAATTATTTCTCTTACACTTTATGGACTAATCAGGAATTGTTCCAGAGTTTTCTGCCTTTTGTTTTTTACTCTCTGAATTGCTATTATTGTTTTATAACTGTTCTGTAGAGATTTTATGGGGCTTTCATCTCCATTATAATTTGTTACTTTGTTTAGGAACCATTTGCAGCTATCATCTATGTAAATTATTAAAAGAATTTTTAACAAGTAGACAACACATTTTACAGTGAAATTATTTATATCTGTATCAATGTACCCTTTTATGTTAATGCAATCAACCTTGGACCTTTTTCATATGGATTCATAATCAGTTCTAATTGATTTAATGTAGTCACTTAATGTTACAGTATTTTTTTCAATAATTTAACAAACATCAATTACTACAAAGTCAATCAAAGAGGTATCAGAGGTTGTATTTAGCATTAAACAGTTGATTAATTATATACTTTGATATACAAGCAATGTAAACATTTTAATATAATTAACATTGTACTTGAAGGCATGAATTTTTCAATTGTTTTACAGATTTAATCAGAAAAATATTCTCATTCTGGTTGTAATTGTCAAAACTCTTCAGCCTTCTTCTGGTGTCTATCATGTTCGGTTATTTTCTGTAGTAAAATAAAGAAATTATTGAAAAAACACAATTTCACATTAATTGGTTGTTAGAATTATTTCCCCAACACTTTATGTACTAATCAGGAATTGTTTCAGAGTTTTACGTATCTTCTTTTTAATTCTCTTGATAATGTAGTCACAACTAATCAGGAGTGTTCTCATTCTTCAGATGACTGTCAAACACTTTCTTTATTCCATTCAGAAGGGTAGATTGTTCTGATTCTGTTGATCCAACAAAAGGTTTCTTTCAATCATCTTATCTTCCCTACTTACTAAATCAGAAATCAAATTAGAAAGCTTCAACAAATCATTCATGAGAGACTATGTCTGATTTCCTTTCTTTTATTTGGTACTTTCTTGCAGCCATGATTTACTGATGTTTTCTTTTTCTTCTTTATTTGCAGCTTCAATTATGATGCCTCAAAATGGAACACACCCCATGTTAACTTCCAGTAAAACAGATAGTCCCAGCTACTTCAACTACAGCCCACAGCCAATGGTCGGACTCCCGCATCCTAACATGGCCAATGGCCAGCCCGCTCTAAGTCCTTCAGGGAACCCAAACAAACGCTTAAAGAGCAACACCATAAGTTCTATATCCCCAGCAGATGATGATGTTGAAAGTGTTGGTGACGAAACAGAAAACTACTACAACAAATCATCAAGTATGAGTAGTCAGTCCCAAGGCTGGCAGAGTGAACACTTAGACCCTGGTAAGCATTCACTCATCTCCTTTCAAAAATGATGGTAGCTTCTTCCAGCTTGTCAATTACCCACATTTTTCTTTCCTTTTTTTTTTCCACCTGTGTCTTTTTATTCTCTATTTTGATCCCTAATTCTTCCTTTCTTACTGTCCCTAATATCACCCATCCGCACTGTGTCTCCACACTGGGTCTCTCTCTTCCTGTATCTGTCTTTTAGGATTTTGTTATTTTATTATCAGTCCTAATGTCTGAAAGTTTGCTTCCTCTTGTTGAAAACAACGTGTTCTCTTTTTCTCTGTCTCAACCATTCTGTGTTTTGTCAAGTCATGGTTTATATTTTAGACTCTCCCTCTTCATTGTTCTTTATAGCTTTAATGTTTTCTCCCTTCTTTTGTTTTGTAAAATTTTACTTTGTTTTTGTGTAGTTCTCATCAGAAAACTTTCTCTCTTCAAAATCCAGGATTTGTTCAATCTTGGAGATGGTACTTTTTGTCTATGAGTCTTAATTGATAGAGATGTATTAGCACAGTGAAAGACTATAGAGAAACTTCTATTAAACCATTATAGCCATCAATGGGTTCTATTCTTTTTAAATGAGTATGTGTTCATGTGTTTTCTGTGTTTACTAGCAGTCCTGGCCAAACTTTTTTGTCTACGGACTTGAAAATTGGTATCAGTACTCCACTAAACTCCTACAAAAAAAAATTTACAAAAGCTTTTTAGACCTTTCAGATGTTTTTTTTTCTATTTTAGATGTTCCTTTTCCTATTTTACATATTTCCCAGTGGAAAACGCCAGCGATGTCATAAATAGAATCTATTCTGATCATATTTATTTTCGATGGAATTTTTTTTCATGATTTCAAATTTTTATGCTACAGTTGTTAAATTATTGACTGTGATGGCAAGTTTTCATTTTTGTCATTGTTAACATGTGACTTTTTACAGTGAAAAAAAAAAAAAAAGAAGTTTGAAATAACTATACTTTGAAAATTAATTGTCCAAGTCTGGAGTTGAGTTTGTTTCACTATCAGAACACAAATAAGAAAAATCCTTACTAAATTTAGGGGTGTAAACTCTTCACTCTTTGCTGTGCCATTGCACTAAGTGATTGGTAGCCAGCTCTTTTACAGACTGAGTGGAACTGACAAGTCTTACATATCTATGAATTTATTTATTATATATACAATACAAAAGTTACCCTAACCATTTTCAGTTGGAAGAGAAGTAGAAGTAGAGTTTGACCCTGCAGCAACCAGGTTTCTTTTTGTAACTTTTATATACACTAAATAAATATCTAGCTTTCTAGGAACCTTCAAGATATACATGCAACAATGAACGATTATGGCTACCATGAATTATAAAGGTCACTGAAGCTTGATACAATACTTGTTCAAAATATTTAAATTCTATTTTTGATGCAGACTTTAGTATTGATCTGTGATGTATCTCAAATTTATTTTCAGTGCATTTAATGAATATTAAATACATACTTTTCAATAAGTTTGTAATGCATATTACTAATTAACTTAGTAAATACTATAAGTAATACTGCTTCTCATTACCTACACTCGGCTATTTCTGGTCTTTACAAACTGAGATTAAAGCCTCAGACTAAATAATTAGAGCAAAAATGAAACTAGTACTAGATATCAGGCCTACATAGATATTAATAAGAAAAACCAAATTCATATCCTCATTATAATTTGATATAAAAACAATGTTATGTTAATCCCGAAATTTAATTGCCCGAGTGATAAAAATCACCAATAAAAGTGAAATTAGACTTCATGCTCCTCGTCTGTTTGTTTCATTTTATTCATGAATTTTATATTTGAGAAACAAAATCAAACCAGTTTTTGTAATCTAGCTCAAATATTTTCTTTTGTCTACAGTTTTAATTGCTGGACGGATAATTCCTGATTTTCATTATGATTCCATGAGGATTAGATAATAACAATAATGGGAGGACAAATTAGACATGATGCATTATTCATGAATAAATATTAGCAAGGAAAATCAACCTGCCTCTTTTTATCCATTACCAGTGTTTCATTTGTCTCTGGCTTAAATTGTTAGATGAACATCTTCTGACTTTCATAATGACCACAGGAAGAGCAAAAGTGAAAGTGAAACTAGAATCTCCTAGCATTCATGAATTAATATGAATGATTGTTCTCCAACATGAGATGGCTAATGAGTTCAAATGCTCACATGGTGACTTCAAGGTCTGCTGTTCTCTTCTAACACAATGGTCAGATAATTTGTAAAATCCAGGATATTTAGAATATCCATAAAACAGATCTAGTCAGTCACTCAATAGAAACCATTGTGTGACCTATGTCTTTTGGTAGCATGCCATGTTGGAAATGATCAATTAAAAATTGGTAGCCAATAAATACATTACTCCCCTCACCTATTGTCAAGCCATGATCGCTAAAAAATCTGATTTTTCAAAAAATACATGTGAACACTATCAGTCACAAACTTACATTGCAAATCATTGGAAGGGATAACTTATTTTTGTTGGACAGTGATCACTAAAAAAAGTCTGAATCTAAAAAAACAAGCATGAATGCTGCAACACACAAACTAAGGGATTAATTTAGCATAAACTTAGATTGCTAATTGACACCCTACACATACACACACAAACACACATGCACGCACACATACTAAAAACCTATTTAGGAGGGATTTTTGCAAAAAAACAAGACTAAAAGTTTTTCAACCCATAATATATCATAAAAGTCACTAAAGTTTAATATAAAACCAGTACAAAATATCCAAATTCTATTTTTGCAGCAAACTCTAGCAATAGTTTATGTTGTAATTCAAATATTGGAATCTAGTTCCATTGGTGTTGCCTGTACATACGATACTTAAATACAGCTTGACCAACTTGAAAACTGAAGAGACCTATGTTGACTGTTTTGGTTGACATTTCTGATTAATGGTCTATTTCAATAGCTCAATGGTAAAATCTTTGGAATTGTGATCATGAGGTCTAATAACCGTAGCATTCTAAGAGAAATTATGAATCACTACTACCCGTTGTGTTGGAGATGATCAATTAAAATGTTCAGAAACAGGTTGATTGATGAATAAGTTACTTCTCTTGCCTTTTGTTGAACTGTGATCATTATAAAAGGTATGAATTTAAAAAAAAAAAAGAAAAAAAAAGGTTGTTAACCACAATGGAGACGGTAAAGAATCTAATTATATAAATGCCATTGTCACTTTTTTATGCAGATATCTATTCGTCCATCATGCTATTCCCTATCAATAAACAAAATTAGGAGACAATATTGTGTCAACAATATGATCACCTGTGTAGATTGATGACATGCAGATAAGCTACTGTTGCAGAGATTAAAGGCATTAGGATTTCAAGCATCAAGTATTGTCAATCTGTTAGATTGGGTAGGGAGAAGCTGATTTCAAAGCAGAAAAAGTTTCTAGACAGACAGCCTACTTTAGCAAAAACAAAAATGAAATATACCACAAGAAATTATAGTTCACTTAGAAAAGCAAAATATGGATGAATAGACTGAACATACAATGAGCTACAATTACAAAATATTCATCAATTCAAAAATTGATTTCATTAATTTAATATTTATTACCATACTTACTTGAGTACAATGCGACCACAAATATAATGCCAACCCCATTTTTCTCTTTCTTTGTGCTGTAAATTAAAAAATGCATAAAGCCCAAAAACTAAAACACAAACAACAAAAATATTGTAGTCCCTGTTTTTGCCCTGTAAATTTTGGTTTGAATTTACCTAAAGATCCAAATTCTGTATATTTGTTGGTTTGTCACCATAATGCAGCAAAAATGTTACCCGTCATTTTTGAAAGGGTTTAAAGTAAATATATGATTCCTTTGCCTGTTATTGTTGACATTTAGTGATCAATATCTCACATATACCACTTTGATCTAAAGTTGGAAAAAAGCTTGAGTAAGCCTTATGGCATGAGACTGTGACCATAGGAAATAATAATAGAACTTAAAGTTTACAGTTGCAATAATGCTGATTGAACTATAATGCACTCTTAGTTTTGATTAATCAAATCGTTATTTACTAATTATTATTGTTTGCATGCATTATCTAAATTTCTTTTCTCATTTTGTTCAAAACTATATGGAAAAGAATGTGTTGAATGAGGGTACAGCAAAACCAACTTATTTTTAAGTGTCAGACTTTCTCTTCAAAAAAATGGAAGCCCAAAAATGACATAACTCTTTAAAAAGTATTATAAAAGAAAGCCATTTTTTCATAATCATGGATAATGTTATCAAATGGTAATTGTTATCAAAATTAGTTGGTCTCAAACACTTCTTTAAATGAATTAAAAACTTTATTAAAATATTTATATTAATCATATTGATTTTTTGTAATGTGAAGCTGTCTTTAAAAAAGAATTTGATAATATAACAATTAATTTATAACAATGAAAGTAAATTTATAACAATGAATGTGAATTGTTTCAATTTCTATACCAATTGCTTATTGTTATCAACTAGTTATTGTTATCTAAAAGATCTTGTCCTAATAAGCAGCTTCCTCTGTACTTCCAAGTATGTTTTGAGGAATTACTTTCACCTACTTGGTCATAAAATTATCTGACAGGTTTAGTTTCCAGATATCCAAATTAGTGTGTGTGTGTGTGTGGGTGGGTGGGTGTGTGGGTGTGTGTGCGTGTGTGTGTGTGTGTGAGTGCATGTGTGATACATTCCAAGAAGTTAATTTCAACATACTTATATATCTTCAGAATTGATAGAATTTGGACCAGAAATTCCTGATTTTTTTATATGATTTTTCAATGATCAATCTTGTTTCTCCAATTGTTAAGTTGCATCGGGATGTTAAAATGGAAATTGAAATGTATCGGATTCTTTTTGCACTCATTATACATCAGTTACAAAACCGGTGAAAAGACTGCCCTTCCCCATGATTAGTATTGAACTCAAAATATCCACAATATTTATTTTCAACTTTTTATTTACCATAAATTTTAATTGGTTTATGATATTTGTCTTCGAACTTTCCTGATGATTTAATAATTTTCTCTCTATTGCCACAAAATTATCAAAATAAATTATTATTTTGTTTTTTTTACTTATTTTTTTTTAAGTGGTGAAAATATTTGGCGTTGGCAGGAGTAGGGGTTGGTCTGAGTGAGTTTTGCAATTGGACATCTCCTCCTCTGCAACTTAATCGGATCAAGCATCTCCATTTGAGCCGGCCTGTCTTGCAAAGCAATAATTTATTCTCTCTCTGCAGGAATAATTTTCATAATTATGTGACAAGGTCTGACAGATATTGAATGAAGACACACACCTGATTGAATTAAACAATTCCAGGTGCCAAATCGGTTGAATTATGACTATTAATATTCTGTAAAAAAGAAAACAAAATAGCACAAAAAAGAAAAATATAAGTGAAAATAGTTCTTGAATTTATTTCAGTTAATTGTCTCTCTTTGTCTGTGAATACATATTGAGAATTGTCTCTCAACGAAGGCGTAGCTAAGGGGAGGGTTGGGGCGCTATTTGAAAACGCCCCCAAGGCCCCCATATCTCTGGCTGCATCACTGTCTCCCAAGTTATTGTCTTGGGAATTTCAACAAATCACCAACAGACAAAAAGAAAAGAAGCAATTCTGAAAGTCGTTTTTCAATAATTTACTTTTTTATTTGGTTTATGTTTTTATTTTTTGAGCAACATTTAAATTTTTTTTTCTTTAATAATTTTTAGTAGTTTTCACCTTTATCCTAATTTCAAGTTTTTTTACAACTTTCAATTCAGGCTAAATTCAACTAAAAATTGAGACGGAGGGAAAAATTAGTCAAAATTAATAAAAAAAATACCCGTACCTCGTATTAATGAATCACTGTAGTGCAAGTACCAGAACAAATTTTCAAAAAATCATTTTGAAAAATAGATTTTTTATCTAGAATTATCTCTAAGAAATAGATATTTTATCTAAAATCATCTTTAAAAAAGAATATCTTAACTTTAGATATTGTTGGTTGAATGTCAAAAATGACTATAGAGACCCCAAAAACCAATCTTTCTCACATGGTGCCTAATGGTGTACTCATTCAAATTTTCGAGATGGTGGACCAAAAAGTGTAACAATGAGAGCCTAGAGACTCGTACAGACAGATGAACAAAGAGAGAAGGATCTGTAGCCTACTTGGCTGGTTGATTGGGCAAGTCATCTGTGGGGCTATGGTGATTCAATACACCAAACTAAAAGAATGAATAACATTTAGTTTATTGGATTATTTTGAACAATATTACATAATTTTGATTCTTGATCTTTCCTGATATTTTCTGATATTTTATTCTTGAGAAGAAATAACTTGATACAAATAATCAAAATATAATTTGGAGGATTATCTGAATAATGTTTATAATTAAATGATTAAATTGATATTGATTATCCCAAATTGTTTCAATGAAAAGAAGTGTTTAATATGCCAAATTTTGAAAACAACTTGGAAGAAAAAATTTTTGGTCATTTAAGAGATTTTCCTGTTCTATTTAAAACTGTCATAACAATTGCAGTAGAAATACCTTTACTTTTTACAAATATTGCAGTTTAGATAACTGTGGAGAATACATGTTTCAAGTAGATTTACATACATACAATTCTCCTTTTTTTCTCTTCTCTCTCTTTCACACATTCTTTCTACAAATATTATATTCTGTAGTTTTCTGCCTTTCAAAATAGCTTCTGAAGATGCCCATTGGAACATGGCAAAATGCATAAAACCTTATCTAAAAGATGATAAAACATTTTGAGATGTAACACATTTTCTTCTCAATCTTTTACTTCCACATTGTCAAATCACTACTTCCATAAAAGCCTTACACTTACCTGTCTGTTGCAGTTCCAGGTACTTAGCTATTGTACATTACATGACACCCAATATCTTGCCTGAGTGAAACGATGAGTATTTGAAAGTAGAATATATTTTTACTACTCTCAGTTGTACTTGTTTGTATTAATATTGGACGCATACATAATATCAGAAGAATATAGGCTGGAGATAAATATAAAATCAGATACAGATGGGTTATAAAATAGAAGATTAACATTTATATCAGATTAGAGTTTAAGATATATTTCCGATAAGATACTCAAGATATCTGTCAGATAGAGGATTAAATTGTCTGTCTCTCTCACAAGACATAACAGGAGACACACAAACACAGACACACATATGTGTATACATAGTCACATACACACATATTCATGCATGTATAGTCAATCTCATACAAACATACACACATACACACACACACACACACACACGTAGCCATATACACATGGATATAGAGGAAAATCATGAGGTCTCATAGGCACATGGGAACTCATTGGGGGAACACATTTGGGCGGGGGGGGGGAGACATAGGGCTTGATTTGCCCGAAATTTCACACTGATATGCCTGAATTACATTGATATGCCTAAAATTTAACATGGTTTTGACAGGATTGGGTGGGGGGCTGCCTTGTATGCCTATGTTGTCTATACACCCACTGTTAATAGAGACTCGAAGACAATTATTTCCTCACTCTTTCTCTTTCCTCTTTATCTTTTTAATTCTCTGGATCTTCCTTCACTCACACACAGAGGCACACACACTCACTAACACATACACACAAGAATAGAAAAATGAGTACACCCTCATTTTTGAATGCATGAGCATCTCTAGTACCAATGATGGACACTGACTGACTGATTGACAAGCTGACATTCTGAAACACTCCAACCACGTCTCGTTTCCTCCTCCTCCTTCTGTTATATGGTCTGACTTTTAGGCTTGTTTCTCATTAGAATCATGTTTTTGCAAGGATTCGACTCAACCATCATAAAAATTAAACAGACACAAAAATAACATTATTGTGAAAGCACAATCATTTTATCCTTTTCACCTGAGAATCCTCTCTCCTCTGTTCATCTCAATTGTCACTTCTGACTGACTTTTCTTTAATAATCACACACATATGTACACATGGATGCTTTTCCCTCTGGATATTTTATTAGCTATTTGTATTAATGTATATATTTAGATATTTCTACACGTGTGCATACAAGTGAAGGTTTTCAACATTTCACAGTTGAATGATGGCATCACAAAAAAAATGTAGTGTTATAATTCAGCATTTAAATCAGTCTTTGAAAAATTGCACCTTGGAAATACCTTAAGAAATAAACCATCTATTATTATGGTAATATCTTTGGTGATTTTAAGAACTAACTTACAGAATACCAATGCAGATTTATCTCTCTTGAAGCCTGTTTCCCTGGAAATATCAGGTTAAATCATTCAGGCCTGTTTTTTTAAGGGTTACAGAGCAAGGACATAATGAATAAATTTAAGTTTTCTTGTGTCCTAAGAAACCCTGGGAAGTCATATATCATTTGGAAAGTTTTAAGATATGGATTTCATTTAGTAAAATTATACAAATATAATGGTCACATGATCATAATGATTATGATGTATTCAAAATGGCTGCAATAATAAAAGTTGGGGATGATCAATTAAAAAATTGGAAAAAGGGATAATCAATGAATATAAAGACGTCATTGTCATCGTCGTCATCATCATCATCATCATCATCACAAAAAGTCAAAACATCTGAAAGAAGATTAGCATGAATGCTGCCAGAAACAAGCTGAGTGATAAATTTAGTATAAAATTACATTGTAACCCCCCACATACACACACACTGGAATCATTTTTTGGAGGGAATTAACAAAAAACAAAAAAATATTTGTTCTAAACATATTAAGGATTAAATGTTTAAATTTTAGCTAGACTCACTTGAAAATTGGAGAAAGTTTTTACAACAACTCTGATTGTCAGTTTCTAATTAAAGACTAAACTATAGCCCCAATTTCTTGATGGGCACAGTAAAATAGATGTAGAAATTGAAACTGCCCCATTAATACAAATATAATAATTATAACCAGCTTTACAATGGTCAAAATAGCTGTTGTCATTACAGAAATTGTTCTTGTTATGATTATTACTGTTGTAATAGCCAGAGTGACAATGGTCATAGTGAGACTAGTTACTACAAAATAATTTCACTCGTAGCAATCTCCATCCAAATATCCCCCATAATGATAAGCTGCAGAGAAGGAACTTCATCAATAACAGGTCTGGATAGTCACTCAATAAAATCCATCACACGACCAATATTTTTTGGTAGCATACCATGTTGTAGGTGATGAATTAAAAAATTGGAAAAAGGAGTGATAAAAGAATAAATTTCCTTCTTCATCTATTGTTGGGCCGTGATCAGAATTTTCAAAAAACAATCATGGACACCACAGGAAATAAACTCACATGAAGTTACATTGCAAAAAATTAGGGGGAATAACTCATTTTCAAAATCAAAATTTTTTTCTAGGTATAATGAGGAGTAAATATTTAAATTTTCAGCCTCTTAGCTCCATCGGTGCAGCATGTATGCATGATGCATACATAACCAGCCAGCCTTGACGGTCTCTAATATCCAATGAAAATCAGCAGAGAAGAGACTTTATCAATAACAGCTAATGAAACAATAGCCACAATAGAAATGGTGGCATTGGAAAGACATAGCTACAATAGAAACAGCTTTGCAACTAACTGCAACTTCATTGATAATAAACCGAATGTAGAAAGCCACAACAATTCAAAATGAAGCTGTCAACTGATTCCCAGATCAACTCAGCTTATCACTACTTATGATTCAATTCTTATTTTGACTTACAAATTTGAGACACTTATTTGATATCTTGAAACACAGGATCTCAGGAAAGGATATCAAAAAAGAATAAAGGTAAATAAAGCAAAAGAAAGAGAGAAAACAAAGAAACAATCTATGAGAGAAAGAGAGAGATGACATGGAGGAAAAAGAAATACAGAAAAAAAGGTAATTCTATATAGAAGCAGAGAGGGGGAAGGAGGGAGCAGGGAAGGAAATGAGAGAAGGGGAAATAGAAGAATGAATGGGGAGGAGAACTGAAGGAGTAACTGAACAATGAAGAAGATAGAGAGGGTGGAGGGAGAATCAAACATGAAATAGGAATAAAGAAGGAAGAAGAAATAGAGTGAAGAAATAAGAGAATGAAAAAGGGAACATCAACACCACTGTCAAAAAACTGAATGAAAATCAGTTCGTATATATCTATGATGCAGGGAGGTAATTAAAATCTTCAAATCTTCTTTAGTTCATGGCCCACCTTTCCATAAAACTCATTGAAAACTTTTAGAGATATTGCTTGGACGAACATGAATGAATACATGAATGTATTTCAAAAAAGAAAAAATATCTCACAATTGAAAGAAAAATCCTGGATCTGCCACAAAATTCAACCATTTTTTGCATAATCTATGGCCTACCCTTTCAGAAAATGTCATTGATATTCATTGTGAACTTTTAGAGATATTGGACATCTAACTACAATGCAGAGGAGATAACTCTAGAAATTCCTGGATCCACCCAAAATTTGATCCCTCCTTCTGCAGCCCATTGCCCTACCTCCTACAAATTGTCATTGGAATTCATTGAGAACACTTGGAGATATTGTATGGACAGATAGATAGACAAACAAATAGACAAGAATGAATACATAAACCTCTCCCAACTTTTTTAATGGAGCTATATGAAGGGGAAAGAGAAGAAGAATGAGTGAGCAGAGAGTAAAAGAAAGAACAGGAGAGAGAAAAGAGTTAGAGAGATATAAAGAAGCAACAGAGATATTTGGGGAAAAGAGCAGGTAAAGAGGAAAGAAAACAAGTAAAATATAAAGAGGGAGCGAAAGAGAGAGGAAGAGAGAGAGAGAAGTGAATCAGACTCACTTCTCTGTAGCCTGTCAATTTGTCGTTACGATATACATTGGCCTAATGAATCCTTGAGAGGTAAGTGAGGGGTGAAATGGGGTAAGGACAGACTTTTCAATTCAGTTTTCCCTGTCCGAATTGCCATTTTTATTAGGCCCTTGCCGACAACAAGGAGAACGTCTAACAAGATTGATAATTGATATAACCTATAAGGAATTAAGTGTGACCACGAAGGTATATGGTAACGTAGGTAAATCAATAAATAGTTCTTGAGGAGGCAAGCAGGCAGACTGGCAGGAAGAGTCGCATTGATCTATGAAAATATGAACCAATTTCAGTATGTCATAGCAAATGCTTGCGTGCATTTTCGGAAGGTGTGTGTGTGTGTGTGTGTGTCTGTCTGTCTGTCTGTCTGTTGAAATTTTACTGCTCTGCAAGAAAAAATTACATAAGCCAAAAAGATGTCTCTTGGTTGACCAAGCACACAAGGTAGCGAGCTTCAGAATTGCTGATTGATCGTTCAGTTCAATGATGAAAAAATAAAAAAAAGACTTTTCTTCTATCTGGACTGCTTCACTGATCTACAGCCATGCATTGAGAATACTAGAAAGCACTCAGAGAACGCTCAGCTCTGACAATGCCATCGTCACTATAAGTAGGGAAAATAATTGTGCATAGATCCACCCCAAAATTTAATCACTTTCTCAGTGGCTCACAGCCCACATTTTTTTAAAATTTCATCAAAATTCATTTAGAACTTCTGGAAAACTAACAGAAGGACAGAGAGACACCAGCTAATGCACATAGCTCTCTGACTTTGTTGGCAGAAGTAAAAAATGAGTACTGGGTTGTATATTATAGATATAATAGTTTTTTTGCTAAACTAAATAATTTGACAACAAATTTAGTATAAGGCAGTTTGACATTTTATAACCCGATAACATCTGCATTCAGTCCAAATACATGTAAAATCAAAAATACCCTCTGATAATTTATTATATTTCTGAATTTTTGAGATGAGGTATTATTATTATTTCTATTATTATTCGGACTATCCTCATCTTGGTTGTTTTTCATACAACGTTTCAGCCGTTGTACTTTACGGCCTTCATCAGGTATCATCTGGTAGGTGTGGGGAAGTAACGAACCGAGCCCTTTATTTAACCGACAGGGGCATATTGACTGCACTCCCTTCTTAGCATTTAGGATGGTCCGAATAATAATAGAAATGATAATTTATCATCTGTAAAAAATCTTCTTCTTTCCTTTCTTGAAACAAACTCTGTTTGCCCCAAACCTTTTTTTTTAAATTATTAATAGAAGACAACAAACAAAACTGTCAACATAAGTTCTTGTTGGCTTGCTGGCTGCCAAAGGAAAAACAACAGGCAGTACTAACAGAGTTAGATTGCTGAACATTCAAATATTTATTCCTTATTATGTCTACAAAAAAGTTTTTTTTCCCCTCAATAGGTTTTTAGCTGGGTGGGAGAAAGAGATTAATTTTCAATCTGAATTTATGTAAATTGATCCCTTAGTTTGTGTCCAGCAGCAGTCACACTTGTTTTTTGAAATTTAGGAATTATTTAGTGTTCACTGTCCAAGAGAATGCAAAAGAAGTAACTTATTCATTGATCACTCCCTTTCCCAAATTTTTGATTGATCACCCTCAACATGACATCCTGTCAAAAGATGTTGGTCATATACTGATTTTTATTGAGTGACTCACCAAACCTGTCTTCATTACCTGCATCTCCTCCTGTATTTCTCTTTAGAACTACTCTAAAGCATAGGCATACAAGCCTATTTGGGCAAAACAGTAAGATTTAAGGCAAATCTGTAATTTGTACAAAACCATGTGAAATTTTGATCAAATCAAGACCTCTGCCCACCTCACCCAAAAAGTTTTGATACATTCATGTTTGTGTAATCAAATCATCGGCTCTAATAAGATCAGGTGACTGCTAAATATCCTGGAGATCCTTCCATCCAACCTCTTGAATGAGTACTGAGAAAATTCCCAGCAACTTGGTAATTAATTTTGGAGATATATTAGCTTTGAGTTATGAACAAACTGTGGCAAAAATATGACCATCTTGAAAGCGTTTCATACATTTATCATAAAGAAAACAGTTATCTATTTGTTAATGTCATGTTCTTTCTGTAATAGAGAGGGGTTTTGGGAACTAGATGTATGGAACATTTGGTTTTGGAAACCATGCATACGGTAAAGTCGTCATTTGTAGGAAATTCTTTGAAATTGAGAGGTAGGTACACACTGTCTCTCACCCTATTTCCAGTGTCATTTTTTTTCTTTAACATGTCTTAAAGTCTGCATTCCCATTCCAGAACGAAAAGTTATAAATATTCTTATTCACAAAATTTACAACACAGCTGATTGTTTTCCAAATTACAAATGTTGAAACAATGAGGTTGGCATGAAATAATTATCTTTGTAGAATCCCTTTTATCATAAGATTAAAATTACAATATCCATACATTGTATAAATGCCAGAACCATCTATCTAAAATTATCTGAATAATTATCTGAAAAAATAGATCTAAAAAAATACCAGTACAAGATTTCAGCATTGAACTTTTTTGAGAAAAATTTCAGTCAGTGCCTAGTGATATACTGTACTCTCAAAAATGTGACAAGGAACATACACACACACAAACAAGCGTGGAAAATTTAATCTGTACTGCACTGGGCTGGTTGGTCAGGCAATTTGTGGGGCTACTGTGACTCAGTAGAGATAATCTTGCAAAGTAACTGAATTAGGTGCATTAACAAGGAGGGAGATTATTTTGCAAAAATGAATATTTGTTGTGCCAAATAAATGTTTTTTTCATCATAAGGCTATATCTCTATTTATTTACCTTCATATGTATACATGTGTATTAATAATTGTAAATGCATATATGCGGGTATGTTAAGTAAGGTAACTGGATATATGTGTTTATGATTCTTGCCTTTTGATGTGTGCGTCTCTATTGGTTAGTTATACGAGTATGCACACATTCCCACACTGGTGTTGCTTGTATGTTTTCTGCTATACATTATTCACACTGATTATTTTCCTGCTAATTTGAAAAACTCTTTACTGTGTATAGCTTTATTATAAGCAGCTTCCTCGTCTGTAAGGTCCGTTGATTAATACTGATTGGTTCTTCCTTCCTTGGCTTATTGATTATTCTTCTATTACTCACACTTCTTTCATCTGCATTTGTAAGCTTTATCAGGGTATTATTATTCTTTTTCTGTACTTCTTATTGTAGGACGCACTCAATCAGCCAGTGCCATCCTAACCCTATACCACCTAGTTCAGCCACTCCCCCTCCAATACCCTCACCATCACTAGCACTAATCCCAACCCCATATCAGCATCACCTTTCTCTCCTTCTCTCTCTCCTTCTCTCTCCCTCTCTCTCTCTTAGAAAGGATGAATGTCACTAATGTGTGAACTTCATAATTGAGTACTTTTCAACTTTAGAACTCTCCTTTTTTAAAGTCAGCTTTTGTTATCTAAGCACATTCATCAACCAAAATAAAACTCTAACCTTTCCACTCCGACTGACTGTCAAATGCTCATTCAGTCCCAAATATGTATTCATGTTTCCACACACTGGCGTAAGAGCTATAAACATCAGCATTCTAGCATTTTGCAGCACTAATATGAGCTTCTGAAAGAATCTAACCTTTCAGGAAAAAAGATGATCCTTCATCGAATTTTAAATTAAGTCAAGGTAGAGAAATCTTGAATTATGACTGGAATTTCAATCATCTACATCTGTAGGTATGAGTATGATTTGCACTTAGAGATAGATCTTTGCTGAATGCCTGCTTATTTGCATTCCGTCCAATTTGATATCCGACCCATTTCTTGAGGATGTGAGCCCATTCTGAGAGTGTACCTTTCTAGCCTAGACCCAGAATAGTAAGTAATTGACTCTAGCAGCCCTGACATGTTACCATTTATAGCTCACCAATGAATACTTCAAGTTCATTAGGAAGGAGTGTTTTTATCGTGCCCAAGCTACAGATTTCATTTTTGATTGGCTTTTTGTATTTCTAATTCATTGTCAATCAAAATGCGACATTGAAAAATAAAATGATGCAATTATCAAACAATTAAAAATTAGGCTGTTCCCAAACAGAGAAGCATGGCAGATCCTTTATTAAATTGTCACTATAAAAAAAGCCCAAATCATTATCACAAAAGTATCCACCCACGTGCGCACATACATGTATATAAATATACATATGCACACACATAATTATGAATGTGCTATATTATTTGATTCATTAATTGTTTATTTCATTCATGCTGTCTGGGCCAAGAGACACATTCAGCATGTAATAACGGAAGGTAATTTCAAATAGAGTTTCAAATAATATAACACATTCATAATCATTCTATGTATTATATATCCAATTCTAAATGATATTATTGTCTGCATTGAAAAACTGAGATTTGGACACTTAGAAGTTATTTGAACTTATGACTTGACCAGCGGGCTGTCTAGCAGTTATCAACGGTCATAGTTCGATTCCTAAAGAAGCTTATTCCTTTGATTATTTATTCTATTTACGCTGTCTAGGCCAAGTGACGCAATTTCTGTGTAATAATGGGCGGTCATTTCTAATAGAGTTTCAAGTAATATAACGCAGTCATAATTATAATGTAGATTACATATCCATTTTTTAATAATAGATATGTCGTATGAAGATTGGAAAAGAAAGGGGAAGAACAATGTAATACAAAAAAGTTACTTCTATGTTATCTGTGCACCACTTATCGGATTCTTCCATTTTTGTATGTTAACTCCTCAAGCTGCTATTCGTTATTATTAAACTGCAGAAAAGTTTCCTACTAAGGAGAATGTTGCTGAAGGATCCACTATCTATTGAGAGGGTTGATAAGGTTACTCCATCGGGAAGTCGAATGCAATCGGTTCAAATCATTTCATGCTGAGCCACTGCAAACTAGGCAGAATGTATGGTGTGCAAAAATCTCAGAAGTATCCCAAAAAAGTCTCAATTTGAAAGTTGTAAATGAAAGCATCTGTCTTGGACACAACCTTTTACAATTTTCCAGTGTTACTAAATCTGACATTGTCTGCTAACTTTTGTTTAGACACCTTAATCTCTCCTCTCCATTTATGACGTTGACACATCATTTTGGATGATCAATTCTACAGCCTTGTTCATGTGTAATATTTAATATCCGTAAAGAAAAAGAGTCTCTCTTTATGGTGGTGCAAAACAAAAAAATGGAGAAAAAGACCAAAAAAAGAGACTCTCTTTCTTTACAGAATGTAAATATTACACTCAAAGATAACATCAAAGATGGGAGGAAGAGATTAGATTGTCCAAAAAACTGTTGGTATGCTAATGGCTCTTCTCTAAGTAATAGACAGTAACGTTGGTGTTGATCACTTCCTATTCTTTATCTTCAATGGAGATTTATTTGAGAGCACCAAAATCTGATAATAAAAACATTGTCTGTCTCTCCAAACAACTGGATGCAAACTAGTATGCAATTTCTGGTTTGTATTTTAAATGGTGTCTGTTTCAGAATTACAGGTGCTGTAAGTAAAAAATTCATTGTTCTTTCTGAAAATTCAATTGCAAAAACATTTGAATGAGAAGGGATGGAACATATTCACAGCAACAAAGAATAAAAGTTTCATTATTTCACTGGATTAGACATGTACAATCTAGAGCTGATGGAGATCTTCAATGAGATATTTTCTAAGAACCTGGTCACTGACCTTCAAGAGGGGGAGTCCGACCGCATGTTTTCAGCATTTAAACATTATTCAAGAAAATGGTTCATTATTCCAACCACTTGTGCAGTTCCTTTACAACCAAAGAGAAAGAAAGAGCAAAGTAGGAATTCATCAGAGAGGGATTTGATCTAGTCAGCTTTTACTGACAATCCCTCGCTGAGTACCTTTGTTCTCCTATATAAACAGTAGCCAAGGATTGTAGAAAAGTCTACACACCCCCCTCTCTCTCTCTCTCTCTAACTCTTTCTCAATGTCCGTCCATCTGTCTGTCCATCCGTCCATTTGTCCATCTCTCTCTCTCTCTCTCTCTCTCTCTCTCTCTCTCTCTCTCTCTCTCTCTCTCATTATTTGTTCTGATCAGGTGTTCATCATAGCAGTTTAGTTGTAGATGAACCTATTGGCTGCAAATCTTTCAAACATGAGTAAAAGATAAAAACATAATCAAAAATATTTCTTCTTTACCCTAACCTTAAATATTATTTCCAGTTTCAAATTCTGCATAAGCAACAATGAAACTCAATGCAATTATCACATATCCTCACTGCCTGTTTTCTATGTAAGATATTTTTCATTTTACTGTTGAAATTTACAGAGGAAAATAGATAACTTTTTCTTCTTCTGGTCTTACCTTAAGAATATTTTCGATGAGCTTTTTTTTTAATGAAATATCAAGAATGTTGGTTTTTAAGTCGCAGCCAAGGATATAGTCTTGTGGTAAAGCATGCAACTAATGCTAAAGAGAATTCAGTTTTTATTTATTACTGCAGAATCTTAAAGGAAAAAATTCAGTTTACTTCCTGCTCTTCATAACCAAAGAAATAATCTCTCCATCCTGCTGATAGGCTTGCATAGCAAAAGCTATCAGCCCAACAATACAAATGACCAAACCGACTCAAATATCTAAAAATTCTTGAACTTGGTTAAAATTAAATGCACCCAATCAGTTTTACCCTCTTCAAAACGCCTTAAACTGAATTAAAAACAACTTAGAAAAAAAACAAAAAGTGTCATATTGTGAGTGCCTTGCCATTTCCAATATGCTGTACTTTGCCAAGCAAATATAAAAATAATTATGTTTAGATTTCATTTCCCATGATCCATGCTTTTCAAATATTCATTTCACTTAATTTAGACTTTGGCCTTTGTTCTCCTACATAAACAGCAGCCAAGAATTATATACAATGCACTTAGAAATATTTTTGAGTGCAAGAGAGATTCAAAAACACATGCCCCAAATTGGGCGGATGAAATTTTTTGTAGTCAAAGATGTACTCAGAATAAAGCTGAAGAAATGGCTGAATATTCTGGAATGGCTTATTTTTTAAAGCTCATAATTCATTTGGATGTTGCAAGTTTGGATACCTTTTAATTTTGGATACCTGTTCATAACAAATTTTGAAGACAAAGAAAGCTGGAAGAATCAAGCTACCATCACCTGATTTTCTAATATCAATATTTGAATTTTTATATGTCATCATGTTTTTTGTTAAATATTATTCTTGTTGCTATTGCTAGTGTTTTCAGCACCAAAGTTCTTTAACTTTTGAATTCTCAAATTAAGAATCTCAACACGAGTCAAAGTTTTTTAACTTTTGAATTCTTAAGTTAAGGATTTCCACATGAGACAAAGCAATATGTTTGAATTCCTGAATTCTGTTTGATTCTCCATGTATCAATTGTTATCAAGTCTATATGTATGTTTATGTGTAATCTTACATGTATTACTATATGTAGGTGTGTGTGTGTGTGCACGTGTGTGTATATATATATATATATAAGCATATACATACATGCACACATATATTTTTCCTTATGTTTTTCATTTTGTTTTACTTCTTTGTTCAATTTTATTCAATTAATTAGAAAAAAGAAAAGAAAATTCATATATATCATATATTATAATATATTATCCCACATATATATAATATATGTACATGTAAAATTAGCATAAATTCCATTTCTTTATTTTCAATTTTTATATTTTTGTTCTGCAAGAATTCTATTTTTATATTTTCATTTTAAAATGGGATTTTTCCATTCAAAACACACAGTTGTTTAAAAATGTATTGTGTAATTTAAATAAACTGCCATAGAAAAGTAATTCACTTTTAAGTACAAAACACAGTTTAACACAGAGTTATTTTTTTTTTGTAAATTTCCTCTTTTAGTTAACTTTAGAAATGGAACTTTATAAGGTTCTTGATTAATTTTTTTTAAACTTTTGTAATATTTATTGCTGATTTTAAATTATGTTTGCTCTGAGTCTCTATAGCAATTAGAAAATTTGTTAATTCATGTAATGATTTAAATGATATCAAATGATATTTTTATTGATAAAAAATGGAGTTTTTTTCACAGGAAATAATTATTTGATATCTGTTTTCATTATTGTCAATAGAAACATTATTGTTTGTTTTTGCAAATGAGATAAATGCTAATTAATAAAATATCTATCCGCAAATGCATAAAAATATGACATACATACATGCATGCATTCATATGTATATATTTATACATTACAAATGTTTCATATACGAGGGTGCATCAATATGTCTGCAGTTTGACACATAATTGTTAGCTGAATTTTGATCTGAGAATTTTGCCACATAATGTTTGATCTATGTGATTGATATTCATTACTGAATTGAGAGTATTGACAGAGAAGATGATGATGGAGTAAAATGAATATTTGTGGAGTAAAATTAATGCTTTTTTTTATCATAAGCTTCAGACTTTTGATGCACCTACGTATACATGCACACATTTCAACAGAGCAATTAAATTTCTCTCTAAAAGTTGTGTATATATGTATATATATATATATATATATATATATATATATATATATATATATATATATATGCAAACATGCAATTGTACTTATATACATACATACATACATACATACGTACATACATACATACATACATACATACATACATACATACATACATACATACACATTACATAAGTAAGCAAAAATATGTTACAGTTTCATATATACACTTACACACTACAACAGAATAATCAGATTATCTCTAAAATTTGTGTGTATTTATATTTATTTATATAGATAAATAAATGTGTAATAAATGAAATTTCATGCTTATGTAAATCTAAATGTAAATAGACTCATTATACATGCACACATCTAGGTACATGTATACTTATGCATATAATCACATATGTACATTCTGTATTTACTAATATACATCCATGACTTATAGGAAATATTCCCTATTTTCTTGCTCCAGAGCTTAAATATTTGCCAGGTGAGAACACGTGTCATTTCTTTTATACAAAATAAGGGAAAGACATTTAATTTTTGAAAGCATGAAATTCTTTATTCCAATGCTTAGATCTAAAAGTCACGGCGCTTTGGGTCTGTTCTTTCCAAGTCTATTGTCTTGAAAACTCTATTTGGCAATGAATATGAATGCTGTTGAAGTTTTTTATGAAATGTCAAGATTTTTATTGTTTTCTTCAAGTTATGTCAATCTGTTATCATTATAATAACTGTTGCAACACAACTTTTTAAAAAGTAAAACTTTTTATTTTGTTTCATTAACTGAAGAAATGAAATTGCTTAACAAAAGACATAAATAGTAATAAGGCTGTTTCTTGATTATGATAAATGTTTTTCCTTTATATGGACAGCATAAGTTTTTAATGAAAGATGTTGGTAACAAAACATTTGAGATTCCGTTAAATCAAAATTCATATTTTGTTCTACTATGACCAAAAAAATATCTTAAATAAATGCGATCACTTAAGAGTTAAGGATTTCATCTTTTTAATTATCAAAATTCATTGAATTTTTAGATATTTGAATTCATTTCAAACCCTTCTGTGGAAATTATTTAAATGAATAGATCATTTCACAATATGGCAAAATATAGAACTGGCAATTTATCTTTTTGACTGCTCTATAAATTATTTTTCATTTTCACTTCAAGCTTGAATTTTTTTTAACAATTGGTTTTAGATAAAAAATCGAATTAATTTTCATTGATTCAAAATAAAAATATTTAAACAAATGACTTATTTTATATAATAAACAGGTATAAGAATTTAAAGAATCTGATATTCCATTTTATAGGATTTTTACCTTTTATTTTACTCTAAGGGATGGATTTGAAGAAGCAAATATGAATAAACTCATTTAAAAACTGATTGAAAGCCATTCTGTGAAGCAATGGTTAACAAGCTAATCTCACAGAACATTACTACTGAAGTGAATTTGATCTTCACTAAGGGTCCCACTCTTGTAATCTTGTGCCAGATTCAGATAAGGTTAGCAAATAACTAAAATAGAGTTTGATCTTTTATGCGAGTATCATAAATATTTACAGGGTAGAACCTGACTAACACCATCAAATTAGTTTGACATTTTGGTACTTCTGAGGTTTACATGGCTATTTAGGGTTTTGTTCATTACAGGTTTCTCTTCAACTCATTCAAGCCTGATTTTTAAAGCAGGGACATAATGGATGGATTTAAGTTTTCTCATTCCCTAGGAAACCCTGGGAAGTCATATATTATTTTGGAGGTTTTATGATATGGATTTCATTTATAGCAAAAATAGTGGTCATTTGACTTCATTATGTATTCCAAATGGCTTCCATAGTCAAAATGGCAGCAAAATTTCAGGCACACTTACATGCACTCCTGGCCTGAATGAGTTAAGGGCTGATAAGAAAATTGTTTGAAACGGTCATAATGTCAAAAATAAACCACGGAAATCATGTCCGCTATATTTTCTAGCCCTTTCTAAAATAATTCATTAGATGAATTTTGAGTTCAACCCTAAGGTGATTTAATCCAGAAAATCAAGAGATCTGGGTCACCTCCGGTCGAAAGCTTGCCAGATAAATGGTCCGACGCTGTATTCGGAAACTCTTCAGTGCTGATGATATCTACCGAATATCTGAGTTAACAAAATAGTTTTGCTTGACCTGAATGTCTGCTTAATCACTTACAATGGGATGCTCCTCAGCTATTATATTCAGGCGCCTCCCTGACTGCCACACACTGGGGGATTCCTCCGTATGACCACCCCATCCAACCTCTTTTTTAGTTATTATGCCTATCTACCTACCAACATTCCTACCTACCTCAATTTGCTTTTTTTCTCTATCCTCACACATCAACACCTCTTCTATTTTTAAACCTCCATATAAATAAATGATTTTCCCATTTCACTCAACCTGTTTCTTTGTCTTCTCTATGTTCACCATTACGAGCTCATTAACTGACGGAAACACTGTCTTTCGGCTCAATTTCTATTTGTTTCTCTTTGTATTTTGCTTCCAGTCAGTGTTTTTTTCCGCTAGACCTCAAAGCTAATATGTACATTGAAAAGCAGCCTCACTTAGAGGAGAGTTCTTGTTTTGTTTTATTTCAAGTTATCTTCTCCTGCTCTTTGTATGTCCTCCTATTTGAAAGGACTCAATACATCTCTCTAATTTCATTTTGACAATTAAGGATGTTTTATTTATATTCAATCAACCCTTTTTTGATAATTGTTTAAGTCATTGTTTGCTCCTCCTGTTTTTAGTTTGTGAGGGTCTTTTTTTAATAATTATTCTTTTGTTGTCGTGACAAAATCCACACTGTTACACATCCCACTTTAAAATAAGTACAGCTGCCTTTTTTTTCCCAAAGACATGAGACTTTCTTTGTTTTAAATACAAATAAGTGGACATCCATTTGAAGAACTTTCATCTATTCGAAGTACTTTGCACCCAAAGCGGTAGCATAGGATAGAAAGGTCCTAGAGGCTGCTTCAAACTGAAAAAAATAGTCATTAGAATACAATCAAGTGCACAAATTTTGCAAATTTCAAGACTCAATTAGTGCTCAAAACCTTTGCACAAATTTCAAGTCCTCCTTTGGGCATACGAAACTGTTGTGCTGGCCTTGAGAACTTTTAATAGCTATCAATCAACTACCACAATCGTATTTTCCCTCTATCCAAGAGGCCACTCCATACCTCCTGTTGTTTGTAAATAGGAAACTTACTCAACAAGCATTGCATACACCACTGTTATAAAGCTGCAAATACTTTATGGAAGGTAGTGCTACTCACAAGCAGTTTTGCCTGAAATTCTCAGATGGATTATTATCATATTCCATAAGTTATTCAAGCCAATGTTCGTGTTATCTGAATGGAATGGCCCCATATTCTGATTATCCATCAGAAACTCTGATAACCAGATCAAGAACTATTGATAATTGGAACTTCCAACTCTCAATGGATGAACATCTGAGGAAGACATCAGCAAAAACAATGTACCTGCTCTGAAGAGATTGTCAGTCTCACAAACCACTTTTCATCTAAACAAAGATCATGAAGTGCCTTTTCACAAACTGCTTGAGCTTTGCATCTCATATTTCTAATTTTTCAAACTACTAGCAATATGTGAATTAGATTTAGAGGCAAAAATCACACAAAGTGGCATCACTCATTTCACTCTACCCTATTTTACCTATAACTTGAAGAAGAAATGGATTCATGCATTTTCCAAGGGTATCAGTGCACACAGATTGTTCCAGTCAGAGTTTGAACTTGGCTCACAGTTTGAACTGTGAACCCACTCAGTCATCCTGAATAGAGAAATCACTCAACAAGCATTACATACAATTCTGTTATAAAGTTACGAATACCTTATGGAAAGTCATGCTACTCAAAATTATTTCTTCTCAAAAATGGGAAATTTTCACGAGTGAAGAATTTTTCTAATTCTTAGTTAATTTTAGCTGCAGTTTATTGAATGATATTTTTTGTGAATAACATCATGAAACCTGCTATAGTAAAAAGTTTTCTAAAATACAAATCCCAAATATCAGGAAAAGAACCTAACAGTTAATACTTTCTTTTAAAGCTCTGATGTGTAAATGTGTGTAATTTGTTGGTGGTTTTTCTAAAGATACTAACAGAATATATTCATCATGGTAATCTTGTGACTTTCAATTCTAGTTTTTCTATTCATGAAAAATTTAAGGCAAAGTATTCAACAGATTTCCTTTTCTCATATTTTCTTCCATTTCATGTTTTTCATTCGACCATTGTTTGGTGTTTTCTATATTTTTACTATACTATGAAGATATATATTGCAAAAATACCATGCTTGTCTCTGAGGTGTTTCACAGAATATTAGTCATGTGACCAAAACAAATATCTTGCAACAGATTAATGCTCTGTTTGTTTCCAATAATGTTAATAGTGCTGTGTTAAAATTATTCTTCCTCTTTGCTTATATTAAGCTTGGTCTGAGGAATTAAAAAACATATATGTTATCATACAACCTAAAAATGACAATTAATACACCGCCTCGAACCCCAAATGAATATGATATATTTAACATTTAGACAGCTAAAATAGATAAAGGTGGTAGCTTTTAAAAGTTCAAGATATGAAGTGTGTGGTCCACAATTGCAATAAGCACCATTTAACACAAAAATGTTCTGAAATAAATTTAAAATCAAAATCAAGATTTGAATTTTTTCTCTTACGACAACTTTGTAGACTGCATGTATATAAAAAGGTTGTAATGAAATAAAAAAATTCAAATCCAGAATCCAATTTCCAATTCAAATAAGATATTTATTTTCTACATGGTACTTATTGCATTTTGGAACCACTCTTTTCATATTGTTGTTTTTGTATCTTTTTTCTTCTTCTTTTGTCACTTTTTTCTCTTATTCATCAATTCTTTTCTCACTGACTTTTTCACAAGTGTGATGACTTAATTGTCTCTATTTTTGCTGATTATCTACTATTTCCTCCACTAATGTAGGACACCATCATATTTCACAGTATTTTCATAGCATAGTTTAGGATGCCAAATAGGTTGGCTTCCTGCGCCAATTCACCATACAACAATGCATTTTCTGGTCTTTCCAATTGCTGTGAATAAATTTGATAAAGTGAATCTGCAGTGTGAGAGAAGGTTTAATCAACTAAGATTTTAATTTGCTATTTTTTTATCGAGTGTCTCTTTCTTTTTTATTCAAATTCATCTCAGTGTCAATTGCTTTTGTTCTGTGAATTGTCTGGTCGAAGTTTTGAACCAGTTTACCAACGGGAATTTCATAGCATGGTCACAAATATTTGCTCTTCAAATGTTTTCCAGAGAAATCTAGTATTTTCTGACACTTAACATCTATAAAAGGCTTAAAATTAATCAACAACTAAAATGAATGAGGATCATTATTTCACGAAAGTTTCCTCTTGTTTTCAAGTTTTAAAAAAATTTGAAATATATTACAGTTATAATTCTTTTTTATGGTTTATTTTCTGAAAATCTGTTGGTTATTTTTCTTAATCCTTTCTACTCGGTTGAAGATATGCGCATCCTCTTCTGTGTTGTTTTCAAGCACAACATTTCTGGTAGTAAATTCCCAAAATCAAATGTTGCAATCTGTTTTTTTTGTTTGATGAAAAAAAACTGCCTTGGATGTTGTAAACAAACAACCAAGATGAGGATGTTCATACAAACAGGGTTGTACTTAGGGCAATGTAAATTATACAGGTGCACGAGACCCAAAGTTTTTAGGGATGCCCGAAGAAATATGTTTTGAGAGATACTTCATTATTTTTATTTTTTGTGCGTAAAAAAATAAAATGTCTTGACTAAACTTAGGGATTTCTTATGTTAGACTGAGATAGATTATCATAAAAAACGCCACAATTCTATGAATATTTCATTTTTGATTTGTTTGAAAATAATAGCCAAATAGATGGACCCCCATGAAATGCTATACTTCAATGCTAAATTTGGTCCTGCATACAAACAAAAGTGACCGAAAATAAAAAGAAAATAACTATCCACAAATACAAAAGATTAATTATCAGATATAATTTTTAAAAAAAATCTTAACTTGCTTCAGTAGAATATTGTAGACACATAAAAAACATATCTTATATTACAGTTGAATTCTGAAATATATTTGTCAGTTATTTTTTCATCTTATTGATTAATAACATTGAATTAATTAATTTTGCACTAAATGCCAAGTTCCCAAATCTCAGGCTATATCTAGCTTCCATAAGACTTTTCTTCCACTTAATATTCAATATCTCATGTTTTAAGAGTCATATATAAAAAAGGTTTTCAAATCCTTTTCTAGGATACAACAAGGTAAAACTTTTAGATCAATTGTATGATTGTTTAATTAAATTTTTTACATTACAAAAAACAAGGTAATTTTAGAGTTTATGTTTTTTTATGAATTTTTAATTTTTTTTCTTCTCTTATTTATGCATTTTTGATAAACACCTCTCTTTCTAAATAAAAAAAAAGGCAACATAATGCAACATAATTTTGAAAATGGAAAAATTCTGATTTTTATCTTATTTTTTAAATTTCTCTTTCTTTATTCTATATCTCTCATTTATTTTGGGGGAAAAAAAAAACTATCTTGCTTCTCTTTTGAGTTGGCTTATAACTCACTATCACTGTCACTTCTCTTTCTCTCTCTTTCTCTCTCTCTCTCTCTCAGTCTCTCACCACTCACAGTCACATGACCACTTGGCTCATCACCTCTTGTTTCACTTTCACTTTCACTATCACATGTTGCTTCATGCTTCATTCACACAAAGCTTTTTGCACCTCATTTTTCCTGTATTGTTATTCTCACTTGACTCGTTCTTCCTCTTCATTGCACTCAATAAACTGTCTTGCATGCTGTCCGACATTACTATACTGTCCGACATTTGGCAACTAAAACACCCAATCTTTGTTATTTTTTTTTCTCTCTCTCTCTCTCTTTCTCTCTCTGGCATGTCTGCAAAACACCTTGAATTTTGTTGGTATTTTTTTCACCTGTCCTCATTAAACTAGATACACACTTTTTCAAAAATTTGATATTGCTCCACTTAAACAAGTATCGTTATCAGGGAATATCATCATCATCATTATATTATTATTATTATTACTATCATTATTATCATTAGTATTATTATGATTATTATTGACACAAAAAAAAGTATATAATGGCCAGTTCTTGGGAATCCAAACCCCTGGAGCAGTACCTCTCCATTGCACTGAAAGGGGAGGGTCAGAAAAATATTTTCTGGCACCTTTGTGACACTAGTTGCAAGGCAATTTTTCTACTGATGGGCCCCGACGTAAAACCAGCTTTGTGTCATGGTCTGCCCTCGTGAATGGGGGGGAGGATAAATACCAACTTTACCTTCTAAGACTGTTGGAAATAGATATCTAAAAAAAACTTTGTAAGTGGAGTAGAAAACAAATTGAAAATTTTCTTATATGTTCAATTTTATATGTCTTCAGTGCAAAAAACTGACAAATCACTTAAATCCTATCTTACAAAAGATTGCTTTTCTTTATATCCAGAGGTAATTTGCATTGTGACTAATGAAACATAATGGTTTTTTTTCCTATAAGTTTTCTAAAATCTTGAAATTGAATATTAATAATATAGTTAAAATTTTTTTCTAAGTGCATACCGTATTTCACCTTGTATAATCTTCATTTTTTTCCAAAAATCTTGTGCTAAAAAATCCAGTCACATATAATCTATGAAGTATAATTGTAATACATATTTGTATTCTTAATAGTATATTCAGAATAATGCATTTTTCATTAAGAATTGAAGCTCAATCAAGGGTTGCAGATTATCTACGGAAGCAGATTATACATGGTAAAATATGGTATTCAAAATATGAGGCCAGCAAAAAAAATGCTTTTTTTTTCAGATAAACTTATTTTCATTCAACATGTCTGTAAACGAATTTCCTGTTTATACATTACCCTTTTCCTTTGCCTCACTATTATTTAAGCATTCATCATTATTTATATCTCATGATATTTCTACTTATTATTATTCATATTACATGAATAAATAAATAACAAAAGATTTTTTTACAAAAAGAACTCAACATTCCGCTTTTAAAGTTCAAACAATTATAGTAAATTTAACTTAATTGATGTATTGACATGCCTGTTATATTTATAATTTTATATATATGCATAAATGTTTGTTTCGGGCAAGATATTAAATCTATGTTGGCAATATTTCTACATTTTTTATAGGAATTTACTAACATGTTGTGCAATGTAACTGTTTTACTCACACCCATGAATTACTTCATTATAAAATACATGCTGGAAGAATGTTTTATCTCATAAGACACCCAAAAGTTCAGTTTCCACATGTGCGATTGGTTATGTTGAACTACTCAAATTCACAACAGTGGTAGAAATAATGGTGACAAGAATTTGATACTGTCGATATGGGGCGACTCCGAACAGAGAAAAGGAACTCATAATAGAACTCTTCAGTCAGTCAATGGAACTATTCATCTTTTGGGAGGTAGACACTAATTTATTTTTACATGCAAATGACTGAAGTGACATGTAACAATACACACAAGGAAATACTATGTTTGTACATTAACACCCCCACTTGTATAGGGCAGACTCTCATTTACTCAGTTGATGAACAATTTGAGCTTCAAATGAGCAATCATATTGACAAACTTTTTTTTGTCTAATTCCAATTACAGGCTATGTTTTGCTCAGACAAAAAATATTGCATATCACCCGTCTGGATTTCTGACATAATCGCTACACAATTCAAACAATTTCCTTATAGCTCAACAATTAAAAAAACATTTGAATGAACCCTGCAAACCCACACCATTGTAATAGCATTTTTAACTCATTACCATTAACTCAAAAACCACTTGTAACAGCTGTTGAACTCTTCAATCAATAGAATTAAAAATGGAACTCTTTTGTGAATTCAATTAGTGAAAAATCTTTAAATCTTTCAAAAAGAAAGATAACTTTGGTCAGTTGTTACTTCCTTGGAAAAAACTTTTTTAATTCACTTGAATGAATTCATGTGTTGAAGGTATCCCTCATCTTAAATATAAAAGGGTTATTGTTGTCTTACTATGCTTAACATGCATACTAAAGAAGATTTAGATTAGTGCCACCAAGAAGTAGAACAATTTATGATGAAAAATCAACATTGTTAGCTTATCATTGGAGGTGCCCTAATCAATCACCCATTCTGCACAAGGACCAATTACATTGAACTATTATTCACACAAGTAGCATAATGAGAGCAACGTAATGATATTTCTATACCTATGCTAATACGACCAATAACATTAGTTTAATTATGCAGTAAGATTTGTATGGATGATTTGATTAAATTACATCCTCAGACGTACTTGTATGAGCAATGTACTATTAATTGTATAGCAGTTATATTTTATTGAGTCACTATAAACACTGATGGATATATGGTCTATAAGCAAAATATCCAAAATAGCTGCCTCTTCATCCTAGATCTGAATCAAAATCAGTTCAAAATGATGTTCCAATTTTTTCCCATCAAATCCATATGAGAACTATAAACCGCTCAGTGAGGGCATATCTCAACCCATGTCATTGTCACTAAAAACTGAATGAAAGTCAGTTTATATATATAAATATCATTGAAAACTTCTCGAGATATTGCATGGAAAATCATGATTGAATGCGTAAATGTATGAAAAGAATGGAAAAAATATCTCTCCATTGAAAAAAAATACACTACCAGAAAATTCCTCCTTAAACCATGGAGATATTGTGTGGTCATTGAAGGGGAGGTAACTATAGGAAATTCCTGGATCCACTCCAAAATCTATTTAAGTCTTCCTTAGCCCATCCATCTGCAAAATGTAATTGAAATTCATTGAGAACTTTTGCTGATATTATGTGAACAAACAGATGGACAACTGAATACATGTACCTCTGCCAATGCAGACAACACTTTTGTAATGGTATTTGTTATTTGCTTTATGCTTGAATTGTAAAGCACAGTACTGACTATCCCAAAATCAATTGTTAAATGTTAAATGCCAGGTAGGTGATGCTCATTATGATTATATCCTTTCAATGGAACTCACACATAATCTGATTTTAATACAACAGAATGCTTCCTGGTTTTGTTCACAGACATAGGGTCTCACAAGCCATCGCTAATAAGTCTAATATTCACTTGGAGCTCCAAGAACCAGGCTTTGTGCCTAACTTGGCCTAGTACAAAGATATTATCTATTTAATAGGAATAAAAGGGTACATAACTGAAATTGAAAGAAATACTTTAATGGTTCAATCTCTAAATAACTTCTGAGAAATTTCATAGTAATTCCTCCATTTTTTTTATTCAACAAAGATTATCATTTTTATATCTAATGAATCACTGCCATAGAAATGATTCATTAAAATTTTGAATTAATAGATTTGGCTTACATTCAAGATTTAACTGCTTCAATTAATTCATTAAAATTTGAAAATCTCTATAATCACATGCCTTTCACTTATTTTTAGATTAATGGTGCCATATTCACTGGCATTTAAAACCTGCCTTGGTTCAGATTGACTTTGATAATCACAGCTGACTAGGACTGGAAGACAATCTAATTCTGATTGTCTATTGCTAATTAAAATGCAATTGAAATGGAGGACAAGAAAATAGACAAATGACAGTTTATTGGCTGGACAAAAGCCTTGTAAATCTTGCTCAATTTGCAGTGGTCAATTTCTATCCATTGAGTTCAATCCCCTTTCATTCTTCTGGGCATCACATCATGGTTTATCAGCAAGAGATATTGATTCACTGCATCCGTGAAAACCTTCAAAACAGAATAATTAATTTGTTGAATACTGACCTTTTTCATGATTCTAAGCCAGCTATTCTCAACAGAGGCCATATGGCTCCCTTAAGGCCACTTGTATATTTGAAGGGGACAATAGACTTGAATAATAATAATAATGATAATAATAATAATAATAATGATAATAATAATAATAGTAGTAGTAAATGAATTTCTACATGTTTGTGTTGTATCCATTTGATTGGTGGCCCTGGCACTTCAGAATTTCATTGCAACTCCCAGATTGTCATTCCACAATCAATAGTTACTAGCATGGATTTGAAATAAAGAATGAACCTCAAGCAAAACTCTAACTTGTATCCCGTATCCTTAGGTGCCTGTCTCAACATGACAGCTGCTTTACCAATTAGGATATGAAAGCCACAGGTTGCAATCATTCAAATCTAAGTATATAGCTTCATTTTCTTCCACTACTTTATATGCTATGGTTTTGTTGGCAAACACTATTGTGATATTCTTTGAATTTCTTGGATCAAGCAACATATAGTCAAAATTGTGGAATGACAACTTTGGAGTTGAGATAAAAAGCAACTGAAGATAAAATAAATAATGATCAAAATCTAGTAATAAGTGACAATGGTTCATTTTATAAATTCAAGTAATATTGTAGTTACTACCACTTCTACAGGTAGATAAAGATGGTGGTATATCAAGCCTATGGGGAAAATAAAGAATAAAAACTATATGGTTAGATTTGAATGACTACAGCCAGTGATCTTTGTACTCTTATTAGAAAGGCAGCTGTCAGAGAATTTTAGAAGAATACAGTGAGTACAATGAGGGAATGCTGTTCTTCCTCCCCACAAAAAGTAAGGGAACACCACTGCATCTAGTTTCATGTGTGTCAATGTGTATTTACATTTCTATTTCTATCTTTTTGGTGTTGTAGATTAACTATGTAACCAGGGTGGTTGGAAGTCTGTTATGATGCTTACCATGAAATGGGTGGATTTTTCTCTTGGTGGTAGGGAGGGGCTCACACTAACTTTATTTTCTTGAAGAATCTCAAGAGAAATTACCAAAAAACTCATTTCTATTTTGATTCTAGATAATATTTTTGTCTATACAGGTGAGTCATGGTGAGATTTTTTTCCTTGTGGTGTCTGTATTTATGTGTATGCAGGTGTTGGTGATTGTTTGAATGAAGAAAAAGATATAAGGTGCGGTGGGTAACTAGCATTCTGAATGTGAATGTGTGACTCTGTGTGAAGACCATTTCAGGAAAGGGATGTGTGTAAGGGTTGTTGGGAAAGGTAACGTGTCTGACAGGAATTTTTTCTTTTTCCAAAATGCCTCCTCAAATAGTTTTTCTCCAGTTGCTTTCTTTTCCAGTACTTTTAATTTTAGAAAGTACTTATATAGTACTTATATAGTGTGTACCATTGTAAGTCAAGGTGTAGGTACTGTGGGAGAGGAGGGAAAGAAAGATAATAAGGACAGAGGTGGTTTTTTCCAACTTTGTAAGGAGTTCTAAGGTGCCCAAATTAAGCAAAAGGCACACTTTAGTTGAAGAACCCTACCCACTATGGAGAAACCCCAACTCCCATCAACAAAAACCCCTCCTCTTCCAACCAACTAAAATTTCCAGAATAATCCTTTCTTATAAATGGAATTATAAAAATGAAAAACCAGAATGAAGTTAAAGATTATATTTCTTAACCAAATTTTGCATCCTTTAATAACAATACCTTCCTGTAAGATGTTCTCAATAAATGCTCTGTATGCAGAAAAAATGGACATCTAACTTTTAATGAAATTATGCAAATATTTCACTGCATCCAATGTGCTGGTATTATGACAAGGTGGCCATCTACTAAAGCTTGATATGGACTGTTATGGGATTTGGATGTATTAAACTTACTGTCCAATATTCCTGGATCAGAATGCACTGATGAGCCTCACCAACTAGTGTTTTAAAATTAAATATCACTAATCATCTGTGATACCATGAAAGTGTAATTCCAAGTTATGACTGTTTTGAGCTTGTCAACATTTGTTAGCAAACTTGGAGATAGCACAAATAATCATCTCCCTTATGTTTCTAAGTAGCATGAGATCATATTTCCTTTTCAAGCCCAGTATAATAAACAGGGAGCATGTAATTTAAAAACATCAGAGAAAAGAAAAATAGAAAATAATGAATGTGCCTGCAAGGGATTCAAAGCAAAAGTCTTTATAAATGAAAATGCCATCAATATTTTTGGCTTTATTGCTGCCACTGAAATAATCATTTTGTTATTTAGAGTCAGATGGAAGTTAAGGAGGGAGACCCTTTTGTGGTAGGGTTAATGCATTTCTCAAATTTGTGTTCATTTTATGAGGAAGAGGAGAGAGAAAGAGTCAAGAAAAGGGACAGATCAGAGCAAAAGGTTGGGATCATATCATCATTATTATTATACCATGCTAGGCTTAGATTCAAACCCTATAAACTTATCAACTTCTGATGTTATTGATCATCATCATCATCATCATCATCTCAATCCTCATCATCATCATCATCATCACCATCATCATCATCATCTCAATCAGGTTATTACTATTAAAGTGGTCACTGCTGCTCCAGCATTTGTCCACTCCATTACTCTAATTACACTGGCCACTACTGGTCAGTCTACTTACTGTCGCCTGGCCAAACTGACCACACAAGACCCACCATTTAGTCATCAATAATTCCAACCACTAAAATTATTCACTCCTTCAAATTGGGTTTTTCCTGTCGCAGCCTTGTACAGACAGAAAGAGAAATTACTTATTACTCAGTCATTATTAACGACACTACCTCGGGGGATTTCTCCCTGCCTTGATTATAATTAGGGCAATTTTTTTGTTCTTCTTCAAAACGGCCTACTATTCAGGGGAGATAATCAAGATAACTTCCCTCATCTGTCCCTAGTAAGAATGAGAAATAAAATTTGCTTGTAATATAATCAACGCAGTTAAATATCTATAAATTTGTCTAATTCACTTATCTACTGGATCATGAATTGGAGAATTTCAGTTTTTAAATTATTCTTACTGACATCTGAGAAGAATATTTGAGACTCTGGAAAAATGATTGCTTATCTCTACTAACAAAGTTGGAAGAGGTATATGTATTCACTTGAGTCCTTCTGTCTGTCCTTCAGTCCCTATGTCTGTCCACAATATATCTCCAAAAGTTCTCAATGAATTTAAATGAAATTTTTATGGAATGGGCTACAGAAGAAGTGATTATATTAGAGGCCAGATCCATGATCAGTCAGTTGCCTATATCATAGTTATATGTCCACAACACAAAATTTCTCCAAAAGTTTTTCAATTAAATTTTGGGGAAGGATGTGTAAGGAGCAGCAGAAAAGGTGATTACATTTAGAGTTTCAATGGAATCTTGTGGGAATGTGGCAATGCATTGTGAGATTGTGAAATGATTTTCATTCAGTTTTTGTAACAAAGGCATTGATAGAGGTATGAGCTCTTTCAGTGATTTACTTTGGGTTTCTATAAAACATAAAACTTATATTATTGAGAACGCTAACAAATAACAAAGAAACCATGAAACCAAGCATGAAAATATAGTTAAATATCAAATATTATTTCTAGAAAACATGAAAATTTGGGCTTTAAATAAGAGTGAAAATAAGTTTTTGTACTTCCAAATTTTGCAGAATCTAATATTTTAATCCTATGCGGATTAATACTGGTTTAGTCAGAACTTTTGAAGTAATACTCTATCTGTATCTTGTAAAACTATATCACTATGAGTTGATCAATTAATCAGTATATGTGTTTGTTCATACATATGTGTATATAATCATACACACAAAAATGTGCACACGTTCCCTACAAATATGAAAAACCAATACATATATATCACATTTCAGAATGGCCAAATTGAAATTGAAATTAAAGAGAGTTTTTTTAAATCATTGTCATTATCAAAATTCAACAAAGAATCTCTTATGACTCATTTCAAATTTATCCTACAATGATAATAGTATTGAACAATATTAATTTCAACTTAACTTTTACTGTGTTTCAATAAAAAAAAAAATTTATGCAGACTGATTTCATGGAAGAAATGAAATGGAAGGAAGCAAAAAGGAGGAGCTAAGCGTCATCCCTAATAATATTTCTGCAGCCACTTGTTTTGGTTTAGGATAATTCAGCCAGTATATAATCAAAACACAAAGGTAATGCAGAAAAGATACTTCTCTTTTTTTAATCTTCCATTCATACTTGAGGTGTGATTGAGAGGCGGAGATGGTGGTTGCATCATTTTCATCAGTCTCCTTCCACTTTTCTTTATTTTACATGAGCCTACCTTCCCCAAGGTTGGGGTGCATGCTGGTCCATGATGTATTGGTAGGGAGGGAAGAGATGGACACATGCCTTTACCAAAAGCATTAGTGCAGTGAACAAACTGTCTCAACCGGAGTTCTCCTTGCCTTTGACTGTTTGGTCACCCTCATCTCTGGAAGAGATATATGCAGGCTGAAAAGTGATTCTCTGTTTTCAAGATTATCACTTTTTGATTCTAGAACTCAGAACCAGAAATGGTTTAGGATTTATACCCTTGATGTGAAGAAACAATATTTCTGTATTTTATGAGTGTGTTAATGATTAAATAGTTCTAAAAGGACGGAAGCTTTTTTTTGCAAATGTCTACATGAAGAGTTGTATGTTTGTGTAAGGGAACAAATGAAGAAATTGATCTCTTAATGTCTCTCTCTATACATACAGAGTTAGACAGCTGTTTGTATAGAGGAGATCATATCCACTGCATTATTGAGGTAGAAAAAGTTTGACAAATGGCCACACACACTCACACAAATCTGTCCATGTCTGTACGAGTATATTTTAGTGCATATATAGGTGTATATGATTGAATGCATATATATATGAATATAGAAATATGTGTGTGTATGCGGGTATTTATCTCGGCTGAATATGTATATGCACTAATATCTGTGTACAGGAGTGCAAATATTCATAAATCTAGTATTTGAATAGATATATGTTTCTTCATACATTTATAGGGATAAATAAGTTCATACACCCATGTGACCTACCATGTTGAATATCTGGGATATGCATTGAACCACACGCACGTACACACGCATAGACGCATCTATATAAATGTAAATAATACTCGCCATCACAGTCGATAATTAAACAACCGTAGCAATAAAATTTGAAGTCATGCACAAAAAATTCCACTGAAGAATAAATATGGTCAGAACAGATTTTGATTATGACATCACTGGTATTTTTCACTGAAAATCATCTAAAATGAAGTAAAGGAACATCTAGATTCATGACAATCTAGATGTTATTAACCAAACCTGTCAAAATTAGGCCAAAAAACGTCCAAAAAGTTTTTTTTCCCAAAAAATCAAAAGAAACAGTTTTAGATGTACTGATAGAACACACAAACACATAAACCTACACACAAATACATATCAAAGGGTATCGAGCCTTTCGATACCATTAGTGGATATGATTGTTCAATATATATATGTTTATAATACATACAATATACATATAGAATTATGCGTCAAGTTAGGTCTGACCAACATGTCTGACTGTAGATACATTCCCATAAAAGCTTAAAACCCATCAGCTGTAGATGAGGGGAATTCCAATCATTGCAGTTCTATGGCTCGAGTGCAAACAACAAAAATTTCCATCATGTTATTGTTAGCTTGCTAAAGAGAATGTAGTGTATGCATCATGTTTGTTTCCAGTTCTCCAAGCAAGAAGGAGAAGATGAAAGAGCGGACACCTTGCTAGGTTAAGCTAATGACTTTAAGTAATGTAATGGATGACATTCAATGATATTCAATGTAGACGTTTTGGTAAATATGCAGTTTTATAGTATTGCAATGCAATTATTTTACATCACCCTATTATGATCAACATACCCAGGTCAGTGCAAAAACATAACCCAGACACAAGTTGAGGCATTAGTATATAGGACTGATAATAAAAACATGTGTATTATGCAGACATATGTATGTGTGTGTATATATATATATATATATATATATATATATATATATATATATATATATATGTGCGTGTGTGTGGGCTTGTATAATATATGTTTGTATATAATTCATATCACTATACATTTTTACATATAGGCATATACATGAGCGTGTATGGATGTATGCATATATATATTTGTGTGTGTGTGTGTGTGTGTGTGTAATACATCAAAAATATAGATATTTATATGTGTGTGTGTGTATATATATATATATATATATATATATATATATATATATATATATATATATATATATATATATGCCCACAATACATATGTGTATTTAGGTAAGGATATATATATATATATATATATATATATATATATATATATATATATATATATATATACATGTATATATATATATATATGTATGCAGCAGTTTGGAATACAGATGAGGTGAATGGATGATAAATGGTTGTGTAGATCAATGACTGGGGGTGAGTAAGTATGATTTATTCCCTATCAATCCAATGTGACTGTCAGATGCAACTCCTCTTCCAACACTGCATTTTGTTTTTCTTTAAAACCATGACCCTCAATATTTTGATGAATCGGAAGGAAATTAACTCCCCTGATTTAGCCGATAATACTCTTCTGTCAACTCCTCATTTATTTCAATCTGATTGAAAAGCTTTCTGTGGGTGCTGAGATACATTTTCAAATTGCTATCAATCAAAACAAGAAAAAGAAAAATACAATCAGTTGATCAGATTTAGACATTTTTTCATAAATGATCTTTGACCAAAGGTCTTCAACCAGCATTGCAGCATATTGATAAATATAATTCCTTTGCAACTCAAAAATTGATTTCTATATGCTAAAAAGAAAAAATATGTCTTATTTAATTTCTAAAAGACTATGGAGTCATCTTTATTAACACAAAAATTCAGTCATTCCTGACTGATTTTTATTCTTCCAATTGTTAGTTGCATAATTCTACGAAATATTTGTCAATGCACTCCTTTAAAGAAAAAATGCTCACAGATAAAATGATCAATCAGATGATTGGCTGATGTCACATTATTCTAGTGACTATTTCTTACCCCAAAATATGATCTCTCACCTTCTCAGATTATTCTGACTAATCATGATGGTCAATAAACAATTTTTTCAAAAAGACTTGAATCCTTGCAATATTTTTTAACTCAGGTGTAAACAGAAATATTTCTGAGAATCACAAGTAAATTTGAGAAATAATAAACTTGAGGAAATACCAAAAAAAAAATAACATTCAGTTTCTTACTCAACAAAATACCACAATTTGTTCTTAATACATTCATCATATAGACAAGCTATAGACTTAATGGTTTTCAACTTTTGATCTCTTTTTCTGGAGAGAGGAGTTGCAATGTTTTAAAAAACACACACTTCTTTTTCAAAATCTGTATTTTGCTCACGTAGCAAAATTAATGATTCCTCACAGAAAGTAAAGAGTTAATGATAGAAAGAGAGAATTGAGAGAGTGTAAGCTGAATGAAACTTCATAAAGCATCAATGCAACTGTGAAACTTTCTACATCTGCTCAAAGATTAAACCAATTCTAAAAGGACTTTCTATACCTTATCCTTCCTGGATAAATTCATCAAGAACTTTTTGAGATGTCTTGTGGACAGAAATTGCTATGATGTAGGAGAGGTCAATGTAAAAAGATCCCAATTCTTCTTCAGCCCATAGTCAATACTTGAACAAAATGTCAATGAAATTGTTTGAGAACTTTTGGAGATATTGTGTCAAGAGATAGACAACACAAGTAAATACATGAACCTCATTCATTGGCAAAGGTAATGAAGAAATTTTGTGTGTCTATGTGTGCGTGCATAGGTACTTGTTATTCATGCGTGTATGTGTGTGGATAATTGTTATTCAAGTTACATAAGTATTTCATGAAGTTTTAAATGAGTCTGTATGCGTAGTGGTATAATTGAGATTTTATGTATGTGCATGCGTGTTTCTTTTGTATGATTGTTTTTCATTTATTTGTTTTCATCTGTGTTTTCTGTATGCATACAGTTATGTATGTGTTTGTCTCAAATTCAATATTTATGTGTGTATCCTTCCAGTCTGAGTTGTTTCCTATGTTTTTTTGTGTGTGTGCATATGTTTGCTTGCATGAGAAACCATATTTCCAAATGTGGTATATGTGTGCATGTATGTATGTATGAATGACTGTAAGAGGGAGAGGGAAGAGAATTGCTTGGTGTCTTTATTTCTATGTCATCTCTTTCAGCATGATGAAGAGAACACGTTCTTTCAGCATGATGAAGAGAACACTTCCTTTCAGCATGATGAAGAGAACACTTCCTTTCAGCATGATGAAGAGAACACATTCTTTCAGCATGATGAACAGAACACGTTCTTTCAGCATGGTGAAGAGAACACTTCCTTTCAGCATGATGAATAGAACACGTTCTTTCAGCATGGTGAAGAGAACACTTCCTTTCAGCATGGTGAAGAGAACACTTCCTTTCAGCATGATGAATAGAACACATTTTTTCAGTATGATGACGAGAACATATTCTCACAGCATGATGAAGAGAACATCTCTTTCAGCATGACGAAGAGAACATGTTCTTTGAGCAAGGCCAGATTAGCCTATATGCAAACCACCAAAGCATGGGGTCCAAGATAATGAGTAGACCCACAAATAAATTGCAATACAGGACTTCATCACTATTTCCCTAATTACTACTCAATGCATTTAGAATACGAATAAAATAAATAGTTTTTACTATGAGAATCTTATTTTAACATTTGTAAATAACATTTCTATCTATTTAATTTATAGCTGAACTTACTTTTCAGATCTCATATAATTTTAATATGGTGGGCCCTAAAATTATGGGTGGCATAGGGCCCACTGTGGTTTTAATCCAGCCCTGATCTTGATTATTTTTTTCATAGTTATATCTTTTACCCATCAATGTAGTCAGATGTGCTTTTTTGGCAGGCTGTGTCTGTATGTTTGTTAAGGTATATATGAATTGGTGTGTATATAGGGTATCACAAAAGTAATGCCTGATTTGTCCCCAAATAAATGGCAGATCTAAGGGAAACCTCATCCAATTAATTGCAAAGAGTCTTCAATTATACTGATAACCTAAAGCATGCTTTTGTGCTGAGTTGCTTCCCATAGATAGAACTGGCATTACTTCTGGGATTAATCGGTCTATATATATATATGTATATATATATATATATATATAATTTCTCTTCACCTCCTCTTCCTTCTTTTACCCTTCCTTACAAAATTCCTCTCGTTAATCATATATCCATACACTAATGTGGTTGATTCAAATTTTTTTAAAAAAACACTTAAAAAAAAAAATTTGCTAAAAAGAAAAAAGTATAATTTCTACGGCTGTTTGTAAGAAGAGCTCAGAAGGCAAACATATTTTACACAGAAATTGTAAGTGAATATCTCTAGAGAGGATCTTCAGCTGTTTATCATTTTACAGTTTTGGGGATTTAAAGACAGGACTCCCAGCAGTATCAATCAAATACCATCTCCTCTCAAGTTTTGATGCTCTCATACTTTAGTTGTTTGCTCAAATTGAATTGAAAAGCCTCAGTAACCTTTGAGAGGTCACCCATGTTCCTCTGTACTTATTTTGGGGTACAGATAGTATTCTGCAAATGATGTCATATCTTTTTCTTCCTCCCTATTTCCGTTGTTTAATAAAACTGGGACCAACAGACAGACCAACCAATTTACCAAAACAGCGTCATATGGAGATCTGTGTGGACATATCTAAAAGAATAAATATTTTTATTTTCTAGAAGAGGATCAGATTATGACGAAGGTGAAAAAATTGTGAAGTAATAACCCGTTAGGTTGTTTTGAATGTGAATCTGTTTGTTTTACTCACCAAGTTTTTATGACTCATCTGCCCCAGATAATAAGTGCATAACACACACCTTCACTAATTAGACACAAATCCTGCCTTCTTGACCTGAATCAAGTATTAACCAATTTCCTTAAATACAGAACTAGGAATTAGGCTTACTATTTGTTTGCCCTGCGTGATCGTGGCCACACCCTACCTTTTTTTACTTTCTCATTTATTATTTACCTCTGCTAACGAAGGCAGTAGAAGTATAAGAATTCACAATTTTGTCCATCCATTCATCCATCTATCAGTCCACATGATATCTCCAAAAGTTTGTAATGAATTTCCATGAAATTTTTCTGGGAGAGTGGACCATGAGCTGAGAACACAGAAAATAATTTGGGGCTAGATCCAAGTATTTTTCACAATGACCTTCTTGGCATCATTCCTGATTTCCATTCTGTTTTTTATGACAATGATGCTCTCTGAATGCTTTCTTGTTTACAATAGTGATAGTGATTTGTATTAATTATTCTATTAAATAGTATCATTGCTTTCTCTTAAGAAAATGTTTCCTTCTCAAGGTTTTCATAGATAATGAACAGTGTGTTTTTTTTATTATGTTTTTCTGTTTATAACATTGGATTCTTCCACTTGAAGGCAATAATCTTATTGATAAAGATATTTTCTACTCAACATTTGAAACAATGGAATCATCTTCCAAGTTCATTTGTTTCTTTTCTAAAAAAAATATCCCATAGAAATTCAAATGAATCCAAAGATTATTCAAAGGATTATATTTTTTATGAACAGATTCTTATCTTAATTTTTTTTTGTCTAATTCTGCCGTTTAAAAAATCATACTAACTAGTCAATTGGTTTAGTCAGTCATTCAAATCGGTTTGGATACTTTAGTATGAAGGAAACTCTGCTGACGTTTTGGAAGTTCATAATCTGGAACAAATTCCAATTTTTTTATGTTTTCATACTGCCAATAGACATTAGCTACATGACGGTATACACATAGTAGATACTGACTTTCATTGTTCAAAATGCCCAGATAAGAAAATGCTTCATCTATTTACTGTAAAACTTGGGGACACAGCCATAAATTACAAATTCAGATTTCAACTGGTTTTCGAAAAAAATTCTTCTCAGCTAGAGTAACACATCCAAGAATATAAATATTCATTAAATAAACCTTTGACGTAGGTCATAACAAATTTAACTACCAATTTTCATATTAGTTTAGTTCCAACTCAACTAAACTAAAGTTGGTTTAATGGTGCAATTAACTGCTGTCAAAAAAAAGCCAAATTCAGCTACATTCAAGTGCATATATGATTTTTTTAAGCACAAGGGCCAATTTCTGAACCCTGACAATCCAAAACCAAACCAAAAACCATTAAAATCATTTTCTTAATGAAACCTTTACTCCTTATCCTTTGGCTTTATTTACAATTCAAAACCTTAGAAAAACACTAATTCATTATCTCTTTCTGAAGGAAGACTTTTTTACCAGAATCCTAAATGCGAATGAAACCATTGAAAGCAAATAAAAACAAAGAGGTGAAGGAGTTATTGTTACTGGCACTCAGCTTAAGAACTACTTCTCACATAATGCATGTATTTGTTTGACCTTTTTGTATTCTAAAATTCAACACAACAATTGCATCTCTTTGACAAGAAATCAGTCTTAAAAGCTAACAAACCCAGAATTTAGGCAAAAAAAGTCTCTAGGATATTTCTAACCTTGCCCATCAATAAGTTGTCATCTAAAACAACCAAATGAAAAGGGGACTCTTGAAAAATTAAATTAAAAGAACAAGAAGTTGCATATTTATTAATTAATTGCAGAAAATGTTATAATGTGGCAAAATCACAAATACTGTGGTTTGTGGTGGGGTGAATATGCTTCCTGGAAACTTTTTTGGCGATGAAAGGGTACATATGATGTATTACTCTGTGTGCGTGTGTGTATGTGTGTGTGTGTGTATGTGTGTGTATGTGTGTGTATATGTGTGTGCATGTGTGTGTGTGCGTGCGCGTGTGTGCATGTGTGTGTGCAGCAAATAGCATTTCAGATTGAATGTACTTACATCTTTATGACTGTTTTATACAATATTTAAAAAGTTGTCGGCATACTATTTATGTACATAAATGTATATACAAAATATGATTTTGAGAGAATATATTTATGTGTGCTGAAGTTAAATTCATGCCATGAGTAATGTTCTTATCTGTATGAGTGCCCTCACTTCAAGATGAGTTTCATAATTGTGTGTGTGCAAAGAAATGCTTATATATTACTGTCTATGAAAATCAATATGTATATTTATATATCAATGTATTTGTGTATCCATAATGAAGATGATATTCATAAAACTATGTGCATATGTATATTCAAAGTATATACATGTATTTACAAGAGAGGAAAGCAGTATCTAAAAGTAAGTATTTGTAAATACATGTTCACATGATTGTGGATGCATTCAAGTGTGTATGTGAAACCGTCAACTGAAACTGCCAATGCAGATTTCTTGAGTTTTCATGTTGGTCTGGCTGGCTGACTGGCTGGTTGGTTATCTATATATATATATATATATATATATATATATATATATATACATATATATATATATATATATATATATATCATGCGTACAGATACATCAACTGTGCTATAAGGCTGAAAATTTGAATAATCATTCCTCATTATGTCTAGAAAAAACATTGTTTTTGTCTTACGAAAATTGCCCCTTACATAGGTTATTAGTTGGGGGTTCAATTAGCAATGTAAGTATTGGCTAAATTGGTCTTTTATTTTGTTTTCAGCATCATTCACTCTGTTTTGTTTTTTTATAAATTTGGACTTTCTAAGTGATCTCTGCCTGACAAAAGACCAGAGAAATAACTTATTCATTAATTGAACTTTATTCCAATTTTTTTATTGATCACCCCTAACACAGCATGCTGCCAAAAGACATTTGTTACCTGACAGTTTCTATTGGGTGACTAACCAGACCTCTTTATTCTAATTTTCAAACATTAGACTAGATTCATTTTGATAAGGTTATGTCTTGATTTCTTTGTTTTCATTTTATCCCTCACTTGTGAAAAAAATCAATAATTGAAAATAAAGAAATATCCTTAAAGTTTATTTGGATTATATTTCAAAAATTGAAGACATATAATGAAACGGTTTTAAGTGTGAAAGGGAGTGCTTGTGTGTCCTTTGCTGGCCGATATTAGTCTCCTTTTGACCTCTTCGGTTCGAAAGGAGAGAAAAGAAAAATAGATGAAAAGAAAGAAAAATAAAAGCCAAAGAAAAGAGTGGAAGAAAATTGGGAAAGGAAGAGGTAGAAGGAAAAAGACAAGGAATAAAAAAAGAAGAAGAAGAAGGATGTTAAGGAGACCAGGTTAGAAGAAAAATGCCAAGTATAAGTGAAAAAGGATAGATTTAGAAAGAAAGGAAAGAAAGAAAAAAAGAGCAAAAGAAAGAAAGAACTTGTGAATAAACAAATTTTAAAAAAATAAAAAAAAGAGAAGGTGATGTTTTGGGGGGATGGGAGGTGGGAAACGGAGGAAAATTTAAAGTCATTTATCACTGACAAAATCTCTCACTTGGTTTGGCTCTTGTTTATTTATTTTTTTGCTACTTTCCTGTGTTTTTTTACTATCATTTGTGCAAATGACAAATTTTTCTTTTTTAGGAAAAATAAATTTAAAGTGTTCGTTACTGATCTCCCATTAGATAAGAATAGATTAATTAAAGAGTGTCTTTCATTTAAGAGAGATAAAAAATGTTACAGAAAGAAAAACATTCCTGACTCTTTGCTGAATAAAAAAAGAAAACAAAATTCTTGGCAGGAAGGAAGCAAATCATGTCCGTTAATGGTAGAACTAATTTTAACAGTAAAGAAAAATGTTCTTTTTCAAAAAAGAAGACATTAAAAAAACTCAAATCCTTTTTTCATTTCTACCCCTGTGAATTATAGATATGATTTTTGGGGGACGTCCCTGACCTAATGAACTTCACTTGAATTGATGAAGATTTTTTTGAATTTTGGAGAATGTTCTGATATGGAATTAGAGGTTTATTAATTCATACTTAACCAGTGTTTTAGTACAGGAGGGACACTTGGGAATGGTGCTCCCTTACTTGAGGGAGGATGGGTATTCCTTCATAATCTTCATACTACAGAAATTCTTTATCTGAACATTTCTCTGATGAGAAAAATTAGTCAGTATATATTTAAATACTCATCTTATATGGCCTCAAAGCATCTGCAAAATTTGTTGAATTTCAAAGATTTCTTCAGGTCCAGGGGCTCAAGGCAACACCCTTCGACCCCGAGAATAGGCAACCCTATATTCCTTCATATCTTTTTTTAGCACTGCACAACTTATTTATTTGAAGTTAAGTATAGATAAGTAAATCTCTAATTATGAGATTAGTTTCAAGATTTCTGGAAAGTCAAAACAAATAGAGAGGGAGAAAGATTGTAAAAATGAGAATTCCAAAAATATTTGTCAGAAACAAAATATAAGAAGAAAAAAGATTTCAGAAAATTCGGGTGTGAAAATAAGATTAATTCCTAACAAAATTTGACTCAGCAGGGTTTGCTTCTTTTTTTTTAAAGAAATAAACATCTTTCTGCTTACCATGGGAGGAGGTAAACAGGTAATAATCCCCGTTTGGATCAGGTCCTCTCACCTAGTGCAATGGGGTTTGAAAGTTGAAACTTCATTGTCAATAAAGGTTAATAGTGCAGTAAAATAATGTAATCCCAACTGTTTAATGTAACCTCAACTTAATGTACCCATATAAAAAGAGTATTATTACTTGCTGGTAAAGGTTGCTGCAAAGATATATACCGAATATATCTTTTGCACTTGCCCTACACATGATGAAGTGGCAGCAAATACTCAGGCTTCTTACATGAGTGACTGATGTAGATAAAAGGTAATAAAACTAATAATTCAAACTGATAAAAGCAAAAAATGAATTTCAGACAAAACTGTCAAAAAAACCAAACTTGACACTTGAAATCATTGCTTCTATTGTAGGAAGCAAAACTTGATAAAGTTGCTCCTAGTAGGTTTGACAGGTACCGAAAATGAGTTGACAATTTCTGATGAGATGTTTCAACAGACATTTTATTTTTGCAAAAGGTAGTGTCTTCTTCTCTTAGTGGTTCAAATATGTACATACATGTGTGTTTATGAATATGAATATACGTGTGTTTATATATTATATGCATGTATACAAATATAACTGTGTTGTGAGTGTGTATATGTGTGTGTAAGGATAGATAGATAAATTGATAGATATGAACAGAGACAGATATGAACACACATAGATTGATATATAGATAGATAGATAGGTAAGCAGGCACAAACAAACATGCATATAAATGTCCAATGCTTGACTTTATTGCATTCATGATCTTCATTTGCTAGAGAGCTTCACAAAGATTTTGAAATCAGGATAGATATGAAAATGATAAAAATGATTATGCAAATGAGACTTTTGATTAATTTAATGACAGGAATGATAATAGTAATTACTAAGTGACAATATCAATAACCTGGATGTTGATTAATTTAAATGATGATGAGTCAACAACTGGAGATATGACAATGATGGAACGAAAAAAGGGAAAGAAAAAAAAGTAATCAGAGAAACAAATCACTTGCATTGATTACCATAACTGAATGAGAGACATTATATACATATATGTATAAATATGTTTCTTTTCATGAGTATGTATGTATATTTGTGTGTATGCGTGTGTCTTTGTATCACATATTCTTCCGATTTGCTCTGGGTTGAGAATAATATAAAAATCATTATTACAGGTCTTTTCTTAATTTTGTTGGGTGGGGTGTTTTAATCATTGTGTGTGCAAAGCGCAAAGTCAGACAACAGGGTAAAAAGATGATAATAGGTACAGGTCTGGTTAGTCACACCATAGAAAACCATCACATGACCAACGTCTTTTTTCAGCATGCCGTGTTGGGAATGATCAATTTAAAAAAAGAGTGATGAATAAATAAGGTACTTTTCTCAGTTTTTGTTGAGTAATGATCACCAGAAAAGTCTGAATATTTGAAAAAAAAAGTGTGTACGCTGCCGGACTCAAAATAGTAATCAATTAAGGATAAACTTACATTCCAAATTGAACCTCTCACTACAAACCTTTTTAGAGGGAAAATTTTCAAGAAAAAACATAAAAACGTTTTTCCTAGACATATTAGAGATCAAAAGTTGAAATTTTCAGCCCTCTAGCTCAATTGATGCAGCTTGATAGATAGATACATAGCCAACCAGCCAGACCAGCTTGAAAACTGAAGAAACCTATGTTGACATTTTCGATTGACGGTTTCTAATAGACAATTACTTGTGATGATAGCTTAAGCATATATACAAATATATGTGTGTGGTTACATCGAAAGAGAAAGATATAGCACACACTCATCTAATTTGTTATTGATTAGGAATCTAGTGCAACCCTAAGTGGCCTTCCTTTCTGACTAAGTGTAAAAAAAAAGATAAAGTCTCTAAATAGTAAAAGCAAAAAATAGGTTAAAATTAGGGTGTCATCTATGTCTGCCCCACCTCCAATTCTCTTGTATCCCTCTTCCCATCTCCCCTGCACCCTACACAGATTTCAGCTCATGGTCATTCAATAATAGCTGTACTGGACATGAATACCTAATCTGTGATAAAAATACCAGGCGCCAAGAATAAGATATCCTTACCGCCTGGTATTGTAAGCATATAAAGAGTTTGTTGCACTTCTCTTTTTGATAATTCACTTATCTGGACAGCTGAACAGACGGACAGACAGACAAATTTTCCAACAGACAGGTGAATTAACTGGCAGATTTGTTTTACAAGGCTGACTGACTGGTAGAATTGCTGAAAGTGTTTCAAGGGAGACAGATATAATACTAAAATGGGAGTGACTCTGACATAAAAGTTTAAATTTTCAGCCCCCCTGCATGGACTTGGGCTGTTTTTGATCAAAGGCATTTGTAATGAGCGGGTTGTAGCTTCCATTTGTTGGACATCCTCTGGTCAAAACAGATATTTCATGCTCCAGTTGAGATGCACAGTTAGGACTTGTGGTGGCCAGACAAAGCCGCACCAAAATATCCCAAAGTTCTTCTAAACATTGATTTCTTTCTTCGTAAAGGTGGAAAAAAAAAGAGGACAAAAATAACTCAGACTTGGTCGGATTTAGCTTTTAAAAAGACAAAAAAAAAAGCTGTCTAAGAAAGTTTTTCTACTTTCTTCTTGGACAGGTCAAGATGAAAGTGATACTGACTGAGAAAAATATTTCATTCTTTCCATCATTAAATAGTGAAAATGATGATTTGCTTATCAAACAAATCAAATTTTTAATTGAAGAAACAGTTCAAGTTAGTTTAGTGGCAAAGAATCAGGTTTTTAGTTAAAATAACTTCTTTATTTCAAATCATCCATTTAATGTAACCAAGCTAAATGTTGTTTTTTTTTCAGTTTTATTAATCAATTCTCCATAATTAGCTTTTAATACTTTTTTCCCTTGACAAATCAGTCACGAACACAGACTTTACACTATTATTATTAAGTTACTAATCACCCAGATTTTTTATGCTTTCTTCAACATACTGCATTATAGCAGTAGCTTGAATCAAAACATTTCGCTGCTATACACTGTTTTGGCTACTTAGAAGAAACAAATAGAAAAAACAAAATCAGACTTTTAGTATTATAGAGATTGTTTGATTTTTGTATAACCATCCAGAGAATGGTAGCATAACTCAGCAGAATATTTTTGATTTTATTTATCAAAAAAGAAATCTCACTTAAGTAAGGAATATTCAAAATTATCCTGATTTTTACCAATCACTCTGGCAGAGTGCTTGTCTTAGGATTGGTAAGCCATTGTGCAATCCACTCCTGAGTCATACCAAAGATTTTGAAAATGGTACTCAATGTCTCACTACTAAACATTCAGCACAGAGACTAGGATTGAGGAGCATATCCCCAAGGTCAAGAGGTTATGGCCAAATCACATTGTATACACTAGTTCTTGTAAGATTACCTAACTTAAGAAATGTTGAGCATGGCAAGTGCCTAGATGAGTGACAATTGGGGAATATCAGGCGCCATAAGCAGAACAAAGCTTTGACAGGCCTGGCAAGCCAATATTTGCTCTTGCTAACAACACCATGATACAATGATACTCTGATTTTTAGTGGATATTTTTGATTCTTGTATAAGGAGTTGTAATTAGAGACTATTTTGTTTGAACCATTTCCTCAAATATTGATTTCTTAATCTACTTGTGGGGCAATGGTTTCAACACTTTTATCTACATATACATTAATCTCAATTCAAGTTTGTAGAATATTTAATCCTAGTAAAGCTCAAGTGCATGGTTAGCCTAAAAGAAATAGAATCATAGTCATCAAAATTTTCACAGAATAGCCTTACACTTTCCCAAACCAAGTGTGTGTTTACTAATACAATAAATAAGAAATAAAAACTATGAAATTTTGACACAGACGAAATATAATCGCTTCTATCAGTATCAGCCATGTTGGTTTTTCCACTGCAGAGGCTTTACAAGTGTTTATTGAGATGACTTGAAATGTAAAAAGTGGGGGTTCAAATGAAGATGAAAGATATTGTTTTTCTTGAAATTCTCAAAAGTCAAAGATTCGTCCATTTTTTCATCATGATTATGAATTAATCAATGGCTGCTTTTTAAAAGTGTAAATAATGTTTCTTTTATTTTTCTCAATCATTCATTCATTATTTTGTATTCTTTTGTTGAAATTCCAAGAACCTGGGGTTCCCCTTATCCAACTCTCTTCTGATGGGGCCAATTTGAAAATATCAACTGAATTGTTAACTAAAATTCTTGTATTCATTCTGTATAAAACTTGAAATGACTAAAAGCTAAGACGTATGTTGGTTGGCCTTGGGCATTATCATCATTCAATTGCATGAAATACGTTTTGATCACAATCCCAAATGGAGAAAAATCCAATATAAAAATCATTTTCTTCCATTATATAGACACAGAGTTAATTGATTGGTTCAGTATTTATTGACGTATCATGAAATTGAAAATAACATTAAAAAAAATGTTTCTACCAATTTTATTTTCACAAAGCAACTTTTTCATAGATGAATTTAGTAATGAAAGTTTTATGAAATTATTCAGAATTGGCGCATGAAAAGAAAACTTTTGTAGTGTTGTTCTCCCTATGCTAGAGTTGTCTACCCTAGATAATATGACAGACAGGCTTTCTGCTTATTATATCATCAGTTGGATGAACACACAGATATGTGTTACAAATTAAAATGTAGATTATTTATCAACATTAATCAGCATTGAATGCAAGAAAAAATACGTTTCAATGAAGTAAGAGAGAAAAAGTATTTCAAGAATTTTGAAGTGATTCCAACATCCGTACCTATTGCCTAAACACAGGGCCTTTGAGAGTATCCATATAATATGATAAAAAAGCTTTTTGCCCTCTCCCTTGCACATTGCCCAAACACCTGTGTCCTGTAACCATCCTGTTTTCATTTTCTATAATCTTTCATACTAAATTCACTCACTGATAAATGAAAGAGTCATCCTATTCTATTGATGCACACATCTTATATACTTGAGTTGCGATACACAACTCTACCAAAGAAACTCTTGGGGCTTCCATGGCCCTCTGGGCTCCCCACCCTGCTGCAATTCCCCAACTGCAACCCCCTCGCGTTGGACATTTAAGTAAAACTGTCATCTTTCACTTCTGTTGTTCAATGCCTGTTCTCTATTCAGTCAGGTTGATAATTGTTTATGTGTCAGGTGTCAAAAACACAGACGTACAAGTCTCTGCCTGTAATTCACCTCTGAGCTGTTACCTGACACCCTGGGGGTTCAATTGAGAGGATCAGGTTGAAACCTGAACTCTCTGGAATTGCACTGCCATTAAATGTCAAATACATACGTATACATACACATAGATAGATAGATAGATAGATAGTTAGATAGATAGATAGATAGATAGATATCGGTACCTCACATAAGTGAATCACCATAACCCAAATGTGCCAGAACTAATGATCTAAAAAATAAATCTTTTATTTAAATTTATCCTTAAAAGATAGATCTTCTTTATAAGATTATCCAAACAAAAAAAATAGCTCAAGATTACGGCATTGTTGGTCTTAAACTGACCCTAGAGACCCAAAAAAGCACTTTTCCTAAAAAAACAAGAAGTGGTGTACTCATGCAAAATTTTTAAGATTGTAGCCCTAAAAATATGACCAGAAGTGCCCGGAGACACACACAACTACACACACTCAGGTAGGCACATAGACCCAAATGCTCAAAGAGAGAAGAATCTGTAGCCCACTCAGTTAGTTGGTCGGGCCATTTGTAGGGCTATGATGATTCCATAGATAGCTACAGGTATAAATGTATTTCAACGTGTGTATGTGTGTGTGTAAATATAAATGTATGTAAATTTGTGTATCTGTGATATACCAACATGTTTTTCCACTCCAATTCAAAAAGTTAGAAATAGAAAATTTCTTCGAATTTTTCATTCATTTTATTTAGTCACTCAAGCCAATAAATTACCTGTATTTTTTTTAACATAGCAACTGATGAGTTTTGTATATTAA
>OY735217.1:46697517-46710017 GCA_963457665.1 Thysanoteuthis rhombus | reverse complement strand
GAAGATTCTGGTGTCTAGGGATATTGATTGTTTCAGGCAAGTTCTTTCCTCGATGGCTTCCCTATCGAGAGAGATTTTATGTCTGTTTAATACTTACATACATAGATAAATATTGATGTGTTTGTTTGAGTATGGACTATTGTACATACATGTGTATATGCATACGTACATGATATGCCTCACTGGTCATTGGCGTACCTACAACAGATGTGGGATACCTTCCTAAATCTTTGTTCAGGAAGCTCAGCTATGATTATATATAAAATGCCATATATTAGTTTATCTCATCATATGTGCACACACACTCACACAAACATGTGTATGCACACACAGAAACATATATGTTAATGAATATACATGTGTGCCTACATATATGCATACACAGGAGCTTCTGATTAATGTAGTGGTTAGATTCCTAAAAACCACGGCTTTAACTGAAACAATGTTAAGTAAGCTGATTACTACAGACACATAATATAAATGGGGGTTATTTAGTCTATTTCAATGAAGGAATTTTGCAATTAACTTATGTCCAGTCGGAAAAATCACCAAGTTCACAATTCCACCAAAAATATTTTGTATTTTTACATATATATGACTCTTTTTTTCTCAACATTATAATGAAATGATGTTGGATGAAATAACATTAATTGATAAGTTCCTGTATATATATTTACTTATGTATGTGTGTTTACATGTGTATATATATTTATATATCAATGAACCAAAACATATACAAATATGCTCATTGGAAACGCATACATATGAATTCATGAATATATATATACATATATATATATATATATATACATATTATATATATATATATATATATATATATATACACATATATATATATAGATATGACTAGATCTATATGAGTATGTGTTTATATACAGCTGTACACAAACTTATTTATTGAATATCAATAAGAGTGATATGGTTGTAATATGAAAGATGCATTTTCACCATTTTTATGAAATTTCAACAACAACAACAAAGCAGAGAAATAAAGCAAGGAAGACAATAAACAAGCCAATAAGAAAACAATTGCAAAAACTTCAGACATTTAACAATCTGTTCAATTTGACATGGTGAGTGCACACAAGATAAGTAGTGACAAGGCTGAAATGATAGACAAATAGAACCTCCTTTCTTTCAGAAAATAGGAATAGAGCAAAAAATGGAGGAAAATAACAGAAATCCTCTAAAAAAAATGTCTTTTTGACTCAATGCTCAACAAAACTTAGCTTATTTGCTGACTTTTTGTGGTTTTAATACAGCGATTCAGAACAAGGAGTGTGTGCCCCACAAGGGGGCAATTCGGAATACTATTATTTCCCTATAACACAATACTACTGATTCCTGATCCTACTAGAGAGCAGTACTTTTGAAACTTGGGTCCATTAAATAATGCTTGGGGCTCAGCAGCAGAGTTCTCTCTGAACCTGACATTACAAATCTTGTTGCAGGGAAAGAAACACTGTTTTAACGTGATCACTTTATTTACAGCTTGCCACTCCTTGCAGAATCACTGGCTACAAAGCATTTGAAGCCATCAAAAATGATGAAATATTAAGAAAAATATATAAAAAGGTTTTTGCATTAACAATTATCAAGAAAATTTAGAATCTACATTTTAACTTAACAAGTAGTAAAAACTGATTCAGTTATGTCCAACCAATATTTTTTCTTGGATGATAATGAATATTTCAAAATTTTAAAATTCCAAATTCTAAGCATAATTTTTATATTTCAAGAAACACTATAATGTATAAAGAACAAAAGGAAAATAATTGAAAGAATTTAATTGGTTTTAAGCTCTCAATCAATTTTTATAAAATTTGCAAAACTTATAGAGTATTAGTTTATTCTCAAAACCAAAACTTGAAAAAAAGTTTGAATATTTTCCAAATTTATTCATTTTTGGAAATTCTTGAGATAGTTTCCTTCATTAAAATTATATGCAATTTCAGAACTGATTTGCCCAAAGATTGAAAACTATTGTAAAAATACAAAATTTTCCTGATTAACTGTTGTAATCAACTAATTAATTACAATAAATTTTTATTGTTTTTCTTTGAGTCAGAAATCAATATTCAATTAAAGTGAATAAATTTATTCATAGACATACATAGACACACAAAAAATCACATTTACCATTTATTTATACAATATATATGGAAAGGGTATAATATGTATATATATATATATATATATATATATATATATGTATTTGTATATGTATGTATATATGTATGTATATATGTATGTATATATATATATATATATATATATATATATATATATATATATATATATATATAAATATTTATGTATACATGTAAATTTTTTTTTAACTCAGAAAATAAAATAATGATTATTGAATTGATAGAATGTATAAAAGAACAGTTTTTGAAAAATAAATTATGTAAAATTTTTAAATCTCGGAAACTATTCAAACCTTGTCAAGCGAAAAACATTCAAAAACTTCTCTCTCTGTCTCTCTCTCTTTCTCTCTCTCTCTCTCTCTCTCTCTCTCTCTCTCTCTCTCTCTCTCTCTCTTGTATGCAAGCAAACATATATACACACATACTTACACATACACGCACACACAAAGGGTCTTAACATTTTAGCCTATTTTTGCAATTGTTTTTGTTCTAATAAAATATCAATACTATTAGAAGTTTCATTTTCTAAAAAGAAGTCTCTCCGCAAATATAACATCATTTAAAAGTCAAGTAGAAAACATTTCACATAAATTTACTCAACTTCACTCAACTTGAATAAACCATTCCTAGAAATGAAACTACGTGAGCTCTCCCTCCATTCTGATGTAACAAATAATTCTGCAAACAAAATTTCACCCAAAATTGTTTTTCTTCTTATTCTTCATCCTTCCTTTCTTACTCCTTTTTTTTGTGTGTGTTTGTTTTTTACCATTTATGCCGATATATAAGACTGGAATTTTTAAAATACAAATGTCACACTACATCCAATGCTTTGTTATTATGGCTATCAAAGTTTGATAAGAAAAGTTATGGGACTTGGAAGGATTGCAGTGAGTTGTAGTCCTCCAAATATACTAGTAAACCAATTGTACTACAGTTCGGCATATTCGGTATTTGTTGTTCTGTTGTTCTTTCTTCATTGTTGTTGTTGTTGTTATCTATTGTCATTTTCACGTTTCCTTCCTCTGTGGTTTTCAAAACAATCACTTTTACCATTAACACAACTTTATCATCATCATCATCAACCAGAAATATTGTTACAAACAGTATCATTATAACAACATTATCAACACAAGTATGTCATCACTTTCTATATCAATACCATGATCATCATTTCTATCATCAAATTAATTCAATTTTTCTTAACATTAAAGTATTTTTCTTTCTTTAATACGTTGACTTTTAATCATAAATATACATATTTATAATATATTGGATTTCCTTTCATTTATATTTTTTTAATAATGATATAAGTATTCATCATATTTAAAGAATTTCTTTGGACCCTCATTCCCATATTTTGGAGATTTCATCAAAATATTTTAATGATTTTGCCCTGTTGTTGTCTTCATTTGAAACTTTCTAAACATTTTGAGCTTCATACCTGGACTTCAAAGCATTTATGTTGTTGTTGTTGTTGCTGTTGTTATTGTTCTAGAGATTAAGTGAACCAAAGCTGATCATGGAATTAGGATTCCTATTGGAGCATAAGGCCTCAACTACACCAGCAGATTCACTTCTGGATACAAATATTCATTTTTAAAAGGGTTAAAGCAGCAAAATTCATCCAAGTCATTGCATTGAATATCTTTCATTTATTCATCCCATCTCCTCACTTTCCCAGTGGAAAGTCTGTTTCCCACTCTCAAATAGGGTTCTGATGTTCAAGGTTCATATCCTGGTATTTGCCTTCATTGATATAAGGTTGCTCAGTGAACTGGGTTTCTATAGGCTTTCACCAGCATTTGTCATGAGCCCTTCTGAGAAGAAACCTTCCAAAGTTGCCCCTCAATAGTGTAATTGCTAAGGTGATGCTATGGTTTCAGTAAGAAGTAGGTTTTACAGGGTGGAATTGCTAGCCATACACAAAACCATCCTCATTTACTTGTGCTTGGAACTGGCAAAATCACTCAAAAGGAACACCTTGGCAGCATTGTGTTTAAAATAACAAAGTCAATTTGAAGTCCTTTGAAAATCATTTGTCACAAGTCAAAATATTGTGATGAAAACAGTGATGGTGGGGAAAAAAAGTCAGGATTTATCCTTGAAATTCAATTTCATTTGTCAAGAAGAAACTTATATCGTCTCAGTTGAAACTGTTTTAAAAAAATGTCTAGTGGATAACTGAAGCATCTTTATAAAAGAAAAGAATTATCAAAATAATATTGACCTGTTTTCGTCAGATTCAGTTTAAGATTCTTTTCCCCTTTATCAGATCTGACTTTTATAGGGCCTTTTCTTTTCCACAGGAATCAACCATCTCTGAAAGTTTTAATTCAACAATCAGTCAATTTGAACTTCTGGTTTTTATTTGTGTTGTTTCAATGCAAAGTAGGGCTTTTTAAATTTGTTTGTTTGTTTTTTTTGGTGATGAATTGAGAGTAAATATCATTAAAGATTCATAATCTAAGACTCACTTAATCTCAACATTTTTTGTTCAATAATCATCAATTAAAAAATATCTCACAATGCGTAATGAAATGATTACTGTTAATAAAACTCCTTTGGGCTTTATTCAATCAAACTGTGAAACTTTTAGAAATAAGAATGAAAATAAAAACAGTCAAGTCTATGCCTAACAAGTGAGTTTAGAACTCCCTGATTGCAAAAAAAGCAATTCATGAGAATTTATACAGTATTCACAATGGTAAATGAATTAGTTGCCTTTCTAGCCTTTTGTTGCATCACTAAAAATTAACTTGAATGCAGCCAAGGACCAACTTGGACCAATTCAGCAGAAGATCACTCATACCCGGAAGTTGAGTTGTAATTCTCAACACAATTCTGATCAGACAAATCAGCCTAACTCCACAAATATGATTTGAAAATTTACTTCTTTTTAGGATTCATAAATTTCAAGGAGAAAATGCATCAGTGGCTTTTTTACAATGAATACACCTTCAGACAAAAATTGGTATCTGTCTAATTAGTTATATAATCTCTAAGATTGAGGAGAAAATACTATCAAATATCTCAAAGACTTACCTAACCAATTCTAATTTAGATTTTTCAACTGAGAATTGGATGGGACTGTATCTTGTAGACGTTTAACCCTTTTCATCATATACATCTGTATTGGAGAAAAGAGAGGTGATCATAAATTAATTTTGCTCTTTTATTTTTCCTGTTCATTTTTAAAAGGGTTAAAAAAGGAAAATTCATCCAAGTCATTGCATCAAACATCTTCCATTTCTTCATAGAAAACCTTATAATGATTTGAAAGTGAATGAAGAATTTAAAATTTTGGTTTATTATCCTCTATCATTTGAGCTGGTCTGACTAGCTATGTATCATACATACAGGCCACACCAATGGAGTTAGAGGGCTGACAATTTAAACATTTAAACCTTATTATGTCTAGAGAGAATGTTGTTTTTTGTCTTTTGAAAATTCATCCCCAAAATAATTTTGTTTTTTTTCGAGAAGGGCACTTTGCAAGCTAAATTTGTGCTAAATTGGCCTCTAGTTTCTCCCTGGCAGCATTCAAGCTTGTTTTTAAAAATTCTGACTTTTTAGTGATCCAACAAAAGGCTAGAGAGGTAAATAATTCATTGATCACCCCTTTTTCCAAATTTTTATTGATCACCTCAACATATTATGCTGCCAAAAGATATTGTTCCTGTGGCAGTTCCTATCAAGTGACATTTGTCCTCCATTACAACTCTTATGTTATCCTCACACATACGCCATTTATTTAGTAATTGTGAAGTAGTTGTGATCCCCAATCATTCTTGGCTTACTATTAACGATATGCTTGCGGACTAGCCGACAGGGTTGGGGTATGAATCACATCCAGAATATAAGATAAGTCAACTATAAGTCACTTATAAGTGGCTAATAAACTCAATTTGGTCTTTAAAGGGGTTTATCAAACAAATCTAATATTAAGATCCAAGGAAATGAATCACCTAATCATTACTCATGCCCCGGTAGCAAATGCTTTGCAGCCCGGTACCAGATTATGGCCTGATGATTGGGGACCAATGTCAGAGAGGATAACCCGAGAGTTTTGATGGAAGGCAACAAAAGAGGAGGGAGGAAATACTAATCAGAAATAATGAAAATACTTCTTTTAAGAATTATTGAATTCAAACTCTTCTTTTTCAATTATATCTACATCTGAGTGCCTTCCCACAACAAAATTTAAAAACATCTTTCTTTCAACTTTTTTAACAATCATGTTCTAATGAACATCTGTTTTCATCCATTTTCATATCTTTTTCATTTAAAGCATCTCTCATTAATTTAGAAATGATATTCATTTCCTTACTTTCAAGTTATTTTGACTGAGAATTTTGCTCCTATGTACATGGGAAGTTTCTTACTAAAATGTCATCTTCAAAACTTTTATTAAAGATTCTCTTATTTTTTATCAGTATCAGATATTCAAAATAATAATTTACAAAGATTGTGAACAACCTGGAGTTTCAAAGAAATACGCTTCTGATTTCAAATTTAGAATTTCCCAGAGATTCATTTAGTGTATATTTATACTATTAAGATCCTGAAAATTACTCTTATCTTTTATTCCCTCATAACAATAGAATTGCTAATTTTTATCTTGGAAAAAAATTATTCAATCAAGATTACATTATATATCAATTTATACTATAACTTATTAAATAATCATTTTAATCTGAAGATAATTTTATTTAGTTTTGAGTTCACAATCAATGAAGTCATTGCTTGTTTCATCTCATTTCTTGAACATGCAATTTATTAAGAAAGTTGACAGCATTCAGTACATTTCTTTAGAAATGTATGAAGAGATATATGAAGTAAAACTAGGCATTGGGAGCAAAAACTATTATTAAGGAAAAAATTTTCAACCAGCCAACTTATCATAAACTGGTATAAATAACATATCAAGCTTCACATGAATAAGGATAATACTCTAGGAGAGAACTTACTTGAAATTAATGTAATTTCTTTCTGATTCATACTCTTGATTGTAAATTCCTTTTGTTCTACAATTTTTCTTGATTGTTTTGGGAAGCTATAACTGTCAAATATTTTTTTCAAGATTTTCAAATTGATTAGGTATTATATATTTCTGTCTTAGTAAAAAAAAAAAGGTAGATATTGGTATTTACTAAGTTTAGCTTAGTTCTATTGGTGCAAAAATAAATGAAAAGAAATGAGTAAAGAAAAGAGAGGGATAAAAAGATTGTGTTGCACCAATCTTCAGAATGGTGAGAGCTTTCCTACCTTGAAAATCAGCATTTGAAATCCTGGTTTTTATCTGCACTTAAATGAGCTTTCTACTGACACTGGTAGCAGGGAATATTTTAAAAAATCATCATATATACACACACATATATATATATATATATATATATATATATATATATATATATATATATATACACATATATATATAGATAAATACATGCTCAACATCTTTGTATCGAACACTGTAAAATAAAACAATGATAAAAATTTATATGATTTCATGTATATTTACTTATAATTGTACATATATAAATACATAAATACGTATAAAACAACACATACAAATATAAACACACACATACATACATAACTACAAACATGAATAGACTATATGATAGAATGTGCAATTTGTGTACATATGCATCTATATCTATAATGATAAATATGTAAACATATATATATTTGCACACACGCACACACACGCACACACACACACATATATATATATACTATTCTTAAGCTTTTCTATAGTATCTGATAATTACACTTTATTAAATACCTCAGTGCTAGCATACAAATACAAATTTTCTCAATTTTATTATTTCTTTTTCATTCAAGTACAATAATCTTTAAAACTGAAATGACAAATTATTAAATATTTTTTTCAAATCAATTTACCCAGACAAATGGAGATTTGTCAAAATGCCATGTTTTTTTTTTCCAATTACAGGTATGCAACAATCAATGGGGATTGGTTCAAGTCATAGTGGCCAGAACTCTTCAGGTATGAAATACCAAGACCAGCCTGGTGGGGACACCTTCTCTGATTTTGTCTCCCTCGTGTGCCAGGAGGCACAAAACTCACAAAATCAGGTAAGAAATTTTTTCTGCAATTTATAATGCTATAAACATGTACACTCCTGAGCAAAAAAAAAAATGGACTGAACCCATAAAATGTTCACATTTGGACCCTTTTTCTTTATCTGACAATGTATAGCATTAGTGGAGGAATTATAATTTAACTGCACAGGATCTTGAGTCAACTCAAAAAAGGTAATATCATTGAGTTAACGGTTCATTTTGAAGAAAATATCAACTGGACTGGAAAATACAATCATCTAAGACAAGAGCAATATCTGAGATGTTGCTGTATGGCCAATATATTTCCTATCAAAGTTGGATGCCGAGTTTTATTGTTAGCTTTACCTGGGCACACCTGACAATTGGCATCATAAGAAGAAAAAATATTAAGAAGTTCCAAAATCAGGCTGCATCTGCTGGTTTAGTGGTGATGATGCTTCAGCCCTGAAAATGATGTCTAACCCAAGAGCCATCATCTGATGTGGTTTTTGTTGAATGCACTGCCGCTGTTTTCACAACAATAATTGTGTGAATATATTTATCGATTAATTAATCGACATTGCATAAGTTTTAGCCTTTGGTGTCATCACTTGAAACTGATTTCTCTTCGGAGATTTCATTTCAGCAGATTTATTTTTATCAGCATCAAAAAACAAAAATGGAATGTAAGTCTGCTCTCAAATGAGTCATTGTCATAATTCCACAAGTTGTGCAGACAAATATTCTTCTTGTCATTATGTTCCAGCAAAGAAGGCTGAAGAGCGCATAAGCCAAAACATGGTTATAAAAACAGCGAAAATGAAAAATATTGATTTTCTTTTTATGTGCAGTATACTCCCAAGTAAAATTTTTATTTGTAACAAATCTAGTTGCTCAATATATTTCCTGATTAGAAATAGATGGATCATCTCTCTTATTCACTTGATTAGAGTCAGTTGTTATCCATTATTTGGCACGAATAGAATATAATTGTTATCTCTCGTGATTATTTACTAAGCTTAGTTTTTCACTACATGAACAAATACCAGCAAGATTAGTTTGCTAATCATCGATCTAAAGCAATCATTACTAATAATTGAAAATAATTAACAGAAATTATCATCAGAAGATAAAAACATTGATAGCAATCAGAGCACAAAATAAGAACAATGAAGATAACTGAACATTTGATATGTTAAGAAGAGAAAAACATAAGTAAATGGACAAATAAGAACAAAAAGTATTTACAAATGCTACAATCAAGTTCATCTTTTTACATGAAATATGAAAGTCCATTGTTAAGAAGTCAATCTCCAAGTTTCCATCAAAACTCACTCAAATACAAAAGTTTTTCTTTTGTGATCTGACATTTAAGTATCTCGTAGTGTCAGTTCAATGAAGATCTCGGTTTCCCCAGAGACATTTCAAAATTGGTTATTTTTCCCAGTACTTTCACATGCAGTCTCTTTACTTACATCTTGACCTGACAACTATTCAAACAATTTAAAAATTTTTTTTTTACCGTTGTATTTTTTGTTACCGGCTCGAAAATGAATTTCCCTCCTTCTTGTCAAATAGAGTGGTCCCATATTAAGACTTGAATGTTTAAATGCTTCTGTACACCTCTGTGTACCTACTGTTCCCCATCAAGTTTAAAGCCAATACATCCTTGTGCCTAAAGCCAATGATAGTTCAGGACTTGTATCTATATTGATGGAGTTGTAGACTCAGAAGCACAAATCAAAAATTCATACAAGACCTGTTGGTAAAACAAAACTGGAATTAAAGAGTGAGGCAGCCATTGCAAAAAGAAGTGAGTAGGCCTTGGAATATCTTCAATTAAATTCTGTCTGCCAATTCCATTTGTAGACCCAAAGAAAGATATTGCAGAAGACATTGACTCACTTTGCGATTAGTTGATGACTCGGGAGCAAACGAGAGTCAAACCCATTTCCTTGTTTGCTCGCTTGAACGATTGGCTGAAACATATAAATCCCTTCCGCTTGTCGTCCTCACTTTTCGATAGGCTGGTCTTTCGTACTAAAAACTGAACAAGTTGTTCATCTTGCATCTTACAATGATCGGCTTTGGCTTCCCAACGTCTTAGTTATACTAAGCCATAACTCAAAGCTGAAATCAGGACACCTCAAGGAGAAAAAGAGAGGACAGATTAGACTTTTTAGAGACCATCAACCAAAACTGTCGACATAAACATAGGTTTCCTCAGTTTTCAAGTTAGTCTCACTGGCTGGCTATCTGTGTATGTATGTATGTATCATGCATACAGAGCTACAGGGCTGAAAAATCAGATAATTACTCCTTATTATGCTTAGAAAAAACATTGTTTTTGTTTTTTGAAAATTCTCCCATATAAGTTTTTAATGGAGGGTTCAGTTTGCAATGTAAGTTTATGCTATATTGTTCCCTTAGTGTCCAGTAGCGTTCATGCTAGTTTGGGGAAAATTCAAAATTTGTTAGTGATCACTATCCAACAGAACACAAGAGAAGTAATTTATCAGTTGATCACCCCTTTTTCCCAGTTTTTTTTTATTGATCATCCCTAATATAACATGTTGCCAGAAGGCACTGGTCATGTGACTGTTTCCATTGATTGACTAACCAGACCTGTTTAATATTATTAATGGATGTAGCGATATAAATTCAGCTGAGAGGTTTTTAGATAGGGATGGATCTGTGATCCAATAAATAAAGGATGTTGGCTCAGAATACCAGACAAATACTGGGAGATAGCAAATATAGAGAATAGCAAATATTTATTCACACCTACCCTTCCCAGTCAGTTCTTTGAAGAGTTCCGATTCATAAAATACTTATTAATATTTCAAAAGGAGAGTGTCATCACCATTTGTGACTGAAGACATTTATTGCTCAATATACATAGTAGACATCAAGATAGTCATATCACGAATGAGATTAATCTTTCAAAGGTTGAAATACAACATGTGGACCAAGATTGAAACTAATAACAAGCGAGAAAGTGTCATAGTTTTATGTCCTGCCAGCAGTGCCGAATTAACTATGTAGCAAAAGTAGCATATGCTGGGGACCCTTCAATTTCAAGGGCCCCGCATTCAATGCTTGCAAGCTATCAATTCCGATCCAGTGATTCTGCACCTGCTCTATCATTATAGTACTATACTGCCATCAACTACAATGAGCAACTTGGTGTTTAAGGTTAGCGATCTTAACCAATTATCATCTTTCAATTAAGGTTATCATTTCAACATATATTACTCATATATACATAGGTATTGGAAACTGAAGTCCCAGCCGCTGCACAAATATCAAAGCGAAACCAAAGTAATACTGAAATGTCAATCACATTTATTATAATATCTTGCTGTGTAGCAAGTGGAAAGAATTAACTGCTATGCAAGTGAAAAAAATTGTGTTTTAATATCTATGTGCATTCTTTTTTTTAATTTAGAGCACCTTTATATCATATGCTACTGGCCCCACAATACTTATACTCAGGCTACCAAAGAGCAAAAAGAGTAAATAGATCTCTCATATTCTCACAAATACTTTAATAATTAAATAATAAGTAGTTATAATAATGATGAAAATATTATACATTTCATATATGTTGGGAAATCAGCAAGTCTGCTGCCAATGATAAAAAAACCTTTTATTTACACGATGAATATTCATTTTTCAACATAATCTCCTCCCTTGTCTACACATTCAATTCACCGGTGAATATCAAGCATATATTGATTGAACATTTTTTTTTTTATAAACGCTTCCTCTGCTGCATTGCAGAATGTATAATCCATATTAGGGTTTCAGTCAGCAATAATCTTCAATGTTGGCCAGACATCTGAAAGATGGGTAAAGGCATGCTCGTTTTTTTGTCTTTGGAAAGTACATGCCCTCTACTTAAATCACACAGCTTGGAGTATACTCAATTAGCTGCTGTGTGCACAGGAAAATTTGTCCAATGAAGAGTTCTCCATGCTCTTTACTTGAACCAGTAATTGGACCCTAACCTGGTTGAGGTAGACTTGCAAACCATTGCATCGTCTAGGCTGAATTTTGACATTATACAATGAAAGTTTCAAATCAAAATTCAGCGGATAGATATATACAGGCCACAGATTTATTGATGGGGTGTAGAACACTGAGAAAGGGCATCCCCTTACTTTTTAGGGGAAGTGAAACAGTATTCCCTCACTATCTATGAACAATTAAAATTTTCTATTCAAACTATTTCCTGATAAGGAACATGGGTCCCTA